>CM069317.1:2270076-2485076 GCA_035609425.1 Epinephelus awoara
ATGCTGGTGGACCAGCATGGTATTGCGAGTAATGCTGGTGGACCAGCATGGTGTTGCGAGTGATGCTGGTGGACCAGCATGGTGTTGGCTAGTGATGCTGGTGGACCAGCATGGTGTTGCTAGTGATGCTGGTGGACCAGCATGGTGGTTGCGAGTGATGCTGGTGGACCAGCATGGTGTTGCTAGTGATGCTGGTGGACCAGCATGGTTGTTGGTAGTGATGCTGGTGGACCAGCATTGTGTTGCGAGTGATGCTGGTGGACCAGCATGGTGTTGCTAGTGATGCTGGTGGACCAGCATGGTGTGTTGGTAGTGATGCTGGTGACCAGCATGGTGTTGCTAGTGATGCTGGTGGACCAGCATGGTGTTGCAATGATGCTGGTGGACCAGCATGGTGTTGCTAGTGATGCTGGTGGACCAGCATGGTGTGTTGGTAGTGATGCTGGTGGACCAGCATGGTGTTGCGAGTGATGCTGGTGGACCAGCATGGTGTTGCTAATGATGCTGGTGGACCAGCATGGTGTTGCTAGTGAGGCTGGTGAACCAGCATGGTGTGTTGCTAGTGATGCTGGTGGACCAGCATGGTGTTGCTAGTGAGGCTGGTGAACCAGCATGGTGTGTTGCTAGTGATGCTGGTGGACCAGCATGTTGTGTTGCTAATGATGCTGGTGGACCAGCATGGTGTTGCTAGTGATGCTGGTGAACCAGCATGGTGTTGCTAATTGATGCTGGTGGACCAGCATGGTGTTGCTAATGATGCTGGTGAACCAGCATGGTGTTGCTAATGATGCTGGTGGACCAGCATGGTGTTGCTAGTGATGCTGGTGGACCAGCATGGTGTTGCGAGTGATGCTGGTGGACCAGCATGGTGTTGCTAATGATGCTCATGGACCAGCATGGTGTGTTGCTAGTGATGCTGGTGGACCAGCATGGTGTTGCTAGTGATGCTGGTGGACAAGCATGGTGTTGCGAGTGATGCTGGCGGACCAGCATGGTGTTGCTAATGATGCTGGTGGACCAGCATGGTGTTGCTAGTGATGCTGGTGAACCAGCATGGTGTGTTGCTAGTGATGCTGGTGGACCAGCATGGTGTGTTGCTAGTGATGCTGGTGGACCAGCATGGTGTTGCTAGTGATGCTGGTGGACCAGCATGGTGTGTTGCTAGTGATGCTGGTGTGATGCTGGTGGACCAGCATGGTGATGCTAGTGATGCTGGTGGACCAGCATGGTGTTGCTAATGATGCTGGTGGACCAGCATGGTGTTGCTAGTGATGCTGGTGGACCAGCATGGTGTTGCTAGTGATGCTGGTGGACCAGCATGGTGTTGCTAGTGATGCTGGTGAACCAGCATGGTGTTGCGAGTGATGCTGGTGGACCAGCATGGTATTGCGAGTAATGCTGGTGGACCAGCATGGTGTTGCGAGTGATGCTGGTGAACCAGCATGGTGTTGCGAGTGATGCTGGTGGACCAGCATGGTGTTGCTAGTGATGCTGGTGGACCAGCATGGTGTTGCGAGTGATGCTGGTGAACCAGCATGGTGTTGCGAGTGATGCTGGTGGACCAGCATGGTGTGTTGCTAGTGATGCTGGTGGACCAGCATGGTGTGTTGCTAGTGATGCTGGTGGACCAGCATGGTGTTGCTAGTGATGCTGGTGGACCAGCATGGTGTTGCTAGTGATGCTGGTGGACCAGCATGGTGTTGCGAGTGATGCTGGTGGACCAGCATGGTGTTGCTAGTGATGCTGGTGGACCAGCATGGTGTGTTGGTAGTGATGCTGGTGGACCAGCATGGTGTGTTGCTAGTGATGCTGGTGGACCAGCATGGTGTTGCAAATGATGCTGGTGGACCAGCATGGTGTTGCTAGTGATGCTGGTGGACCAGCATGGTGTGTTGGTAGTGATGCTGGTGGACCAGCATGGTATTGCGAGTAATGCTGGTGGACCAGCATGGTGTTGCGAGTGATGCTGGTGGACCAGCATGGTGTTGCTAGTGATGCTTGTGGACCAGCATGGTGTGTTGCTAGTGATGCTGGTGAACCAGCATGGTGTTGCGAGTGATGCTGGTGGACCAGCATGGTGTTGCTAGTGATGCTGGTGGACCAGCATGGTGTGTTGCTAGTGATGCTGGTGAACCAGCATGGTGTTGCGAGTGATGCTGGTGGACCAGCATGGTGTTGCGAGTGATGCTGGTGGACCAGCATGGTGTGTTGCTAGTGATGCTGGTGGACCAGCATGGTGTTGCTAGTGATGCTGGTGGACCAGCATGGTGTTGCTAGTGATGCTGGTGGACCAGCATGGTGTTGCGAGTGATGCTGGTGGACCAGCATGGTGTTGCGAGTGATGCTGGTGGACCAGCATGGTGTGTTGGTAGTGATGCTGGTGGACCAGCATGGTGTGTTGCTAGTGATGCTGGTGTGATGCTGGTGGACCAGCATGGTGATGCTAGTGATGCTGGTGGACCAGCATGGTGTTGCTAATGATGCTGGTGGACCAGCATGGTGTTGCTAGTGATGCTGGTGGACCAGCATGGTGTTGCTAGTGATGCTGGTGGACCAGCATGGTGTTGCTAGTGATGCTGGTGGACCAGCATGGTGTGTTGCTAGTGATGCTGGTGAACCAGCATGGTGTTGCGAGTGATGCTGGTGGACCAGCATGGTGTTGCGAGTGATGCTGGTGGACCAGCATGGTGTGTTGCTAGTGATGCTGGTGGACCAGCATGGTGTTGCTAGTGATGCTGGTGGACCAGCATGGTGTTGCTAGTGATGCTGGTGGACCAGCATGGTGTTGCGAGTGATGCTGGTGGACCAGCATGGTGTTGCGAGTGATGCTGGTGGACCAGCATGGTGTGTTGGTAGTGATGCTGGTGGACCAGCATGGTGTGTTGCTAGTGATGCTGGTGGACCAGCATGGTGTTGCAAATGATGCTGGTGGACCAGCATGGTGTTGCTAGTGATGCTGGTGGACCAGCATGGTGTGTTGGTAGTGATGCTGGTGGACCAGCATGGTGTTGCGAGTGATGCTGGTGGACCAGCATGGTGTTGCTAATGATGCTGGTGGACCAGCATGGTGTTGCTAGTGAGGCTGGTGAACCAGCATGGTGTTTTGCTAGTGATGCTGGTGGACCAGCATGGTGTTGCTAGTGAGGCTGGTGAACCAGCATGGTGTGTTGCTAGTGATGCTGGTGGACCAGCATGGTGTGTTGCTAATGATGCTGGTGGACCAGCATGGTGTTGCTAGTGATGCTGGTGAACCAGCATGGTGTTGCTAATGATGCTGGTGGACCAGCATGTGTTGCTAATGATGCTGGTGAACCAGCATGGTGTTGCTAATGATGCTGGTGGACCAGCATGGTGTTGCTAGTGATGCTGGTGGACCAGCATGGTGTTGCGAGTGATGCTGGTGGACCAGCATGGTGTTGCTAATGATGCTCATGGACCAGCATGGTGTGTTGCTAGTGATGCTGGTGGACCAGCATGGTGTTGCTAGTGATGCTGGTGGACAAGCATGGTGTTGCGAGTGATGCTGGCGGACCAGCATGGTGTTGCTAATGATGCTGGTGGACCAGCATGGTGTTGCTAATGATGCTGGTGAACCAGCATGGTGTTGCTAATGATGCTGGTGGACCAGCATGGTGTTGCTAGTGATGCTGGTGGACCAGCATGGTGTTGCGAGTGATGCTGGTGGACCAGCATGGTGTTGCTAATGATGCTCATGGACCAGCATGGTGTGTTGCTAGTGATGCTGGTGGACCAGCATGGTGTTGCTAGTGATGCTGGTGGACAAGCATGGTGTTGCGAGTGATGCTGGCAGACCAGCATGGTGTTGCTAATGATGCTGGTGGACCAGCATGGTGTTGCTAGTGATGCTGGTGAACCAGCATGGTGTGTTGCTAGTGATGCTGGTGGACCAGCATGGTGTGTTGCTAGTGATGCTGGTGGACCAGCATGGTGTTGCTAGTGATGCTGGTGGACCAGCATGGTGTGTTGCTAGTGATGCTGGTGTGATGCTGGTGGACCAGCATGGTGATGCTAGTGATGCTGGTGGACCAGCATGGTGTTGCTAATGATGCTGGTGGACCAGCATGGTGTTGCTAGTGATGCTGGTGGACCAGCATGGTGTTGCTAGTGATGCTGGTGGACCAGCATGGTGTTGCTAGTGATGCTGGTGGACCAGCATGGTGTGTTGCTAGTGATGCTGGTGAACCAGCATGGTGTTGCGAGTGATGCTGGTGGACCAGCATGGTATTGCGAGTAATGCTGGTGGACCAGCATGGTGTTGCGAGTGATGCTGGTGAACCAGCATGGTGTTGCGAGTGATGCTGGTGGACCAGCATGGTGTTGCTAGTGATGCTGGTGGACCAGCATGGTGTTGCGAGTGATGCTGGTGAACCAGCATGGTGTTGCGAGTGATGCTGGTGGACCAGCATGGTGTGTTGCTAGTGATGCTGGTGGACCAGCATGGTGTGTTGCTAGTGATGCTGGTGGACCAGCATGGTGTTGCTAGTGATGCTGGTGGACCAGCATGGTGTTGCTAGTGATGCTGGTGGACCAGCATGGTGTTGCGAGTGATGCTGGTGGACCAGCATGGTGTTGCTAGTGATGCTGGTGGACCAGCATGGTGTGTTGGTAGTGATGCTGGTGGACCAGCATGGTGTGTTGCTAGTGATGCTGGTGGACCAGCATGGTGTTGCAAATGATGCTGGTGGACCAGCATGGTGTTGCTAGTGATGCTGGTGGACCAGCATGGTGTGTTGGTAGTGATGCTGGTGGACCAGCATGGTATTGCGAGTAATGCTGGTGGACCAGCATGGTGTTGCGAGTGATGCTGGTGAACCAGCATGGTGTTGCGAGTGATGCTGGTGGACCAGCATGGTGTTGCTAGTGATGCTGGTGGACCAGCATGGTGTGTTGCTAGTGATGCTGGTGAACCAGCATGGTGTTGCGAGTGATGCTGGTGGACCAGCATGGTGTTGCGAGTGATGCTGGTGGACCAGCATGGTGTGTTGCTAGTGATGCTGGTGGACCAGCATGGTGTTGCTAGTGATGCTGGTGGACCAGCATGGTGTTGCTAGTGATGCTGGTGGACCAGCATGGTGTTGCGAGTGATGCTGGTGGACCAGCATGGTGTTGCTAATGATGCTCATGGACCAGCATGGTGTGTTGCTAGTGATGCTGGTGGACCAGCATGGTGTTGCTAGTGATGCTGGTGGACAAGCATGGTGTTGCGAGTGATGCTGGCGGACCAGCATGGTGTTGCTAATGATGCTGGTGGACCAGCATGGTGTTGCTAGTGATGCTGGTGAACCAGCATGGTGTGTTGCTAGTGATGCTGGTGGACCAGCATGGTGTGTTGCTAATGATGCTGGTGGACCAGCATGGTGTTGCGAGTGATGCTGGTGGACCAGCATGGTATTGCGAGTAATGCTGGTGGACCAGCATGGTGTTGCGAGTGATGCTGGTGAACCAGCATGGTGTTGCGAGTGATGCTGGTGGACCAGCATGGTGTTGCTAGTGATGCTGGTGGACCAGCATGGTGTGTTGCTAGTGATGCTGGTGAACCAGCATGGTGTTGCGAGTGATGCTGGTGGACCAGCATGGTGTTGCGAGTGATGCTGGTGGACCAGCATGGTGTTGCGAGTGATGCTGGTGGACCAGCATGGTGTGTTGCTAGTGATGCTGGTGAACCAGCATGGTGTTGCGAGTGATGCTGGTGGACCAGCATGGTGTTGCGAGTGATGCTGGTGGACCAGCATGGTGTGTTGCTAGTGATGCTGGTGGACCAGCATGGTGTTGCTAGTGATGCTGGTGGACCAGCATGGTGTTGCTAGTGATGCTGGTGGACCAGCATGGTGTGTTGCTAGTGATGCTGGTGGACCAGCATGGTGTTGCAAATGATGCTGGTGGACCAGCATGGTGTTGCTAGTGATGCTGGTGGACCAGCATGGTGTGTTGGTAGTGATGCTGGTGGACCAGCATGGTATTGCGAGTAATGCTGGTGGACCAGCATGGTGTTGCGAGTGATGCTGGTGAACCAGCATGGTGTTGCGAGTGATGCTGGTGGACCAGCATGGTGTTGCGAGTGATGCTGGTGGACCAGCATGGTGTGTTGCTAGTGATGCTGGTGGACCAGCATGGTGTTGCTAGTGATGCTGGTGGACCAGCATGGTGTTGCTAGTGATGCTGGTGGACCAGCATGGTGTTGCGAGTGATGCTGGTGGACCAGCATGGTGTTGCTAGTGATGCTGGTGGACCAGCATGGTGTGTTGGTAGTGATGCTGGTGGACCAGCATGGTGTTGCTAGTGATGCTGGTGGACCAGCATGGTGTTGCAAATGATGCTGGTGGACCAGCATGGTGTTGCTAGTGATGCTGGTGGACCAGCATGGTGTGTTGGTAGTGATGCTGGTGGACCAGCATGGTGTTGCGAGTGATGCTGGTGGACCAGCATGGTGTTGCTAATGATGCTGGTGGACCAGCATGGTGTTGCTAGTGAGGCTGGTGAACCAGCATGGTGTGTTGCTAGTGATGCTGGTGGACCAGCATGGTGTTGCTAGTGAGGCTGGTGAACCAGCATGGTGTGTTGCTAGTGATGCTGGTGGACCAGCATGTTGTGTTGCTAATGATGCTGGTGGACCAGCATGGTGTTGCTAGTGATGCTGGTGAACCAGCATGGTGTTGCTAATGATGCTGGTGGACCAGCATGGTGTTGCTAATGATGCTGGTGAACCAGCATGGTGTTGCTAATGATGCTGGTGGACCAGCATGGTGTTGCTAGTGATGCTGGTGGACCAGCATGGTGTTGCGAGTGATGCTGGTGGACCAGCATGGTGTTGCTAATGATGCTCATGGACCAGCATGGTGTGTTGCTAGTGATGCTGGTGGACCAGCATGGTGTTGCTAGTGATGCTGGTGGACAAGCATGGTGTTGCGAGTGATGCTGGCGGACCAGCATGGTGTTGCTAATGATGCTGGTGGACCAGCATGGTGTTGCTAGTGATGCTGGTGAACCAGCATGGTGTGTTGCTAGTGATGCTGGTGGACCAGCATGGTGTGTTGCTAGTGATGCTGGTGGACCAGCATGGTGTTGCTAGTGATGCTGGTGGACCAGCATGGTGTGTTGCTAGTGATGCTGGTGTGATGCTGGTGGACCAGCATGGTGATGCTAGTGATGCTGGTGGACCAGCATGGTGTTGCTAATGATGCTGGTGGACCAGCATGGTGTTGCTAGTGATGCTGGTGGACCAGCATGGTGTTGCTAGTGATGCTGGTGGACCAGCATGGTGTTGCTAGTGATGCTGGTGAACCAGCATGGTGTTGCGAGTGATGCTGGTGGACCAGCATGGTATTGCGAGTAATGCTGGTGGACCAGCATGGTGTTGCGAGTGATGCTGGTGAACCAGCATGGTGTTGCGAGTGATGCTGGTGGACCAGCATGGTGTTGCTAGTGATGCTGGTGGACCAGCATGGTGTTGCGAGTGATGCTGGTGAACCAGCATGGTGTTGCGAGTGATGCTGGTGGACCAGCATGGTGTGTTGCTAGTGATGCTGGTGGACCAGCATGGTGTGTTGCTAGTGATGCTGGTGGACCAGCATGGTGTTGCTAGTGATGCTGGTGGACCAGCATGGTGTTGCTAGTGATGCTGGTGGACCAGCATGGTGTTGCGAGTGATGCTGGTGGACCAGCATGGTGTTGCTAGTGATGCTGGTGGACCAGCATGGTGTGTTGGTAGTGATGCTGGTGGACCAGCATGGTGTGTTGCTAGTGATGCTGGTGGACCAGCATGGTGTTGCAAATGATGCTGGTGGACCAGCATGGTGTTGCTAGTGATGCTGGTGGACCAGCATGGTGTGTTGGTAGTGATGCTGGTGGACCAGCATGGTATTGCGAGTAATGCTGGTGGACCAGCATGGTGTTGCGAGTGATGCTGGTGGACCAGCATGGTGTTGCTAGTGATGCTTGTGGACCAGCATGGTGTGTTGCTAGTGATGCTGGTGAACCAGCATGGTGTTGCGAGTGATGCTGGTGGACCAGCATGGTGTTGCTAGTGATGCTGGTGGACCAGCATGGTGTGTTGCTAGTGATGCTGGTGAACCAGCATGGTGTTGCGAGTGATGCTGGTGGACCAGCATGGTGTTGCGAGTGATGCTGGTGGACCAGCATGGTGTGTTGCTAGTGATGCTGGTGGACCAGCATGGTGTTGCTAGTGATGCTGGTGGACCAGCATGGTGTTGCTAGTGATGCTGGTGGACCAGCATGGTGTTGCGAGTGATGCTGGTGGACCAGCATGGTGTTGCGAGTGATGCTGGTGGACCAGCATGGTGTGTTGGTAGTGATGCTGGTGGACCAGCATGGTGTGTTGCTAGTGATGCTGGTGTGATGCTGGTGGACCAGCATGGTGATGCTAGTGATGCTGGTGGACCAGCATGGTGTTGCTAATGATGCTGGTGGACCAGCATGGTGTTGCTAGTGATGCTGGTGGACCAGCATGGTGTTGCTAGTGATGCTGGTGGACCAGCATGGTGTTGCTAGTGATGCTGGTGGACCAGCATGGTGTGTTGCTAGTGATGCTGGTGAACCAGCATGGTGTTGCGAGTGATGCTGGTGGACCAGCATGGTGTTGCGAGTGATGCTGGTGGACCAGCATGGTGTGTTGCTAGTGATGCTGGTGGACCAGCATGGTGTTGCTAGTGATGCTGGTGGACCAGCATGGTGTTGCTAGTGATGCTGGTGGACCAGCATGGTGTTGCGAGTGATGCTGGTGGACCAGCATGGTGTTGCGAGTGATGCTGGTGGACCAGCATGGTGTGTTGGTAGTGATGCTGGTGGACCAGCATGGTGTGTTGCTAGTGATGCTGGTGGACCAGCATGGTGTTGCAAATGATGCTGGTGGACCAGCATGGTGTTGCTAGTGATGCTGGTGGACCAGCATGGTGTGTTGGTAGTGATGCTGGTGGACCAGCATGGTGTTGCGAGTGATGCTGGTGGACCAGCATGGTGTTGCTAATGATGCTGGTGGACCAGCATGGTGTTGCTAGTGAGGCTGGTGAACCAGCATGGTGTTTTGCTAGTGATGCTGGTGGACCAGCATGGTGTTGCTAGTGAGGCTGGTGAACCAGCATGGTGTGTTGCTAGTGATGCTGGTGGACCAGCATGGTGTGTTGCTAATGATGCTGGTGGACCAGCATGGTGTTGCTAGTGATGCTGGTGAACCAGCATGGTGTTGCTAATGATGCTGGTGGACCAGCATGGTGTTGCTAATGATGCTGGTGAACCAGCATGGTGTTGCTAATGATGCTGGTGGACCAGCATGGTGTTGCTAGTGATGCTGGTGGACCAGCATGGTGTTGCGAGTGATGCTGGTGGACCAGCATGGTGTTGCTAATGATGCTCATGGACCAGCATGGTGTGTTGCTAGTGATGCTGGTGGACCAGCATGGTGTTGCTAGTGATGCTGGTGGACAAGCATGGTGTTGCGAGTGATGCTGGCGGACCAGCATGGTGTTGCTAATGATGCTGGTGGACCAGCATGGTGTTGCTAATGATGCTGGTGAACCAGCATGGTGTTGCTAATGATGCTGGTGGACCAGCATGGTGTTGCTAGTGATGCTGGTGGACCAGCATGGTGTTGCGAGTGATGCTGGTGGACCAGCATGGTGTTGCTAATGATGCTCATGGACCAGCATGGTGTGTTGCTAGTGATGCTGGTGGACCAGCATGGTGTTGCTAGTGATGCTGGTGGACAAGCATGGTGTTGCGAGTGATGCTGGCAGACCAGCATGGTGTTGCTAATGATGCTGGTGGACCAGCATGGTGTTGCTAGTGATGCTGGTGAACCAGCATGGTGTGTTGCTAGTGATGCTGGTGGACCAGCATGGTGTGTTGCTAGTGATGCTGGTGGACCAGCATGGTGTTGCTAGTGATGCTGGTGGACCAGCATGGTGTGTTGCTAGTGATGCTGGTGTGATGCTGGTGGACCAGCATGGTGATGCTAGTGATGCTGGTGGACCAGCATGGTGTTGCTAATGATGCTGGTGGACCAGCATGGTGTTGCTAGTGATGCTGGTGGACCAGCATGGTGTTGCTAGTGATGCTGGTGGACCAGCATGGTGTTGCTAGTGATGCTGGTGGACCAGCATGGTGTGTTGCTAGTGATGCTGGTGAACCAGCATGGTGTTGCGAGTGATGCTGGTGGACCAGCATGGTATTGCGAGTAATGCTGGTGGACCAGCATGGTGTTGCGAGTGATGCTGGTGAACCAGCATGGTGTTGCGAGTGATGCTGGTGGACCAGCATGGTGTTGCTAGTGATGCTGGTGGACCAGCATGGTGTTGCGAGTGATGCTGGTGAACCAGCATGGTGTTGCGAGTGATGCTGGTGGACCAGCATGGTGTGTTGCTAGTGATGCTGGTGGACCAGCATGGTGTGTTGCTAGTGATGCTGGTGGACCAGCATGGTGTTGCTAGTGATGCTGGTGGACCAGCATGGTGTTGCTAGTGATGCTGGTGGACCAGCATGGTGTTGCGAGTGATGCTGGTGGACCAGCATGGTGTTGCTAGTGATGCTGGTGGACCAGCATGGTGTGTTGGTAGTGATGCTGGTGGACCAGCATGGTGTGTTGCTAGTGATGCTGGTGGACCAGCATGGTGTTGCAAATGATGCTGGTGGACCAGCATGGTGTTGCTAGTGATGCTGGTGGACCAGCATGGTGTGTTGGTAGTGATGCTGGTGGACCAGCATGGTATTGCGAGTAATGCTGGTGGACCAGCATGGTGTTGCGAGTGATGCTGGTGAACCAGCATGGTGTTGCGAGTGATGCTGGTGGACCAGCATGGTGTTGCTAGTGATGCTGGTGGACCAGCATGGTGTGTTGCTAGTGATGCTGGTGAACCAGCATGGTGTTGCGAGTGATGCTGGTGGACCAGCATGGTGTTGCGAGTGATGCTGGTGGACCAGCATGGTGTGTTGCTAGTGATGCTGGTGGACCAGCATGGTGTTGCTAGTGATGCTGGTGGACCAGCATGGTGTTGCTAGTGATGCTGGTGGACCAGCATGGTGTTGCGAGTGATGCTGGTGGACCAGCATGGTGTTGCGAGTGATGCTGGTGGACCAGCATGGTGTGTTGGTAGTGATGCTGGTGGACCAGCATGGTGTGTTGCTAGTGATGCTGGTGGACCAGCATGGTGTTGCAAATGATGCTGGTGGACCAGCATGGTGTTGCTAGTGATGCTGGTGGACCAGCATGGTGTGTTGGTAGTGATGCTGGTGGACCAGCATGGTGTTGCGAGTGATGCTGGTGGACCAGCATGGTGTTGCTAATGATGCTGGTGGACCAGCATGGTGTTGCTAGTGAGGCTGGTGAACCAGCATGGTGTTGCTAGTGAGGCTGGTGAACCAGCATGGTGTGTTGCTAGTGATGCTGGTGGACCAGCATGGTGTGTTGCTAATGATGCTGGTGGACCAGCATGGTGTTGCTAGTGATGCTGGTGAACCAGCATGGTGTTGCTAATGATGCTGGTGGACCAGCATGGTGTTGCTAATGATGCTGGTGAACCAGCATGGTGTTGCTAATGATGCTGGTGGACCAGCATGGTGTTGCTAGTGATGCTGGTGGACCAGCATGGTGTTGCGAGTGATGCTGGTGGACCAGCATGGTGTTGCTAATGATGCTCATGGACCAGCATGGTGTGTTGCTAGTGATGCTGGTGGACCAGCATGGTGTTGCTAGTGATGCTGGTGGACAAGCATGGTGTTGCGAGTGATGCTGGCGGACCAGCATGGTGTTGCTAATGATGCTGGTGGACCAGCATGGTGTTGCTAGTGATGCTGGTGAACCAGCATGGTGTGTTGCTAGTGATGCTGGTGGACCAGCATGGTGTGTTGCTAATGATGCTGGTGGACCAGCATGGTGTTGCTAGTGATGCTGGTGGACCAGCATGGTGTGTTGCTAGTGATGCTGGTGAACCAGCATGGTGTTGCGAGTGATGCTGGTGGACCAGCATGGTATTGCGAGTAATGCTGGTGGACCAGCATGGTGTTGCGAGTGATGCTGGTGAACCAGCATGGTGTTGCGAGTGATGCTGGTGGACCAGCATGGTGTTGCTAGTGATGCTGGTGGACCAGCATGGTGTTGCGAGTGATGCTGGTGAACCAGCATGGTGTTGCGAGTGATGCTGGTGGACCAGCATGGTGTGTTGCTAGTGATGCTGGTGGACCAGCATGGTGTTGCTAGTGATGCTGGTGGACCAGCATGGTGTTGCTAGTGATGCTGGTGGACCAGCATGGTGTTGCGAGTGATGCTGGTGGACCAGCATGGTGTTGCTAGTGATGCTGGTGGACCAGCATGGTGTGTTGGTAGTGATGCTGGTGGACCAGCATGGTGTGTTGCTAGTGATGCTGGTGGACCAGCATGGTGTTGCGAGTGATGCTGGTGGACCAGCATGGTGTTGCTAGTGATGCTGGTGGACCAGCATGGTGTGTTGGTAGTGATGCTGGTGGACCAGTGTGGTGGCAAAATCACTTGAACAATAAAGAGTCTTCACACGTCGGCTGTCTTTCTTGAGTTTTAATAAGCATTCATGAATGGAGTCTCACAAACAGTACAAACCGCATGAACAGTCAGTCAGAGTGAGAGCTGGCGAAATCACTCCAGCCCTCTAACTTTATAGTTTCCCAAAACACATGCCCACCCGTAGACACAACATATGCAAACAGAGAACCTGTCGTTCCAAGCTGTACCATCTTCTGACACAATAACAGGGTCATAACTCTGAAGGCCTCTCTGAAGGTTCACCTTCGGCCCTGCTTTCAGCCAGGCCTCCGCCATATATCTGATGTTATCAAGTGACCAGGCCTCTGCCATATATCTGGTGTTATAAAGTAAGCATGGAATAGGTTGAAAAGAAGGTCAGATGCCCCAGACGCTCATCACTTGTCAGGCACCCATAATCTTCCATCACATTCCTCCCTTTTAGCATTCTCATGCTAATCCACAATCATGGAAAATTCACATCAATCTTGCTACCCTATGTCCTGTGAGTTCTACCTGCACCAGCCAAACGCTGGTACCCCCAGGCCTCCCTGAACATCAGAGAAGTAGAAAAACAGGCAAAGGTCACAGGTCATAAGCATGGACAAGCCAAACATCCCCCCTCCCTTTTGACGCAGGAGAAAGGTAAAAGACTTGACCATCTAACTGCACTATCTAATAAGGGAAAAAACCTCTATATGATGAGGGCAAAAATCCCTTATACTACATTCTAAACTGAAGCATAGCAAGCATAACATAATCATGCAAAATAATTGCGGGAACTTGACTGTCATGTACATGAATGAAAAAGAAAAGAAAAGAAAAGAAAAGTGTGTATATATGCTGTGAACATTAAATGTGATTTAACAAACGTGAGCAATCAATGTGGAAAGTGATTTAAACTATGTGATTAATATATATATATATATAAGGGTGATTAATGTGTAATCAGTGTGACGTGGTTAAATGTGATTGAAACCACACTTCTGGAGAATCAATTTAATGACTGGTACATTTCAAAACCAAAACAGTTGTCTGCAAACCGGGAAAACTTAAAAAAGTGACTCCTGTGAGTCATACGGAGGAATCCACAGATCCTGCATAGGATCCATCTGCACGTAGCGCCCTACAGCAGATGAGATCATGGATGTGATCAGAGATTTCACACAAGGTACAATGCAGCACAGAAAAAGGCACAACAGCAACAGAATAGGTATGACAGGGGCAAACAGACGCATTAATGTCGCTTTCCATCCGGTAAGAGAAAACCATGACCACAGGTCCGCACCTGTTCCAACTTCGTTGTCACGGCTTTTCTGCAAATGCAACAGGTCATTAAGATGAGCAACCACATGTGTCATGTTGTCAGTGATGTCGGGAATGTATGTGCAGCAATCAGTACCCACAATGTGACAAACACCCCCTTGGCTGGCCAGGATTAAATCCAGAGCCATCCTGTTCTGTAGAGCCACATTTCTGAGGCCCTGTAATGTTGGTGTGAGTGCGCTGAAACCTGTAGCCATGCTGTCTGTAAGATTCTCCAAGTCCATGGCTATAGCATCAATTTTGTGTGCATTGTTTACCGTTCCCCACCATGGTAGGAAACCCCCAAAACCTTTCTCCAAGGGGGGCACCCTTACCACATCTCGTTTCGCTTTGTGCGGTGGGTAGTAGTGATCATAGTGTGTGTGAAAATGAGTCAGATCAGGAAGAATAGTCACTGCAGGCAGCAGCTTAGCCAAGTAGCACCTGCCACACCATCCAGGCTGAAGTGCCTGATAAACATGTCTGCCACACACCCAGACGTGTTGTCTGAGCGATCCGTACCCGTCACTGGATGGCATGTAGACGACAGGGTTGTCAATCCCTGATCGGTTAAGGCTAACTGTGTCTGTGAGGTTCAAAGTTGCAACGTATGGTGATGTACCTTTACAGTCCTTCATGCTATGAGTCCACATCACCCCACACGTCGCTTCAACTACCTGCGTACAGGCAGATGTCCCCAGAAAGTGATCTTTTGACGTTGCACATTCTCTAAAGAAACAAACAGTTCCTTTCTGGCTTGTGGGGTTAGTGCTCATGACAGGTTGATATATCCCCTGCAGGAAAATCTTTGTCACATTCCAGAACCTTACAGTTGCTCCCTCATAGTTCACAGTGCTGACATTGATCTTCTCCAATGCAGCCGCAAGGTGTCGCACAGTTCTGTTGGGTGAATTGGGTGAGTGAACACCCTGAGTGAAAGCAATCATCGCCCCCAGAGTCTCTGAAACATTCAGGGAATAAGGTTTTAGCGGCAAAGAGTTACCTAGCTCGTGTGGAAGCTCCGCGCAGACATAACAGCTCCCATTTGTCAGCTTCCTCGCCATTGTCAGCATAGCTCGATACCACACGTTGTTTTCCAGCATGGATGTCATGTTGCCAATCTGCACAACGGATCTCTTCCCCACGTGATGAGGCGAGGCTGTGCAGTTGTCGTCTGAATCAGTGAGATTGTGTCTGTAGAGCTCGTCCAGAAGCAGGAGTGTCAGCCCCACTCCGATGGCGATGACGAGCAGGAAACCCACTCCCCCTCTTAGGCCGCACCCCAGGCGCCTAAGGGGATGCCACGGCTTTGGTGTCTCGATCATCGTCGCGATGTGCACACGGATCCGGAACCCGTCTGCAGTGACTGGCGTGTATCCACGTAGCCCTCTCTGCGACCTTCACCGCTGTCTCCGTCACCAGAAGCACCTGGAACGGACCGTTCCACCTGCGAGCTTTCCAGTTCTTTCGCCTTAGATCTCTGACCACAATGTAGTCGCCTGGCTCGAGGTCGTGCAGCTTCCCTTCTGCTGGTTTGGGCAGGGCGGCTTTTACCTGTTGGTGGATTTCAGACAAAACAGAGGACAAGGTTGCACAATATCTTAACATTTCATCCTCGCAGTGGCCAGTGTCTGGCAACTGCCTTTTAACGGGCCCAATCCCAGTGTTGAGAGGTCTGCCAAACAAGATCTCGAATGGACTGAATCCATTCTTGTTTCTCCTCCTAGCCCTCATGTGCATCAACACAATAGGAAGAGCTTTTGTCCATGACAATTTAGTTTCCTCACACACTTTCACAAGTTTGTTTTTCAGAGTTGCATTTTCCCTTTCACATGCCCCTCCTGATGCTGGATGATATGCACAATGTTGCCTCAAATCAATGCCCATATACTCACCAACGGTCTTCAGAGCTGCACTCACAAAAGGTGTACCGTTATCTGAGCTGATTTTTGCCGGAATTCCCCACCTGGGAATTATCAGGGTCATCAAAGCTTTTGCGACTGCTGCTGCATCCTGTTTAGCTGTGGGAAAAGCTTCAACCCATTTGGAAAACATGCACACAATCACCAAAACAAACTTCTTCCCTTCACTTGGTGTGAGTTCAATGAAATCCATTTGCAAGTGATCAAAAGGTCTTTCTGGAGGTGGATGTGCAACCTGTGGTATTTTGATACCCCTCCCCACATTGTTTGTGGAACATATCACACATCTTTTGCAGAATTCTGCAGCATAGCTGGAAAACCCTCTTGTAAACCAGTACTTCCGTATCTCCGCCACCATCCCTCCCTTTGACACGTGATCCAAACCATGTGTCAATTTAGCGTAAAAGTGGAAGAGATATCGAGGGAGACAGGGCAGGCCATCAGGACCCGTCCACAGCTTATCAAGAACAGTACATCCTGCCTTCTTCCAAGCGGCCTTCTCCGCCGGAGATGCCCTTATCTGTAAGTCTGAGACCTCGGCCGTAGCCACAGCAGAGGGAGTAGGCACAGGAGTTAAGGAGACTGCTTGCAAGGAAGAAGATAAGGAAGACAATGGCAGCCTTGAAGCTGCTTTCGCAGCTGCATCTGCTCTCGCATTCCCCTGAGAAACAAGGTCTGTGTTGTTGGTATGAGCCTCACACTTACACACAGCAATCTGCCTAGGCAACAACACAGCATCCAAAAGAGCAGAAACCAACACATGATGAGCAATAGGTTTCCCTGTCGAGGTCAAGAAATCCCTGTTTTTCCAAATTTGCCCAAAATCATGTACCACTCCCCAAGCATATCTGCTGTCAGTGTAAATGTTAACGGATTTGCCCTTTGCCAATTTACATGCTTCTGTCAGAGCCACCAATTCAGCCGCTTGAGCTGAGTGTGAGGCTGACAGAGGACGTGCAAGCACTGTGTCATGCAGGGTTGTGACGGCAAAACCCGCCACAGTTTTGCCTGTGTTCGGGTCTCGTGAGGCCGAGCCATCAACAAAAAACTCAAAATCAGCGTTATCAATCGGTGTGTCATTCAAATCTGGTCTAGGAGAACAGACAGAAGTTATCACAGCTACACAATCATGAGGTTCTCCATCAACAGCCGTTGGGAGAAGAGTAGCAGGATTAATAACGGTGCATCTCTTTACCTTGATGTTAGGTAATTCCAATAAGACAGCATTGTACCGCAACCACCTTGCAGCAGAAAGATGCGAAGTCTTTTGCTCAAGAAGAATGAGAGACACTGCATGTGGAACCAACAAGGTCAAATCAGCGTAGCCCACAATGTCACGTGATGCAACAACTGCCCTCTCAGCAGCAGCCACTGCCCTCAGACAATGAGGCAGGCCTGCAGCAACACTGTCAAGTTTTGATGAAAAGTAAGCTACAGGCCGCTGTTTCCCCCCATGTTCTTGCAACAGCACAGAAGTCATGTACCCCCCTTTTTCGTCAACAGTCTGGGTAAATGGTCGTGTGCAGTCAGGCAGTCCAAGAGTCGGAGGTGTTTGCAGAGACAGTTTTAAATCAACAAAAGATTTCTCTGCTTCAGGGGTCCAAATGACATGATCGGATGCTTTCAGGCCTTTCCCATGAGCAATAGCTGCTAATGGTGCCTCAATTTCAGCATAATTTGGAACCCACTGTCTGCAATAGCCTGTCATTCCCAAAAAAGACATGACTTGTTTTTTCGTCTGAGGTTTTGGGATCTTTTGAATGGCTTCAACGCGTTTGGGTGTGAGGGTTTTACCCTCAGGAGAAATCACATGACCCAAAAATGCGACTTCCTGTGAAACAAACTGTAGTTTTGACAGGCTGGCTTTGTGGCCTTGTTCAGCTAAATGAGTTAGCAAGGCAACAGTGTCTTTTACGCAGCCTTCTCTGGTTGCGCTCGCAACCAAAAGGTCATCAACATATTGCAACAAAGCACTTCCCTCTGGCAAGTCCAGGGTCTCCAAACTGTCACGCAAAGCCGCATTATAGATAGTTGGAGACTCGGAAAAGCCCTGGCAGAGCCTGGAAAACGTCCACATCTTTCCCTCAAAGCAAAATGCAAACCAGAATTGACTGTCCGGATGTACCGGGACACTGAAGAATGCATTTGACAGATCAACCACAGAAAACCATTTGCTATCAGCTGGAACCTGAGACAGAATTGTGTGTGGATTTGGAACTGTAGGCGCTCTGGCTTGTATTGCAGCATTTACAGCTTGCAAATCTTGCACAAATCTCCATTCAGCAGGTGCACCATCAGGACGTATTTTACGCACTGGAAATATGGGTGTCCTCACAGGAGAGTTTGGACACGGAACAATCACACCTGCCTTCACCAGAGCATCAAACACAGGTTTAATGCCTTCAACTGCTTCACGTTTGAGAGGATATTGATTACGACAGGGCCTGCAGTCTGATTTGGGTGTGATTATCACTGGTTCACAATTTTTTATCAGGCCAACATCATGTTTACTTTGAGCCCAGAGCTGTGCAGGGACCTGCTGTAGCTCTGGAATGTCAGCAACGGACTGAACCATGCACAAGTCAGCTTCAGAAACAGTTTGGTCTGTAAGAGTAACAGAACGGAAAGCCTCAATTACACAATCAAGTTTCTTTCTGTACACTCCCATTGCATCATTAAAATCAACATGAGGATCAGCGGAAGACCTCCAACATGGAGAGGCGCCCAGCTCCCGCACCCACAGACCCAGGTCTGTGCCGTTGGGATTCACCAGTGAGATGTGTGGATCAGAGTTTTGTGCCAAAATCAACTCATGCAATCGATTAGGAAATTTCACAGAGGCTACACAATTGACGTCATTCCAATACAACCATTCTAGCTGCAACCTATCCTTTTCCTGCTCTGAGTCACAGAAAACATCCTCACTATCACAATCAGTGTGTGAGACAGAGGCCATGTGTGCTGTGCAGTGCAGGCATGTGACGTCAGCATGTGTGTGTGTGTCTGGGAGCTGCAGCAAAACAGATGGGGGCAGAGTCAACTTCCATTCACACATGAACTGTCCCTGAATGTGCTTGAAAAAAAAACACCGTTTTCCCTCAAATCATTCACTCTCTTCACCTGAACGCCTTCAGGTGTACAAATCAAAACAATACCCAACCTACACATGAGATCTCGTCCCATCAAATTGACTGGGCATCTGTCAGAATACAGGAATGAGTGTTTGAAAGATTTCTCTGTTTCAGAATCAAAGCAATTCAGCGGAGCAGTGTACTTTTCAACAATTGCTACCCCTGCAACCCCAATTGTTTTCTGATATCTCCCACTGAGCTTAGGTGTAACATTGGGAGGAAACTCACAACGTCTCACCAGTGATTCCACAGCTCCGGAATCCACCAAGAAAGAGAGTTCAACACCTTTAACTGTCAGTGTGTATCTGGGCATTTTTTTATATGCCTCTGCCGAAAAATCAGCCAGCATACTACGATGCTCACTCTCTCTCTGTTTGGATTCAAGGTGCAGAATCGCATCAGAAACAAGCTCATACTCTGCGTCAGTCATGATGTGTGTGTTGTGTGTTTCTGTGTTTGTGTTAGTGTCAGTGCTCTCACGTGTCTGAAGTGTTGGTTGGTTTTCCAGGTCAGTGTCGTCACCAGATTCGGCCGTCCTCGTGCTCCCACCACATAGTCAGTCCGACTCACTTGCCCCATCCTTTTTCTTGTTCTTATCTCCTCTGCGACAGTTTCGGGCCCAATGTCCACTTTTGCCACAGTTGTAGCAACGATCTTTGTCTTTGTCTCTGCGCCCTCCCTTTGACTTGCTTTTCCGGCTCTCCTTTAGTTCCTCCAGCTGAGCCAGCTGTAGTTTGGTAGAGAGGCGCTCTCTTTTCTCGAGTTTCTTTGCAGCCTCCTCCAACTCTTGACGCTGCTGCTCAGCCTTCTGACGCTGAATTTCCCTGCTGCAGAGGAGTCGCCCGCTGCAGAAGAGCCTCCAAATCTGGGTGCCAATGGTGTGGCGCTTCCCGTTCTCTCCCTGTCGCGTACGTACGGTGGGGGCCGTGCAGGTGGAGCCGAGTCGAGGTCCGAATCCAGTTTCACACACTGTCCCGGGAGACCTTTAGGGCCCTGCCTATGCTTGGCCTCCTTCATCCACTCATTAAATGCTGACCAATTTGCCTCGAACTTAACCTTACCTCCAAATCTTCCCACTAAGCCTCTTTTTTCTAAAAAATCTAACCTTACCTCCAACGCCTCAAGTTGTTTAACACTCAGGCTACCTCCCTTTGGAAAACAACACTCCTTAACCCACAGGTCCAACTGAGCCACGCTCTCCTCCCCATATGCGTTCCTCATGAACTTCACATTAGGAGCGCCATAATCAGGCTCAATTATCCTCTTTTCGGTTGTGCTCTGGCCAGACCCCATTGTAATCAAAATCTCAGGTTTTTACAACACGGAATAAGCCAAATTCGCAAAATGAATTTCTTAATTTCTCTTACCTTTAAGTGAAAATCAAACTCATGAACAACAAACAGATTTACCACTCCTGTCTGTTCCGCTCTGATAGCAAGTGTCTGGCTTTCCCCCTTCACTGCTTACCACCCTTTCCCTCTGTCCCTGACAGCTGAGAAATCAGGTGTCGTGTTAGGTTCTCAACCTACACTAACTTAGGTCCCTGACCTAAACTGAGCTCACACTTTTCCTGCACTCAATTTCCCAGAAACGGTGCCTGGCACGTCTGCCAACCTATCACAACAGGTGGAAAAGACTTTCCCTGCGCAGTCCTCAAAAACTCACCAGAACAGACAGCGAGGTGTTGTCGGCCACCAGGTTCGTTGGACCCCAACGGTGAAAGGAATCCCAGCTTTCCAGACGTCAGGCCCTCCTCTCAACCTTCCTTTGTGGGGGAGTTTGAGGTGGTAAGAGCCTCAGCTCTTGCTGTGCGCACAGTCTTCACACCTTCAGTCCAGAAAGTCCAGAATCCGCTCACAGATGAGGCCCACCCAGGGACGCCAAAATTGTGGTGGCAAAATCACTTGAACAATAAAGAGTCTTCACACGTCGGCTGTCTTTCTTGAGTTTTAATAAGCATTCATGAATGGAGTCTCACAAACAGTACAAACCGCATGAACAGTCAGTCAGAGTGAGAGCTGGCGAAATCACTCCAGCCCTCTAACTTTATAGTTTCCCAAAACACATGCCCACCCGTAGACACAACATATGCAAACAGAGAACCTGTCGTTCCAAGCTGTACCATCTTCTGACACAATAACAGGGTCATAACTCTGAAGGCCTCTCTGAAGGTTCACCTTCGGCCCTGCTTTCAGCCAGGCCTCCGCCATATATCTGATGTTATCAAGTGACCAGGCCTCTGCCATATATCTGGTGTTATAAAGTAAGCATGGAATAGGTTGAAAAGAAGGTCAGATGCCCCAGACGCTCATCACTTGTCAGGCACCCATAATCTTCCATCACACCAGCATGGTGTTGCGAGTGATGCTGGTGGACCAGCATGGTGTTGCGAGTGATGCTGGTGGACCAGCATGGTGTTGCTAATGATGCTGGTGGACCAGCATGGTGTTGCTAGTGAGGCTGGTGAACCAGCATGGTGTGTTGCTAGTGATGCTGGTGGACCAGCATGGTGTGTTGCTAATGATGCTGGTGGACCAGCATGGTGTTGCTAGTGATGCTGGTGGACCAGAATGGTGTTGCTAGTGATGCTGGTGGACCAGCATGGTGTTGCTAGTGATGCTGGTGAACCAGCATGGTGTTGCTAATGATGCTGGTGGACCAGCATGGTGTTGCTAATGATGCTGGTGAACCAGCATGGTGTTGCTATTGATGCTGGTGGACCAGCATGGTGTTGCGAGTGATGCTCGTGGACCAGCATGGTGTTGCTAATGATGCTGGTGGACCAGCATGGTGTTGCTAATGATGCTGGTGGACCAGCATGGTGTGTTGCTAGTGATGCTGGTGGACCAGCATGGTGTTGCGAGTGATGCTGGTGGACCAGCATGGTGTTGCTAATGATGCTCGTGGACCAGCATGGTGTGTTGCTAGTGATGCTGGTGGACCAGCATGGTGTTGCTAGTGATGCTGGTGGACCAGCATGGTGTAGCGAGTGATGCTGGCGGACCAGCATGGTGTTGCTAATGATGCTGGTGGACCAGCATGGTGTTGCTAGTGATGCTGGTGGACCAGCATGGTGTTGCGAGTGATGCTGGTGGACCAGCATGGTGTTGCTAGTGATGCTGGTGAACCAGCATGGTGTTGCTAATGATGCTGGTGGACCAGCATGGTGTTGCTAATGATGCTGGTGAACCAGCATGGTGTTGCTAATGATGCTGGTGGACCAGCATGGTGTTGCTAGTGATGCTGGTGGACCAGCATGGTGTTGCGAGTGATGCTGGTGGACCAGCATGGTGTTGCTAATGATGCTCATGGACCAGCATGGTGTGTTGCTAGTGATGCTGGTGGACCAGCATGGTGTTGCTAGTGATGCTGGTGGACAAGCATGGTGTTGCGAGTGATGCTGGCGGACCAGCATGGTGTTGCTAATGATGCTGGTGGACCAGCATGGTGTTGCTAGTGATGCTGGTGAACCAGCATGGTGTGTTGCTAGTGATGCTGGTGGACCAGCATGGTGTGTTGCTAATGATGCTGGTGGACCAGCATGGTGTTGCGAGTGATGCTGGTGGACCAGCATGGTATTGCGAGTAATGCTGGTGGACCAGCATGGTGTTGCGAGTGATGCTGGTGGACCAGCATGGTGTTGCTAATGATGCTCATGGACCAGCATGGTGTGTTGCTAGTGATGCTGGTGGACCAGCATGGTGTTGCTAGTGATGCTGGTGGACAAGCATGGTGTTGCGAGTGATGCTGGCGGACCAGCATGGTGTTGCTAATGATGCTGGTGGACCAGCATGGTGTTGCTAGTGATGCTGGTGAACCAGCATGGTGTGTTGCTAGTGATGCTGGTGGACCAGCATGGTGTGTTGCTAATGATGCTGGTGGACCAGCATGGTGTTGCTAGTGATGCTGGTGGACCAGCATGGTGTGTTGCTAGTGATGCTGGTGAACCAGCATGGTGTTGCGAGTGATGCTGGTGGACCAGCATGGTATTGCGAGTAATGCTGGTGGACCAGCATGGTGTTGCGAGTGATGCTGGTGAACCAGCATGGTGTTGCGAGTGATGCTGGTGGACCAGCATGGTGTTGCTAGTGATGCTGGTGGACCAGCATGGTGTTGCGAGTGATGCTGGTGAACCAGCATGGTGTTGCGAGTGATGCTGGTGGACCAGCATGGTGTGTTGCTAGTGATGCTGGTGGACCAGCATGGTGTTGCTAGTGATGGTGGTGGACCAGCATGGTGTTGCGAGTGATGCTGGTGGACCAGCATGGTGTTGCTAGTGATGCTGGTGGACCAGCATGGTGTGTTGGTAGTGATGCTGGTGGACCAGCATGGTGTGTTGCTAGTGATGCTGGTGGACCAGCATGGTGTTGCGAGTGATGCTGGTGGACCAGCATGGTGTTGCTAGTGATGCTGGTGGACCAGCATGGTGTGTTGGTAGTGATGCTGGTGGACCAGCATGGTGTTGCGAGTGATGCTGGTGGACCAGCATGGTGTTGCGAGTGATGCTGGTGGACCAGCATGGTGTTGCTAATGATGCTGGTGGACCAGCATGGTGTTGCTAGTGAGGCTGGTGAACCAGCATGGTGTGTTGCTAGTGATGCTGGTGGACCAGCATGGTGTGTTGCTAATGATGCTGGTGGACCAGCATGGTGTTGCTAGTGATGCTGGTGGACCAGAATGGTGTTGCTAGTGATGCTGGTGGACCAGCATGGTGTTGCTAGTGATGCTGGTGAACCAGCATGGTGTTGCTAATGATGCTGGTGGACCAGCATGGTGTTGCTAATGATGCTGGTGAACCAGCATGGTGTTGCTATTGATGCTGGTGGACCAGCATGGTGTTGCGAGTGATGCTCGTGGACCAGCATGGTGTTGCTAATGATGCTGGTGGACCAGCATGGTGTTGCTAATGATGCTGGTGGACCAGCATGGTGTGTTGCTAGTGATGCTGGTGGACCAGCATGGTGTTGCGAGTGATGCTGGTGAACCAGCATGGTGTTGCTAATGATGCTGGTGGACCAGCATGGTGTTGCTAATGATGCTGGTGAACCAGCATGGTGTTGCTAATGATGCTGGTGGACCAGCATGGTGTTGCTAGTGATGCTGGTGGACCAGCATGGTGTTGCGAGTGATGCTGGTGGACCAGCATGGTGTTGCTAATGATGCTCATGGACCAGCATGGTGTGTTGCTAGTGATGCTGGTGGACCAGCATGGTGTTGCTAGTGATGCTGGTGGACAAGCATGGTGTTGCGAGTGATGCTGGCGGACCAGCATGGTGTTGCTAATGATGCTGGTGGACCAGCATGGTGTTGCTAGTGATGCTGGTGAACCAGCATGGTGTGTTGCTAGTGATGCTGGTGGACCAGCATGGTGTGTTGCTAATGATGCTGGTGGACCAGCATGGTGTTGCGAGTGATGCTGGTGGACCAGCATGGTATTGCGAGTAATGCTGGTGGACCAGCATGGTGTTGCGAGTGATGCTGGTGAACCAGCATGGTGTTGCGAGTGATGCTGGTGGACCAGCATGGTGTTGCTAGTGATGCTGGTGGACCAGCATGGTGTGTTGCTAGTGATGCTGGTGAACCAGCATGGTGTTGCGAGTGATGATGGTGGACCAGCATGGTGTTGCGAGTGATGCTGGTGGACCAGCATGGTGTTGCGAGTGATGCTGGTGAACCAGCATGGTGTTGCGAGTGATGCTGGTGGACCAGCATGGTGTGTTGCTAGTGATGCTGGTGGACCAGCATGGTGTTGCTAGTGATGCTGGTGGACCAGCATGGTGTTGCTAGTGATGCTGGTGGACCAGCATGGTGTGTTGCTAGTGATGCTGGTGGACCAGCATGGTGTTGCAAATGATGCTGGTGGACCAGCATGGTGTTGCTAGTGATGCTGGTGGACCAGCATGGTGTGTTGGTAGTGATGCTGGTGGACCAGCATGGTATTGCGAGTAATGCTGGTGGACCAGCATGGTGTTGCGAGTGATGCTGGTGAACCAGCATGGTGTTGCGAGTGATGCTGGTGGACCAGCATGGTGTTGCTAGTGATGCTGGTGGACCAGCATGGTGTGTTGCTAGTGATGCTGGTGAACCAGCATGGTGTTGCGAGTGATGCTGGTGGACCAGCATGGTGTTGCGAGTGATGCTGGTGGACCAGCATGGTGTGTTGCTAGTGATGCTGGTGGACCAGCATGGTGTTGCTAGTGATGCTGGTGGACCAGCATGGTGTTGCTAGTGATGCTGGTGGACCAGCATGGTGTTGCGAGTGATGCTGGTGGACCAGCATGGTGTTGCTAGTGATGCTGGTGGACCAGCATGGTGTGTTGGTAGTGATGCTGGTGGACCAGCATGGTGTTGCTAGTGATGCTGGTGGACCAGCATGGTGTTGCAAATGATGCTGGTGGACCAGCATGGTGTTGCTAGTGATGCTGGTGGACCAGCATGGTGTGTTGGTAGTGATGCTGGTGGACCAGCATGGTGTTGCGAGTGATGCTGGTGGACCAGCATGGTGTTGCTAATGATGCTGGTGGACCAGCATGGTGTTGCTAGTGAGGCTGGTGAACCAGCATGGTGTTGCTAATGATGCTGGTGGACCAGCATGGTGTTGCTAATGATGCTGGTGAACCAGCATGGTGTTGCTAATGATGCTGGTGGACCAGCATGGTGTTGCTAGTGATGCTGGTGGACCAGCATGGTGTTGCTAGTGAGGCTGGTGAACCAGCATGGTGTGTTGCTAGTGATGCTGGTGGACCAGCATGGTGTGTTGCTAATGATGCTGGTGGACCAGCATGGTGTTGCTAGTGATGCTGGTGAACCAGCATGGTGTTGCTAATGATGCTGGTGGACCAGCATGGTGTTGCTAATGATGCTGGTGAACCAGCATGGTGTTGCTAATGATGCTGGTGGACCAGCATGGTGTGTTGCTAATGATGCTGGTGGACCAGCATGGTGTTGCTAGTGATGCTGGTGGACCAGAATGGTGTTGCTAGTGATGCTGGTGGACCAGCATGGTGTTGCTAGTGATGCTGGTGAACCAGCATGGTGTTGCTAATGATGCTGGTGGACCAGCATGGTGTTGCTAATGATGCTGGTGAACCAGCATGGTGTTGCTATTGATGCTGGTGGACCAGCATGGTGTTGCGAGTGATGCTCGTGGACCAGCATGGTGTTGCTAATGATGCTGGTGGACCAGCATGGTGTTGCTAATGATGCTGGTGGACCAGCATGGTGTGTTGCTAGTGATGCTGGTGGACCAGCATGGTGTTGCGAGTGATGCTGGTGAACCAGCATGGTGTTGCTAATGATGCTGGTGGACCAGCATGGTGTTGCTAATGATGCTGGTGAACCAGCATGGTGTTGCTAATGATGCTGGTGGACCAGCATGGTGTTGCTAGTGATGCTGGTGGACCAGCATGGTGTTGCGAGTGATGCTGGTGGATCAGCATGGTGTTGCTAATGATGCTCATGGACCAGCATGGTGTGTTGCTAGTGATGCTGGTGGACCAGCATGGTGTTGCTAGTGATGCTGGTGGACAAGCATGGTGTTGCGAGTGATGCTGGCGGACCAGCATGGTGTTGCTAATGATGCTGGTGGACCAGCATGGTGTTGCTAGTGATGCTGGTGAACCAGCATGGTGTGTTGCTAGTGATGCTGGTGGACCAGCATGGTGTGTTGCTAATGATGCTGGTGGACCAGCATGGTGTTGCGAGTGATGCTGGTGGACCAGCATGGTATTGCGAGTAATGCTGGTGGACCAGCATGGTGTTGCGAGTGATGCTGGTGAACCAGCATGGTGTTGCGAGTGATGCTGGTGGACCAGCATGGTGTTGCTAGTGATGCTGGTGGACCAGCATGGTGTGTTGCTAGTGATGCTGGTGAACCAGCATGGTGTTGCGAGTGATGCTGGTGGACCAGCATGGTGTTGCGAGTGATGCTGGTGGACCAGCATGGTGTTGCGAGTGATGCTGGTGAACCAGCATGGTGTTGCGAGTGATGCTGGTGGACCAGCATGGTGTGTTGCTAGTGATGCTGGTGGACCAGCATGGTGTTGCTAGTGATGCTGGTGGACCAGCATGGTGTTGCTAGTGATGCTGGTGGACCAGCATGGTGTGTTGCTAGTGATGCTGGTGGACCAGCATGGTGTTGCAAATGATGCTGGTGGACCAGCATGGTGTTGCTAGTGATGCTGGTGGACCAGCATGGTGTGTTGGTAGTGATGCTGGTGGACCAGCATGGTATTGCGAGTAATGCTGGTGGACCAGCATGGTGTTGCGAGTGATGCTGGTGAACCAGCATGGTGTTGCGAGTGATGCTGGTGGACCAGCATGGTGTTGCTAGTGATGCTGGTGGACCAGCATGGTGTGTTGCTAGTGATGCTGGTGAACCAGCATGGTGTTGCGAGTGATGCTGGTGGACCAGCATGGTGTTGCGAGTGATGCTGGTGGACCAGCATGGTGTGTTGCTAGTGATGCTGGTGGACCAGCATGGTGTTGCTAGTGATGCTGGTGGACCAGCATGGTGTTGCTAGTGATGCTGGTGGACCAGCATGGTGTTGCGAGTGATGCTGGTGGACCAGCATGGTGTTGCTAGTGATGCTGGTGGACCAGCATGGTGTGTTGGTAGTGATGCTGGTGGACCAGCATGGTGTTGCTAGTGATGCTGGTGGACCAGCATGGTGTTGCAAATGATGCTGGTGGACCAGCATGGTGTTGCTAGTGATGCTGGTGGACCAGCATGGTGTGTTGGTAGTGATGCTGGTGGACCAGCATGGTGTTGCGAGTGATGCTGGTGGACCAGCATGGTGTTGCTAATGATGCTGGTGGACCAGCATGGTGTTGCTAGTGAGGCTGGTGAACCAGCATGGTGTTGCTAATGATGCTGGTGGACCAGCATGGTGTTGCTAATGATGCTGGTGAACCAGCATGGTGTTGCTAATGATGCTGGTGGACCAGCATGGTGTTGCTAGTGATGCTGGTGGACCAGCATGGTGTTGCTAGTGAGGCTGGTGAACCAGCATGGTGTGTTGCTAGTGATGCTGGTGGACCAGCATGGTGTGTTGCTAATGATGCTGGTGGACCAGCATGGTGTTGCTAGTGATGCTGGTGAACCAGCATGGTGTTGCTAATGATGCTGGTGGACCAGCATGGTGTTGCTAATGATGCTGGTGAACCAGCATGGTGTTGCTAATGATGCTGGTGGACCAGCATGGTGTTGCTAGTGATGCTGGTGGACCAGCATGGTGTTGCGAGTGATGCTGGTGGACCAGCATGGTGTTGCTAATGATGCTCATGGACCAGCATGGTGTGTTGCTAGTGATGCTGGTGGACCAGCATGGTGTTGCTAGTGATGCTGGTGGACAAGCATGGTGTTGCGAGTGATGCTGGCGGACCAGCATGGTGTTGCTAATGATGCTGGTGGACCAGCATGGTGTTGCTAGTGATGCTGGTGAACCAGCATGGTGTGTTGCTAGTGATGCTGGTGGACCAGCATGGTGTGTTGCTAATGATGCTGGTGGACCAGCATGGTGTTGCTAGTGATGCTGGTGGACCAGCATGGTGTGTTGCTAGTGATGCTGGTGTGATGCTGGTGGACCAGCATGGTGATGCTAGTGATGCTGGTGGACCAGCATGGTGTTGCTAATGATGCTGGTGGACCAGCATGGTGTTGCTAGTGATGCTGGTGGACCAGCATGGTGTTGCTAGTGATGCTGGTGGACCAGCATGGTGTTGCTAGTGATGCTGGTGGACCAGCATGGTGTGTTGCTAGTGATGCTGGTGAACCAGCATGGTGTTGCGAGTGATGCTGGTGGACCAGCATGGTATTGCGAGTAATGCTGGTGGACCAGCATGGTGTTGCGAGTGATGCTGGTGAACCAGCATGGTGTTGCGAGTGATGCTGGTGGACCAGCATGGTGTTGCTAGTGATGCTGGTGGACCAGCATGGTGTTGCGAGTGATGCTGGTGAACCAGCATGGTGTTGCGAGTGATGCTGGTGGACCAGCATGGTGTGTTGCTAGTGATGCTGGTGGACCAGCATGGTGTGTTGCTAGTGATGCTGGTGGACCAGCATGGTGTTGCTAGTGATGCTGGTGGACCAGCATGGTGTTGCGAGTGATGCTGGTGGACCAGCATGGTGTTGCTAGTGATGCTGGTGGACCAGCATGGTGTGTTGGTAGTGATGCTGGTGGACCAGCATGGTGTGTTGCTAGTGATGCTGGTGGACCAGCATGGTGTTGCAAATGATGCTGGTGGACCAGCATGGTGTTGCTAGTGATGCTGGTGGACCAGCATGGTGTGTTGGTAGTGATGCTGGTGGACCAGCATGGTATTGCGAGTAATGCTGGTGGACCAGCATGGTGTTGCGAGTGATGCTGGTGAACCAGCATGGTGTTGCGAGTGATGCTGGTGGACCAGCATGGTGTTGCTAGTGATGCTGGTGGACCAGCATGGTGTGTTGCTAGTGATGCTGGTGAACCAGCATGGTGTTGCGAGTGATGCTGGTGGACCAGCATGGTGTTGCGAGTGATGCTGGTGGACCAGCATGGTGTGTTGCTAGTGATGCTGGTGGACCAGCATGGTGTTGCTAGTGATGCTGGTGGACCAGCATGGTGTTGCTAGTGATGCTGGTGGACCAGCATGGTGTTGCGAGTGATGCTGGTGGACCAGCATGGTGTGTTGGTAGTGATGCTGGTGGACCAGCATGGTGTGTTGCTAGTGATGCTGGTGGACCAGCATGGTGTTGCAAATGATGCTGGTGGACCAGCATGGTGTTGCTAGTGATGCTGGTGGACCAGCATGGTGTGTTGGTAGTGATGCTGGTGGACCAGCATGGTGTTGCGAGTGATGCTGGTGGACCAGCATGGTGTTGCTAATGATGCTGGTGGACCAGCATGGTGTTGCTAGTGAGGCTGGTGAACCAGCATGGTGTGTTGCTAGTGATGCTGGTGGACCAGCATGGTGTTGCTAGTGAGGCTGGTGAACCAGCATGGTGTGTTGCTAGTGATGCTGGTGGACCAGCATGGTGTGTTGCTAATGATGCTGGTGGACCAGCATGGTGTTGCTAGTGATGCTGGTGAACCAGCATGGTGTTGCTAATGATGCTGGTGGACCAGCATGGTGTTGCTAATGATGCTGGTGAACCAGCATGGTGTTGCTAATGATGCTGGTGGACCAGCATGGTGTTGCTAGTGATGCTGGTGGACCAGCATGGTGTTGCGAGTGATGCTGGTGGACCAGCATGGTGTTGCTAATGATGCTCATGGACCAGCATGGTGTGTTGCTAGTGATGCTGGTGGACCAGCATGGTGTTGCTAGTGATGCTGGTGGACAAGCATGGTGTTGCGAGTGATGCTGGTGGACCAGCATGGTGTTGCTAATGATGCTCATGGACCAGCATGGTGTGTTGCTAGTGATGCTGGTGGACCAGCATGGTGTTGCTAGTGATGCTGGTGGACAAGCATGGTGTTGCGAGTGATGCTGGCGGACCAGCATGGTGTTGCTAATGATGCTGGTGGACCAGCATGGTGTTGCTAGTGATGCTGGTGAACCAGCATGGTGTGTTGCTAGTGATGCTGGTGGACCAGCATGGTGTGTTGCTAATGATGCTGGTGGACCAGCATGGTGTTGCTAGTGATGCTGGTGGACCAGCATGGTGTGTTGCTAGTGATGCTGGTCAACCAGCATGGTGTTGCGAGTGATGCTGGTGGACCAGCATGGTATTGCGAGTAATGCTGGTGGACCAGCATGGTGTTGCGAGTGATGCTGGTGAACCAGCATGGTGTTGCGAGTGATGCTGGTGGACCAGCATGGTGTTGCTAGTGATGCTGGTGGACCAGCATGGTGTTGCGAGTGATGCTGGTGAACCAGCATGGTGTTGCGAGTGATGCTGGTGGACCAGCATGGTGTGTTGCTAGTGATGCTGGTGGACCAGCATGGTGTTGCTAGTGATGCTGGTGGACCAGCATGGTGTTGCTAGTGATGCTGGTGGACCAGCATGGTGTTGCGAGTGATGCTGGTGGACCAGCATGGTGTTGCTAGTGATGCTGGTGGACCAGCATGGTGTGTTGGTAGTGATGCTGGTGGACCAGCATGGTGTGTTGCTAGTGATGCTGGTGGACCAGCATGGTGTTGCGAGTGATGCTGGTGGACCAGCATGGTGTTGCTAGTGATGCTGGTGGACCAGCATGGTGTTGCGAGTGATGCTGGTGGACCAGCATGGTGTTGCGAGTGATGCTGGTGGACCAGCATGGTGTTGCTAATGATGCTGGTGGACCAGCATGGTGTTGCTAGTGAGGCTGGTGAACCAGCATGGTGTGTTGCTAGTGATGCTGGTGGACCAGCATGGTGTGTTGCTAATGATGCTGGTGGACCAGCATGGTGTTGCTAGTGATGCTGGTGGACCAGAATGGTGTTGCTAGTGATGCTGGTGGACCAGCATGGTGTTGCTAGTGATGCTGGTGAACCAGCATGGTGTTGCTAATGATGCTGGTGGACCAGCATGGTGTTGCTAATGATGCTGGTGAACCAGCATGGTGTTGCTATTGATGCTGGTGGACCAGCATGGTGTTGCGAGTGATGCTCGTGGACCAGCATGGTGTTGCTAATGATGCTGGTGGACCAGCATGGTGTTGCTAATGATGCTGGTGGACCAGCATGGTGTGTTGCTAGTGATGCTGGTGGACCAGCATGGTGTTGCGAGTGATGCTGGTGGACCAGCATGGTGTTGCTAATGATGCTCGTGGACCAGCATGGTGTGTTGCTAGTGATGCTGGTGGACCAGCATGGTGTTGCTAGTGATGCTGGTGGACCAGCATGGTGTTGCGAGTGATGCTGGCGGACCAGCATGGTGTTGCTAATGATGCTGGTGGACCAGCATGGTGTTGCTAGTGATGCTGGTGGACCAGCATGGTGTGTTGCTAATGATGCTGGTGGACCAGCATGGTGTTGCTAGTGATGCTGGTGGACCAGCATGGTGTGTTGCTAGTGATGCTGGTGTGATGCTGGTGGACCAGCATGGTGTTGCTAGTGATGCTGGTGTGATGCTGGTGGACCAGCATGGTGATGCTAGTGATGCTGGTGGACCAGCGTGGTGTTGCTAATGATGCTGGTGGACCAGCATGGTGTTGCTAGTGATGCTGGTGGACCAGCATGGTGTTGCTAATGATGCTGGTGGACCAGCATGGTGTTGCTAGTGATGCTGGTGGACCAGCATGGTGTTGCGAGTGATGCTGGTGGATCAGCATGGTGTTGCTAGTGATGCTGGTGGACCAGCATGGTGTTGCTAGTGATGCTGGTGGACCAGCATGGTATTGCGAGTAATGCTGGTGGACCAGCATGGTGTTGCGAGTGATGCTGGTGAACCAGCATGGTGTTGCGAGTGATGCTGGTGGACCAGCATGGTGTTGCTAGTGATGCTGGTGGACCAGCATGGTGTGTTGCTAGTGATGCTGGTGAACCAGCATGGTGTTGCGAGTGATGCTGGTGGACCAGCATGGTGTTGCGAGTGATGCTGGTGGACCAGCATGGTGTTGCGAGTGATGCTGGTGAACCAGCATGGTGTTGCGAGTGATGCTGGTGGACCAGCATGGTGTTGCTAGTGATGCTGGTGGACCAGCATGGTGTTGCGAGTGATGCTGGTGGACCAGAATGGTGTTGCTAGTGATGCTGGTGGACCAGCATGGTGTTGCTAGTGATGCTGGTGAACCAGCATGGTGTTGCTAATGATGCTGGTGGACCAGCATGGTGTTGCTAATGATGCTGGTGAACCAGCATGGTGTTGCTATTGATGCTGGTGGACCAGCATGGTGTTGCGAGTGATGCTCGTGGACCAGCATGGTGTTGCCAATGATGCTGGTGGACCAGCATGGTGTTGCGAGTGATGCTGGTGGACCAGCATGGTGTTGCTAATGATGCTGGTGGACCGGCATGGTGTGTTGCTAGTGATGCTGGTGGACCAGCATGGTGTTGCGAGTGATGCTGGTGGACCAGTATGGTGTTGCGAGTGATGCTGGTGGACCAGCATGGTGTTGCGAGTGATGCTGGTGGACCAGCATGGTGTTGCGAGTGATGCTGGTGAACCAGCATGGTGTTGCTAATGATGCTGGTGGACCAGCATGGTGTTGCGAGTGATGCTGGTGGACCAGCATGGTGTTGCGAGTGATGCTGGTGGACCAGCATGGTGTTGCGAGTGATGCTGGTGAACCAGCATGGTGTTGCTAATGATGCTGGTGGACCAGCATGGTGTTGCGAGTGATGCTGGTGAACCAGCATGGTGTTGCGAGTGATGCTGGTGGACCAGCATGGTGTGTTGCTATTGATGCTGGTGTGATGCTGGTGGACCAGCATGGTGTTGCTAGTGATGCTGGTGTGATGCTGGTGGACCAGCATGGTGATGCTAGTGATGCTGGTGGACCAGCATGGTGTTGCTAGTGATGCTGGTGGACCAGCATGGTGTTGCTAGTGATGCTGGTGAACCAGCATGGTGTTGCGAGTGATGCTGGTGGACCAGCATGGTGTTGCGAGTGATGCTGGTGAACCAGCATGGTGTTGCGAGTGATACTGGTGGACCAGCATGGTGTTGCTAGTGATGCTGGTGGACCAGCATGGTGTTGCGAGTGATGCTGGTGGACCAGCATGGTGTGTTGCTAGTGATGCTGGTGGACCAGCATGGTGTTGCTAGTGATGCTGGTGAACCAGCATGGTGTTGCTAGTGATGCTGGTGGACCAGCATGGTGTTGCTAGTGATGCTGGTGAACCAGCATGGTGTTGCTAATGATGCTGGTGGACCAGCATGGTGTTGCTAATGATGCTGGTTAACCAGCATGGTGTTGCTAGTGATGCTGGTGGACCAGCATGGTGTTGCTAATGATGCTGGTTTACCAGCATGGTGTTGCTAATGATGCTGGTGGACCAGCATGGTATTGCGAGTGATGCTGGTGGACCAGCATGGTGTTGCGAGTGATGCTGGTGAACCAGCATGGTGTTGCTAGTGATGCTGGTGGACCAGCATGGTGTTGCTAGTGATGCTGGTGGACCAGCATGGTGTTGCGAGTGATGCTGGTGAACCAGCATGGTGTTGCTAGTGATGCTGGTGGACCAGCATGGTGATGCTAGTGATTCTGGTGAACCAGCATGGTGTTGCGAGTGATGCTGGTGGACCAGCATGGTGTTGCGAGTGATGCTGGTGGACCAGCATGGTGTGTTGCTAGTGATGCTGGTGGACCAGCATGGTGTTGCGAGTGATGCTGGTGGACCAGTATGGTGTTGCTAGTGATGCTGGTGAACCAGTATGGTGTTGCTAGTGATGCTGGTGGACCAGCATGGTGTGTTTCTAGTGATGCTGGTGAACCAGCATGGTGTTGCGAGTGATGCTAGTGGACCAGCATGGTGTTGCTAGTGAGGCTGGTGAACCAGCATGGTGTGTTGCTAGTGATGCTGGTGGACCAGCATGGTGTGTTGCTAATGATGCTGGTGGACCAGAATGGTGTTGCTAGTGATGCTGGTGGACCAGCATGGTGTTGCTAGTGATGCTGGTGAACCAGCATGGTGTTGCGAGTGATGTTGGTGAACCAGCATGGTGTTGCGAGTGATGCTGGTGGACCAGCATGGTGTTGCTAATGATGCTGGTGGACCAGCATGGTGTTGCTAATGATGCTGGTTAACCAGCATGGTGTTGCTAGTGATGCTGGTGGACCAGCATGGTGTTGCGAGTGATGCTGGTGGACCAGCATGGTGTTGCTAATGATGCTGGTGGACCAGCATGGTGTTGCTAATGATGCTGGTTAACCAGCATGGTGTTGCTAGTGATGCTGGTGGACCAGCATGGTGTTGCGAGTGATGCTGGTGGACCAGCATGGTGTTGCTAATGATGCTGGTTTACCAGCATGGTGTTGCTAATGATGCTGGTGGACCAGCATGGTATTGCGAGTGATGCTGGTGAACCAGCATGGTGTTGCTAGTGATTCTGGTGAACCAGCATGGTGTTGCGAGTGATGCTGGTGGACCAGCATGGTGTTGCTAGTGATTCTGGTGAACCAGCATGGTGTTGCGAGTGATGCTGGTGGACCAGCATGGTGTTGCGAGTGATGCTGGTGGACCAGCCTGGTGTTGCGAGTGATGCTGGTGAACCAGCATGGTGTTGCGAGTGATGCTGGTGGACCAGCATGGTGTGTTGCTAGTGATGCTGGTGGACCAGCATGGTGTTGCGAGTGATGCTGGTGGACCAGTATGGTGTTGCTAGTGATGCTGGTGAACCAGTATGGTGTTGCTAGTGATGCTGGTGGACCAGCATGGTGTGTTGCTAGTGATGCTGGTGAACCAGCATGGTGTTGCGAGTGATGCTGGTGGACCAGCATGGTGTTGCGAGTGATGCTGGTGGACCAGCATGGTGTTGCTAGTGATGCTGGTGGACCAGCATGGTGTGTTGCTAGTGATGCTGGTGAACCAGCATGGTGTTGCGAGTGATGCTGGTGGACCAGCATGGTGTTGCGAGTGATGCTGGTGGACCAGCATGGTGTTGCTAGTGATGCTGGTGAACCAGTATGGTGTTGCGAGTGATGCTGGTGGACCAGCATGGTGTGTTGCTAGTGATGCTGGTGAACCAGCATGGTGTTGCTAATGATGCTGGTGGACCAGCATGGTGTGTTGCTAGTGATGCTGGTGGACCAGCATGGTGTTGCGAGTGATGCTGGTGGACCAGCATGGTGTTGCTAATGATGCTCGTGGACCAGCATGGTGTGTTGCTAGTGATGCTGGTGGACCAGCATGGTGTTGCGAGTGATGCTGGTGGACCAGCATGGTGTTGCTAGTGATGCTGGTGGACCAGCATGGTGTTGCTAGTGATGCTGGTGGACCAGCATGGTGTTGCTAGTGATGCTGGTGGACCAGCATGGTATTGCGAGTAATGCTGGTGGACCAGCATGGTGTTGCGAGTGATGCTGGTGAACCAGCATGGTGTTGCGAGTGATGCTGGTGGACCAGCATGGTGTTGCTAGTGATGCTGGTGGACCAGCATGGTGTGTTGCTAGTGATGCTGGTGAACCAGCATGGTGTTGCGAGTGATGCTGGTGGACCAGCATGGTGTTGCGAGTGATGCTGGTGGACCAGCATGGTGTTGCGAGTGATGCTGGTGAACCAGCATGGTGTTGCGAGTGATGCTGGTGGACCAGCATGGTGTGTTGCTAGTGATGCTGGTGGACCAGCATGGTGTTGCTAGTGATGCTGGTGGACCAGCATGGTGTTGCGAGTGATGCTGGTGGACCAGAATGGTGTTGCTAGTGATGCTGGTGGACCAGCATGGTGTTGCTAGTGATGCTGGTGAACCAGCATGGTGTTGCTAATGATGCTGGTGGACCAGCATGGTGTTGCTAATGATGCTGGTGAACCAGCATGGTGTTGCTATTGATGCTGGTGGACCAGCATGGTGTTGCGAGTGATGCTCGTGGACCAGCATGGTGTTGCCAATGATGCTGGTGGACCAGCATGGTGTTGCGAGTGATGCTGGTGGACCAGCATGGTGTTGCTAATGATGCTGGTGGACCGGCATGGTGTTGCGAGTGATGCTCGTGGACCAGCATGGTGTTGCGAGTGATGCTCGTGGACCAGCATGGTGTTGCCAATGATGCTGGTGGACCAGCATGGTGTTGCGAGTGATGCTGGTGGACCAGCATGGTGTTGCTAGTGATGCTGGTGGACCAGCATGGTGTTGCGAGTGATGCTGGTGGACCAGCATGGTGTTGCGAGTGATGCTGGTGGACCAGCATGGTGTTGCGAGTGATGCTGGTGGACCAGCATGGTGTTGCGAGTGATGCTGGTGAACCAGCATGGTGTTGCTAATGATGCTGGTGGACCAGCATGGTGTTGCGAGTGATGCTGGTGAACCAGCATGGTGTTGCGAGTGATGCTGGTGGACCAGCATGGTGTGTTGCTATTGATGCTGGTGTGATGCTGGTGGACCAGCATGGTGTTGCTAGTGATGCTGGTGTGATGCTGGTGGACCAGCATGGTGATGCTAGTGATGCTGGTGGACCAGCATGGTGTTGCTAGTGATGCTGGTGGACCAGCATGGTGTTGCTAGTGATGCTGGTGAACCAGCATGGTGTTGCGAGTGATGCTGGTGGACCAGCATGGTGTTGCGAGTGATGCTGGTGAACCAGCATGGTGTTGCGAGTGATACTGGTGGACCAGCATGGTGTTGCTAGTGATGCTGGTGGACCAGCATGGTGTTGCGAGTGATGCTGGTGGACCAGCATGGTGTGTTGCTAGTGATGCTGGTGGACCAGCATGGTGTTGCTAGTGATGCTGGTGAACCAGCATGGTGTTGCTAGTGATGCTGGTGGACCAGCATGGTGTTGCTAGTGATGCTGGTGAACCAGCATGGTGTTGCTAATGATGCTGGTGGACCAGCATGGTGTTGCTAATGATGCTGGTTAACCAGCATGGTGTTGCTAGTGATGCTGGTGGACCAGCATGGTGTTGCTAATGATGCTGGTTTACCAGCATGGTGTTGCTAATGATGCTGGTGGACCAGCATGGTATTGCGAGTGATGCTGGTGGACCAGCATGGTGTTGCGAGTGATGCTGGTGAACCAGCATGGTGTTGCTAGTGATGCTGGTGGACCAGCATGGTGTTGCTAGTGATGCTGGTGGACCAGCATGGTGTTGCGAGTGATGCTGGTGAAACAGCATGGTGTTGCTAGTGATGCTGGTGGACCAGCATGGTGATGCTAGTGATTCTGGTGAACCAGCATGGTGTTGCGAGTGATGCTGGTGGACCAGCATGGTGTTGCGAGTGATGCTGGTGGACCAGCATGGTGTGTTGCTAGTGATGCTGGTGGACCAGCATGGTGTTGCGAGTGATGCTGGTGGACCAGTATGGTGTTGCTAGTGATGCTGGTGAACCAGTATGGTGTTGCTAGTGATGCTGGTGGACCAGCATGGTGTGTTTCTAGTGATGCTGGTGAACCAGCATGGTGTTGCGAGTGATGCTGGTGGACCAGCATGGTGTTGCTAGTGAGGCTGGTGAACCAGCATGGTGTGTTGCTAGTGATGCTGGTGGACCAGCATGGTGTGTTGCTAATGATGCTGGTGGACCAGAATGGTGTTGCTAGTGATGCTGGTGGACCAGCATGGTGTTGCTAGTGATGCTGGTGAACCAGCATGGTGTTGCGAGTGATGCTGGTGAACCAGCATGGTGTTGCGAGTGATGCTGGTGGACCAGCATGGTGTTGCTAATGATGCTGGTGGACCAGCATGGTGTTGCTAATGATGCTGGTTAACCAGCATGGTGTTGCTAGTGATGCTGGTGGACCAGCATGGTGTTGCGAGTGATGCTGGTGGACCAGCATGGTGTTGCTAATGATGCTGGTGGACCAGCATGGTGTTGCTAATGATGCTGGTTAACCAGCATGGTGTTGCTAGTGATGCTGGTGGACCAGCATGGTGTTGCTAGTGATGCTGGTGGACCAGCATGGTGTTGCGAGTGATGCTGGTGGACCAGCATGGTGTTGCTAATGATGCTGGTTTACCAGCATGGTGTTGCTAATGATGCTGGTGGACCAGCATGGTATTGCGAGTGATGCTGGTGGACCAGCATGGTGTTGCGAGTGATGCTGGTGAACCAGCATGGTGTTGCTAGTGATTCTGGTGAACCAGCATGGTGTTGCGAGTGATGCTGGTGGACCAGCATGGTGTTGCGAGTGATGCTGGTGGACCAGCATGGTGTTGCGAGTGATGCTGGTGGACCAGCATGGTGTGTTGCTAGTGATGCTGGTGGACCAGCATGGTGTTGCGAGTGATGCTGGTGGACCAGTATGGTGTTGCTAGTGATGCTGGTGAACCAGTATGGTGTTGCTAGTGATGCTGGTGGACCAGCATGGTGTGTTGCTAGTGATGCTGGTGAACCAGCATGGTGTTGCGAGTGATGCTGGTGGACCAGCATGGTGTTGCGAGTGATGCTGGTGGACCAGCATGGTGTTGCTAGTGATGCTGGTGGACCAGCATGGTGTGTTGCTAGTGATGCTGGTGAACCAGCATGGTGTTGCGAGTGATGCTGGTGGACCAGCATGGTGTTGCGAGTGATGCTGGTGGACCAGCATGGTGTTGCGAGTGATGCTGGTGAACCAGCATGGTGTTGCGAGTGATGCTGGTGGACCAGCATGGTGTTGCTAATGATGCTGGTGGACCAGCATGGTGTTGCTAATGATGCTGGTTAACCAGCATGGTGTTGCTAGTGATGCTGGTGGACCAGCATGGTGTTGCGAGTGATGCTGGTGGACCAGCATGGTGTTGCTAATGATGCTGGTGGACCAGCATGGTGTTGCTAATGATGCTGGTTAACCAGCATGGTGTTGCTAGTGATGCTGGTGGACCAGCATGGTGTTGCGAGTGATGCTGGTGGACCAGCATGGTGTTGCTAATGATGCTGGTGGACCAGCATGGTGTTGCTAGTGATGCTGGTGGACCAGCATGGTGTTGCTAATGATGCTGGTGGACCAGCATGGTGTTGCTAATGATGCTGGTTAACCAGCATGGTGTTGCTAGTGATGCTGGTGGACCAGCATGGTGTTGCGAGTGATGCTGGTGGACCAGCATGGTGTTGCTAATGATGCTGGTGGACCAGCATGGTGTTGCTAATGATACTGGTGGACCAGCATGGTGTTGCTAATGATGCTGGTGGACCAGCATGGTGTGTTCCTAGTGATGCTGGTGGACCAGCATGGTGTGTTGCTAGTGATGCTGGTGGACCAGCATGGTGTTGCTAGTGATGCTGGTGAACCAGTATGGTGTTGCGAGAGATGCTGGTGGACCAGCATGGTGTTGCTAGTGATGCTGGTGGACCAGAATGGTGTTGCTAGTGATGCTGGTGGACCAGCATGGTGTTGCTAGTGATGCTGGTGAACCAGCATGGTGTTGCTAATGATGCTGGTGGACCAGCATGGTGTTGCTAATGATGCTGGTTAACCAGCATGGTGTTGCTAGTGATGCTGGTGGACCAGCATGGTGTTGCGAGTGATGCTGGTGGACCAGCATGGTGTTGCTAATGATGCTGGTTTACCAGCATGGTGTTGCTAATGATGCTGGTGGACCAGCATGGTATTGCGAGTGATGCTGGTGGACCAGCATGGTGTTGCGAGTGATGCTGGTGAACCAGCATGGTGTTGCTAGTGATTCTGGTGAACCAGCATGGTGTTGCGAGTGATGCTGGTGGACCAGCATGGTGTTGCGAGTGATGCTGGTGGACCAGCATGGTGTTGCGAGTGATGCTGGTGAACCAGCATGGTGTTGCGAGTGATGCTGGTGGACCAGCATGGTGTGTTGCTAGTGATGCTGGTGGACCAGCATGGTGTTGCGAGTGATGCTGGTGGACCAGCATGGTGTTGCTAGTGATGCTGGTGAACCAGTATGGTGTTGCTAGTGATGCTGGTGGACCAGCATGGTGTGTTGCTAGTGATGCTGGTGAACCAGCATGGTGTTGCTAATGATGCTGGTGGACCAGCATGGTGTGTTGCTAGTGATGCTGGTGGACCAGCATGGTGTTGCGAGTGATGCTGGTGGACCAGCATGGTGTTGCTAATGATGCTCGTGGACCAGCATGGTGTGTTGCTAGTGATGCTGGTGAACCAGCATGGTGTTGCTAATGATGCTGGTGGACCAGCATGGTGTGTTGCTAGTGATGCTGGTGGACCAGCATGGTGTTGCGAGTGATGCTGGTGGACCAGCATGGTGTTGCTAATGATGCTCGTGGACCAGCATGGTGTGTTGCTAGTGATGCTGGTGGACCAGCATGGTGTTGCAAGTGATGCTGGTGGACCAGCATGGTGTGTTGCTAGTGATGCTGGTGAACCAGCATGGTGTTGCGAGTGATGCTGGTGGACCAGCATGGTGTTGCGAGTGATGCTGGTGGACCAGCATGGTGTGTTGCTAGTGATGCTGGTGGACCAGCATGGTGTTGCTAGTGATGCTGGTGGACCAGCATGGTGTTGCTAGTGATGCTGGTGGACCAGCATGGTGTTGCGAGTGATGCTGGTGGACCAGCATGGTGTTGCGAGTGATGCTGGTGGACCAGCATGGTGTGTTGGTAGTGATGCTGGTGGACCAGCATGGTGTGTTGCTAGTGATGCTGGTGGACCAGCATGGTGTTGCAAATGATGCTGGTGGACCAGCATGGTGTTGCTAGTGATGCTGGTGGACCAGCATGGTGTGTTGGTAGTGATGCTGGTGGACCAGCATGGTGTGTTGCTAGTGATGCTGGTGGACCAGCATGGTGTTGCAAATGATGCTGGTGGACCAGCATGGTGTTGCAAATGATGCTGGTGGACCAGCATGGTGTTGCGAGTGATGCTGGTGGACCAGCATGGTGTTGCTAATGATGCTGGTGGACCAGCATGGTGTTGCTAGTGAGGCTGGTGAACCAGCATGGTGTGTTGCTAGTGATGCTGGTGGACCAGCATGGTGTTGCTAGTGAGGCTGGTGAACCAGCATGGTGTGTTGCTAGTGATGCTGGTGGACCAGCATGGTGTGTTGCTAATGATGCTGGTGGACCAGCATGGTGTTGCTAGTGATGCTGGTGAACCAGCATGGTGTTGCTAATGATGCTGGTGGACCAGCATGGTGTTGCTAATGATGCTGGTGAACCAGCATGTTGTTGCTAATGATGCTGGTGGACCAGCATGGTGTTGCTAGTGATGCTGGTGGACCAGCATGGTGTGTTGCTAGTGATGCTGGTGGACCAGCATGGTGTTGCTAGTGATGCTGGTGGACAAGCATGGTGTTGCGAGTGATGCTGGCGGACCAGCATGGTGTTGCTAATGATGCTGGTGGACCAGCATGGTGTTGCTAGTGATGCTGGTGAACCAGCATGGTGTGTTGCTAGTGATGCTGGTGGACCAGCATGGTGTGTTGCTAATGATGCTGGTGGACCAGCATGGTATTGCGAGTAATGCTGGTGGACCAGCATGGTGTTGCGAGTGATGCTGGTGGACCAGCATGGTATTGCGAGTAATGCTGGTGGACCAGCATGGTGTTGCGAGTGATGCTGGTGAACCAGCATGGTGTTGCGAGTGATGCTGGTGGACCAGCATGGTGTTGCTAGTGATGCTGGTGGACCAGCATGGTGTTGCGAGTGATGCTGGTGAACCAGCATGGTGTTGCGAGTGATGCTGGTGGACCAGCATGGTGTGTTGCTAGTGATGCTGGTGGACCAGCATGGTGTTGCTAGTGATGCTGGTGGACCAGCATGGTGTTGCTAGTGATGCTGGTGGACCAGCATGGTGTTGCGAGTGATGCTGGTGGACCAGCATGGTGTTGCTAGTGATGCTGGTGGACCAGCATGGTGTGTTGGTAGTGATGCTGGTGGACCAGCATGGTGTGTTGCTAGTGATGCTGGTGGACCAGCATGGTGTTGCGAGTGATGCTGGTGGACCAGCATGGTGTTGCTAGTGATGCTGGTGGACCAGCATGGTGTGTTGGTAGTGATGCTGGTGGACCAGCATGGTGTTGCGAGTGATGCTGGTGGACCAGCATGGTGTTGCGAGTGATGCTGGTGGACCAGCATGGTGTTGCTAATGATGCTGGTGGACCAGCATGGTGTTGCTAGTGAGGCTGGTGAACCAGCATGGTGTGTTGCTAGTGATGCTGGTGGACCAGCATGGTGTGTTGCTAATGATGCTGGTGGACCAGCATGGTGTTGCTAGTGATGCTGGTGGACCAGAATGGTGTTGCTAGTGATGCTGGTGGACCAGCATGGTGTTGCTAGTGATGCTGGTGAACCAGCATGGTGTTGCTAATGATGCTGGTGGACCAGCATGGTGTTGCTAATGATGCTGGTGAACCAGCATGGTGTTGCTATTGATGCTGGTGGACCAGCATGGTGTTGCGAGTGATGCTCGTGGACCAGCATGGTGTTGCTAATGATGCTGGTGGACCAGCATGGTGTTGCTAATGATGCTGGTGGACCAGCATGGTGTGTTGCTAGTGATGCTGGTGGACCAGCATGGTGTTGCGAGTGATGCTGGTGGACCAGCATGGTGTTGCTAATGATGCTCGTGGACCAGCATGGTGTGTTGCTAGTGATGCTGGTGGACCAGCATGGTGTTGCTAGTGATGCTGGTGGACCAGCATGGTGTTGCGAGTGATGCTGGCGGACCAGCATGGTGTTGCTAATGATGCTGGTGGACCAGCATGGTGTTGCTAGTGATGCTGGTGGACCAGCATGGTGTGTTGCTAATGATGCTGGTGGACCAGCATGGTGTTGCTAGTGATGCTGGTGGACCAGCATGGTGTGTTGCTAGTGATGCTGGTGTGATGCTGGTGGACCAGCATGGTGTTGCTAGTGATGCTGGTGTGATGCTGGTGGACCAGCATGGTGTGTTGCTAGTGATGCTGGTGGACCAGCATGGTGTTGCTAGTGATGCTGGTGGACCAGCATGGTGTTGCGAGTGATGCTGGTGGACCAGCATGGTGTGTTGCTAGTGATGCTGGTGGACCAGCATGGTGTTGCGAGTGATGCTGGTGGACCAGCATGGTGTGTTGCTAGTGATGCTGGTGAACCAGCATGGTGTTGCGAGTGATGCTGGTGGACCAGCATGGTGTTGCTAGTGAGGCTGGTGAACCAGCATGGTGTGTTGCTAGTGATGCTGGTGGACCAGCATGGTGTGTTGCTAATGATGCTGGTGGACCAGAATGGTGTTGCTAGTGATGCTGGTGGACCAGCATGGTGTTGCTAGTGATGCTGGTGAACCAGCATGGTGTTGCTAATGATGCTGGTGGACCAGCATGGTGTTGCTAATGATGCTGGTGAACCAGCATGGTGTTGCTATTGATGCTGGTGGACCAGCATGGTGTTGCGAGTGATGCTCGTGGACCAGCATGGTGTTGCCAATGATGCTGGTGGACCAGCATGGTGTTGCGAGTGATGCTGGTGGACCAGCATGGTGTTGCTAATGATGCTGGTGGACCGGCATGGTGTGTTGCTAGTGATGCTGGTGGACCAGCATGGTGTTGCGAGTGATGCTGGTGGACCAGCATGGTGTTGCGAGTGATGCTGGTGGACCAGCATGGTGTTGCGAGTGATGCTGGTGGACCAGCATGGTGTTGCGAGTGATGCTGGTGAACCAGCATGGTGTTGCGAGTGATGCTGGTGGACCAGCATGGTGTGTTGCTATTGATGCTGGTGTGATGCTGGTGGACCAGCATGGTGTTGCTAGTGATGCTGGTGTGATGCTGGTGGACCAGCATGGTGATGCTAGTGATGCTGGTGGACCAGCATGGTGTTGCTAGTGATGCTGGTGGACCAGCATGGTGTTGCTAGTGATGCTGGTGAACCAGCATGGTGTTGCGAGTGATGCTGGTGGACCAGCATGGTGTTGCGAGTGATGCTGGTGAACCAGCATGGTGTTGCGAGTGATACTGGTGGACCAGCATGGTGTTGCTAGTGATGCTGGTGGACCAGCATGGTGTTGCGAGTGATGCTGGTGGACCAGCATGGTGTGTTGCTAGTGATGCTGGTGGACCAGCATGGTGTTGCTAGTGATGCTGGTGAACCAGCATGGTGTTGCTAGTGATGCTGGTGGACCAGCATGGTGTTGCTAATGATGCTGGTTAACCAGCATGGTGTTGCTAGTGATGCTGGTGGACCAGCATGGTGTTGCTAATGATGCTGGTTTACCAGCATGGTGTTGCTAATGATGCTGGTGGACCAGCATGGTATTGCGAGTGATGCTGGTGGACCAGCATGGTGTTGCGAGTGATGCTGGTGAACCAGCATGGTGTTGCTAGTGATGCTGGTGGACCAGCATGGTGTTGCTAGTGATGCTGGTGGACCAGCATGGTGTTGCGAGTGATGCTGGTGAACCAGCATGGTGTTGCTAGTGATGCTGGTGGACCAGCATGGTGATGCTAGTGATTCTGGTGAACCAGCATGGTGTTGCGAGTGATGCTGGTGGACCAGCATGGTGTTGCGAGTGATGCTGGTGGACCAGCATGGTGTGTTGCTAGTGATGCTGGTGGACCAGCATGGTGTTGCGAGTGATGCTGGTGGACCAGTATGGTGTTGCTAGTGATGCTGGTGAACCAGTATGGTGTTGCTAGTGATGCTGGTGGACCAGCATGGTGTGTTGCTAGTGATGCTGGTGAACCAGCATGGTGTTGCGAGTGATGCTGGTGGACCAGCATGGTGTTGCTAGTGAGGCTGGTGAACCAGCATGGTGTGTTGCTAGTGATGCTGGTGGACCAGCATGGTGTGTTGCTAATGATGCTGGTGGACCAGAATGGTGTTGCTAGTGATGCTGGTGGACCAGTATGGTGTTGCTAGTGATGCTGGTGAACCAGCATGGTGTTGCGAGTGATGCTGGTGAACCAGCATGGTGTTGCGAGTGATGCTGGTGGACCAGCATGGTGTTGCTAATGATGCTGGTGGACCAGCATGGTGTTGCTAATGATGCTGGTTAACCAGCATGGTGTTGCTAGTGATGCTGGTGGACCAGCATGGTGTTGCGAGTGATGCTGGTGGACCAGCATGGTGTTGCTAATGATGCTGGTGGACCAGCATGGTGTTGCTAATGATGCTGGTTAACCAGCATGGTGTTGCTAGTGATGCTGGTGGACCAGCATGGTGTTGCGAGTGATGCTGGTGGACCAGCATGGTGTTGCTAATGATGCTGGTTTACCAGCATGGTGTTGCTAATGATGCTGGTGGACCAGCATGGTGTTGCGAGTGATGCTGGTGGACCAGCATGGTGTTGCGAGTGATGCTGGTGGACCAGCATGGTGTGTTGCTAGTGATGCTGGTGGACCAGCATGGTGTTGCTAGTGATGCTGGTGGACCAGCATGGTGTTGCTAGTGATGCTGGTGGACCAGCATGGTGTTGCGAGTGATGCTGGTGGACCAGCATGGTGTTGCGAGTGATGCTGGTGGACCAGCATGGTGTGTTGGTAGTGATGCTGGTGGACCAGCATGGTGTGTTGCTAGTGATGCTGGTGGACCAGCATGGTGTTGCAAATGATGCTGGTGGACCAGCATGGTGTTGCTAGTGATGCTGGTGGACCAGCATGGTGTGTTGGTAGTGATGCTGGTGGACCAGCATGGTGTGTTGCTAGTGATGCTGGTGGACCAGCATGGTGTTGCAAATGATGCTGGTGGACCAGCATGGTGTTGCAAATGATGCTGGTGGACCAGCATGGTGTTGCGAGTGATGCTGGTGGACCAGCATGGTGTTGCTAATGATGCTGGTGGACCAGCATGGTGTTGCTAGTGAGGCTGGTGAACCAGCATGGTGTGTTGCTAGTGATGCTGGTGGACCAGCATGGTGTTGCTAGTGAGGCTGGTGAACCAGCATGGTGTGTTGCTAGTGATGCTGGTGGACCAGCATGGTGTGTTGCTAATGATGCTGGTGGACCAGCATGGTGTTGCTAGTGATGCTGGTGAACCAGCATGGTGTTGCTAATGATGCTGGTGGACCAGCATGGTGTTGCTAATGATGCTGGTGAACCAGCATGTTGTTGCTAATGATGCTGGTGGACCAGCATGGTGTTGCTAGTGATGCTGGTGGACCAGCATGGTGTGTTGCTAGTGATGCTGGTGGACCAGCATGGTGTTGCTAGTGATGCTGGTGGACAAGCATGGTGTTGCGAGTGATGCTGGCGGACCAGCATGGTGTTGCTAATGATGCTGGTGGACCAGCATGGTGTTGCTAGTGATGCTGGTGAACCAGCATGGTGTGTTGCTAGTGATGCTGGTGGACCAGCATGGTGTGTTGCTAATGATGCTGGTGGACCAGCATGGTATTGCGAGTAATGCTGGTGGACCAGCATGGTGTTGCGAGTGATGCTGGTGGACCAGCATGGTATTGCGAGTAATGCTGGTGGACCAGCATGGTGTTGCGAGTGATGCTGGTGAACCAGCATGGTGTTGCGAGTGATGCTGGTGGACCAGCATGGTGTTGCTAGTGATGCTGGTGGACCAGCATGGTGTTGCGAGTGATGCTGGTGAACCAGCATGGTGTTGCGAGTGATGCTGGTGGACCAGCATGGTGTGTTGCTAGTGATGCTGGTGGACCAGCATGGTGTTGCTAGTGATGCTGGTGGACCAGCATGGTGTTGCTAGTGATGCTGGTGGACCAGCATGGTGTTGCGAGTGATGCTGGTGGACCAGCATGGTGTTGCTAGTGATGCTGGTGGACCAGCATGGTGTGTTGGTAGTGATGCTGGTGGACCAGCATGGTGTGTTGCTAGTGATGCTGGTGGACCAGCATGGTGTTGCGAGTGATGCTGGTGGACCAGCATGGTGTTGCTAGTGATGCTGGTGGACCAGCATGGTGTGTTGGTAGTGATGCTGGTGGACCAGCATGGTGTTGCGAGTGATGCTGGTGGACCAGCATGGTGTTGCGAGTGATGCTGGTGGACCAGCATGGTGTTGCTAATGATGCTGGTGGACCAGCATGGTGTTGCTAGTGAGGCTGGTGAACCAGCATGGTGTGTTGCTAGTGATGCTGGTGGACCAGCATGGTGTGTTGCTAATGATGCTGGTGGACCAGCATGGTGTTGCTAGTGATGCTGGTGGACCAGAATGGTGTTGCTAGTGATGCTGGTGGACCAGCATGGTGTTGCTAGTGATGCTGGTGAACCAGCATGGTGTTGCTAATGATGCTGGTGGACCAGCATGGTGTTGCTAATGATGCTGGTGAACCAGCATGGTGTTGCTATTGATGCTGGTGGACCAGCATGGTGTTGCGAGTGATGCTCGTGGACCAGCATGGTGTTGCTAATGATGCTGGTGGACCAGCATGGTGTTGCTAATGATGCTGGTGGACCAGCATGGTGTGTTGCTAGTGATGCTGGTGGACCAGCATGGTGTTGCGAGTGATGCTGGTGGACCAGCATGGTGTTGCTAATGATGCTCGTGGACCAGCATGGTGTGTTGCTAGTGATGCTGGTGGACCAGCATGGTGTTGCTAGTGATGCTGGTGGACCAGCATGGTGTTGCGAGTGATGCTGGCGGACCAGCATGGTGTTGCTAATGATGCTGGTGGACCAGCATGGTGTTGCTAGTGATGCTGGTGGACCAGCATGGTGTGTTGCTAATGATGCTGGTGGACCAGCATGGTGTTGCTAGTGATGCTGGTGGACCAGCATGGTGTGTTGCTAGTGATGCTGGTGTGATGCTGGTGGACCAGCATGGTGTTGCTAGTGATGCTGGTGTGATGCTGGTGGACCAGCATGGTGTGTTGCTAGTGATGCTGGTGGACCAGCATGGTGTTGCTAGTGATGCTGGTGGACCAGCATGGTGTTGCGAGTGATGCTGGTGGACCAGCATGGTGTGTTGCTAGTGATGCTGGTGGACCAGCATGGTGTTGCGAGTGATGCTGGTGGACCAGCATGGTGTGTTGCTAGTGATGCTGGTGAACCAGCATGGTGTTGCGAGTGATGCTGGTGGACCAGCATGGTGTTGCTAGTGAGGCTGGTGAACCAGCATGGTGTGTTGCTAGTGATGCTGGTGGACCAGCATGGTGTGTTGCTAATGATGCTGGTGGACCAGAATGGTGTTGCTAGTGATGCTGGTGGACCAGCATGGTGTTGCTAGTGATGCTGGTGAACCAGCATGGTGTTGCTAATGATGCTGGTGGACCAGCATGGTGTTGCTAATGATGCTGGTGAACCAGCATGGTGTTGCTATTGATGCTGGTGGACCAGCATGGTGTTGCGAGTGATGCTCGTGGACCAGCATGGTGTTGCCAATGATGCTGGTGGACCAGCATGGTGTTGCGAGTGATGCTGGTGGACCAGCATGGTGTTGCTAATGATGCTGGTGGACCGGCATGGTGTGTTGCTAGTGATGCTGGTGGACCAGCATGGTGTTGCGAGTGATGCTGGTGGACCAGCATGGTGTTGCGAGTGATGCTGGTGGACCAGCATGGTGTTGCGAGTGATGCTGGTGGACCAGCATGGTGTTGCGAGTGATGCTGGTGAACCAGCATGGTGTTGCGAGTGATGCTGGTGGACCAGCATGGTGTGTTGCTATTGATGCTGGTGTGATGCTGGTGGACCAGCATGGTGTTGCTAGTGATGCTGGTGTGATGCTGGTGGACCAGCATGGTGATGCTAGTGATGCTGGTGGACCAGCATGGTGTTGCTAGTGATGCTGGTGGACCAGCATGGTGTTGCTAGTGATGCTGGTGAACCAGCATGGTGTTGCGAGTGATGCTGGTGGACCAGCATGGTGTTGCGAGTGATGCTGGTGAACCAGCATGGTGTTGCGAGTGATACTGGTGGACCAGCATGGTGTTGCTAGTGATGCTGGTGGACCAGCATGGTGTTGCGAGTGATGCTGGTGGACCAGCATGGTGTGTTGCTAGTGATGCTGGTGGACCAGCATGGTGTTGCTAGTGATGCTGGTGAACCAGCATGGTGTTGCTAGTGATGCTGGTGGACCAGCATGGTGTTGCTAATGATGCTGGTTAACCAGCATGGTGTTGCTAGTGATGCTGGTGGACCAGCATGGTGTTGCTAATGATGCTGGTTTACCAGCATGGTGTTGCTAATGATGCTGGTGGACCAGCATGGTATTGCGAGTGATGCTGGTGGACCAGCATGGTGTTGCGAGTGATGCTGGTGAACCAGCATGGTGTTGCTAGTGATGCTGGTGGACCAGCATGGTGTTGCTAGTGATGCTGGTGGACCAGCATGGTGTTGCGAGTGATGCTGGTGAACCAGCATGGTGTTGCTAGTGATGCTGGTGGACCAGCATGGTGATGCTAGTGATTCTGGTGAACCAGCATGGTGTTGCGAGTGATGCTGGTGGACCAGCATGGTGTTGCGAGTGATGCTGGTGGACCAGCATGGTGTGTTGCTAGTGATGCTGGTGGACCAGCATGGTGTTGCGAGTGATGCTGGTGGACCAGTATGGTGTTGCTAGTGATGCTGGTGAACCAGTATGGTGTTGCTAGTGATGCTGGTGGACCAGCATGGTGTGTTGCTAGTGATGCTGGTGAACCAGCATGGTGTTGCGAGTGATGCTGGTGGACCAGCATGGTGTTGCTAGTGAGGCTGGTGAACCAGCATGGTGTGTTGCTAGTGATGCTGGTGGACCAGCATGGTGTGTTGCTAATGATGCTGGTGGACCAGAATGGTGTTGCTAGTGATGCTGGTGGACCAGTATGGTGTTGCTAGTGATGCTGGTGAACCAGCATGGTGTTGCGAGTGATGCTGGTGAACCAGCATGGTGTTGCGAGTGATGCTGGTGGACCAGCATGGTGTTGCTAATGATGCTGGTGGACCAGCATGGTGTTGCTAATGATGCTGGTTAACCAGCATGGTGTTGCTAGTGATGCTGGTGGACCAGCATGGTGTTGCGAGTGATGCTGGTGGACCAGCATGGTGTTGCTAATGATGCTGGTGGACCAGCATGGTGTTGCTAATGATGCTGGTTAACCAGCATGGTGTTGCTAGTGATGCTGGTGGACCAGCATGGTGTTGCGAGTGATGCTGGTGGACCAGCATGGTGTTGCTAATGATGCTGGTTTACCAGCATGGTGTTGCTAATGATGCTGGTGGACCAGCATGGTATTGCGAGTGATGCTGGTGGACCAGCATGGTGTTGCGAGTGATGCTGGTGGACCAGCATGGTGTTGCGAGTGATGCTGGTGGACCAGCATGGTGTTGCGAGTGATGCTGGTGAACCAGCATGGTGTTGCGAGTGATGCTGGTGGACCAGCATGGTGTTGCTAATGATGCTGGTGGACCAGCATGGTGTTGCTAATGATGCTGGTTAACCAGCATGGTGTTGCTAGTGATGCTGGTGGACCAGCATGGTGTTGCGAGTGATGCTGGTGGACCAGCATGGTGTTGCTAATGATGCTGGTGGACCAGCATGGTGTTGCTAATGATGCTGGTTAACCAGCATGGTGTTGCTAGTGATGCTGGTGGACCAGCATGGTGTTGCGAGTGATGCTGGTGGACCAGCATGGTGTTGCTAATGATGCTGGTGGACCAGCATGGTGTTGCTAGTGATGCTGGTGGACCAGCATGGTGTTGCTAATGATGCTGGTGGACCAGCATGGTGTTGCTAATGATGCTGGTTAACCAGCATGGTGTTGCTAGTGATGCTGGTGGACCAGCATGGTGTTGCGAGTGATGCTGGTGGACCAGCATGGTGTTGCTAATGATGCTGGTGGACCAGCATGGTGTTGCTAATGATGCTGGTGGACCAGCATGGTGTTGCTAATGATGCTGGTGGACCAGCATGGTGTGTTGCTAGTGATGCTGGTGGACCAGCATGGTGTGTTGCTAGTGATGCTGGTGGACCAGCATGGTGTTGCTAGTGATGCTGGTGAACCAGTATGGTGTTGCGAGAGATGCTGGTGGACCAGCATGGTGTTGCTAGTGATGCTGGTGGACCAGAATGGTGTTGCTAGTGATGCTGGTGGACCAGCATGGTGTTGCTAGTGATGCTGGTGAACCAGCATGGTGTTGCTAATGATGCTGGTGGACCAGCATGGTGTTGCTAATGATGCTGGTTAACCAGCATGGTGTTGCTAGTGATGCTGGTGGACCAGCATGGTGTTGCGAGTGATGCTGGTGGACCAGCATGGTGTTGCTAATGATGCTGGTTTACCAGCATGGTGTTGCTAATGATGCTGGTGGACCAGCATGGTATTGCGAGTGATGCTGGTGGACCAGCATGGTGTTGCGAGTGATGCTGGTGAACCAGCATGGTGTTGCTAGTGATTCTGGTGAACCAGCATGGTGTTGCGAGTGATGCTGGTGGACCAGCATGGTGTTGCGAGTGATGCTGGTGGACCAGCATGGTGTTGCGAGTGATGCTGGTGAACCAGCATGGTGTTGCGAGTGATGCTGGTGGACCAGCATGGTGTGTTGCTAGTGATGCTGGTGGACCAGCATGGTGTTGCGAGTGATGCTGGTGGACCAGCATGGTGTTGCTAGTGATGCTGGTGAACCAGTATGGTGTTGCTAGTGATGCTGGTGGACCAGCATGGTGTGTTGCTAGTGATGCTGGTGAACCAGCATGGTGTTGCGAGTGATGCTGGTGGACCAGCATGGTGTGTTGCTAGTGATGCTGGTGGACCAGCATGGTGTTGCGAGTGATGCTGGTGGACCAGCATGGTGTTGCTAGTGATGCTGGTGAACCAGTATGGTGTTGCTAGTGATGCTGGTGGACCAGCATGGTGTGTTGCTAGTGATGCTGGTGAACCAGCATGGTGTTGCGAGTGATGCTGGTGGACCAGCATGGTGTTGCGAGTGATGCTGGTGGACCAGCATGGTGTTGCTAGTGATGCTGGTGAACCAGTATGGTGTTGCGAGTGATGCTGGTGGACCAGCATGGTGTTGCGAGTGATGCTGGTGGACCAGCATGGTGTTGCGAGTGATGCTGGTGAACCAGCATGGTGTTGCGAGTGATGCTGGTGGACCAGCATGGTGTTGCTAGTGATGCTGGTGAACCAGCATGGTGTTGCTAATGATGCTGGTGGACCAGCATGGTGTTGCTAATGATGCTGGTTAACCAGCATGGTGTTGCGAGTGATGCTGGTGGACCAGCATGGTGTTGCTAATGATGCTGGTGGACCAGCATGGTGTTGCTAATGATGCTGGTTAACCAGCATGGTGTTGCTAGTGATGCTGGTGGACCAGCATGGTGTTGCGAGTGATGCTGGTGGACCAGCATGGTGTTGCTAGTGATGCTGGTGGACCAGCATGGTGTTGCTAATGATGCTGGTGGACCAGCATGGTGTTGCTAGTGATGCTGGTGGACCAGCATGGTGTTGCGAGTGATGCTGGTGGACCAGCATGGTGTTGCTAATGATGCTGGTGGACCAGCATGGTGTTGCTAATGATGCTGGTGGACCAGCATGGTGTTGCTAATGATGCTGGTGGACCAGCATGGTGTGTTGCTAGTGATGCTGGTGGACCAGCATGGTGTGTTGCTAGTGATGCTGGTGGACCAGCATGGTGTTGCTAGTGATGCTGGTGAACCAGTATGGTGTTGCGAGAGATGCTGGTGGACCAGCATGGTGTTGCTAGTGATGCTGGTGGACCAGAATGGTGTTGCTAGTGATGCTGGTGGACCAGCATGGTGTTGCTAGTGATGCTGGTGAACCAGCATGGTGTTGCTAATGATGCTGGTGGACCAGCATGGTGTTGCTAATGATGCTGGTTAACCAGCATGGTGTTGCTAGTGATGCTGGTGGACCAGCATGGTGTTGCGAGTGATGCTGGTGGACCAGCATGGTGTTGCTAATGATGCTGGTTTACCAGCATGGTGTTGCTAATGATGCTGGTGGACCAGCATGGTATTGCGAGTGATGCTGGTGGACCAGCATGGTGTTGCGAGTGATGCTGGTGAACCAGCATGGTGTTGCTAGTGATTCTGGTGAACCAGCATGGTGTTGCGAGTGATGCTGGTGGACCAGCATGGTGTTGCGAGTGATGCTGGTGGACCAGCATGGTGTTGCGAGTGATGCTGGTGAACCAGCATGGTGTTGCGAGTGATGCTGGTGGACCAGCATGGTGTGTTGCTAGTGATGCTGGTGGACCAGCATGGTGTTGCGAGTGATGCTGGTGGACCAGCATGGTGTTGCTAGTGATGCTGGTGAACCAGTATGGTGTTGCTAGTGATGCTGGTGGACCAGCATGGTGTGTTGCTAGTGATGCTGGTGAACCAGCATGGTGTTGCGAGTGATGCTGGTGGACCAGCATGGTGTTGCGAGTGATGCTGGTGGACCAGCATGGTGTTGCTAGTGATGCTGGTGAACCAGTATGGTGTTGCGAGTGATGCTGGTGGACCAGCATGGTGTTGCGAGTGATGCTGGTGGACCAGCATGGTGTGTTGCTAGTGATGCTGGTGGACCAGCATGGTGTTGCGAGTGATGCTGGTGGACCAGCATGGTGTTGCTAGTGATGCTGGTGAACCAGTATGGTGTTGCTAGTGATGCTGGTGGACCAGCATGGTGTGTTGCTAGTGATGCTGGTGAACCAGCATGGTGTTGCGAGTGATGCTGGTGGACCAGCATGGTGTTGCGAGTGATGCTGGTGAACCAGTATGGTGTTGCGAGTGATGCTGGTGGACCAGCATGGTGTTGCGAGTGATGCTGGTGGACCAGCATGGTGTTGCGAGTGATGCTGGTGAACCAGCATGGTGTTGCGAGTGATGCTGGTGGACCAGCATGGTGTTGCTAGTGATGCTGGTGAACCAGCATGGTGTTGCTAATGATGCTGGTGGACCAGCATGGTGTTGCTAATGATGCTGGTTAACCAGCATGGTGTTGCGAGTGATGCTGGTGGACCAGCATGGTGTTGCTAATGATGCTGGTGGACCAGCATGGTGTTGCTAATGATGCTGGTTAACCAGCATGGTGTTGCTAGTGATGCTGGTGGACCAGCATGGTGTTGCTAATGATGCTGGTGGACCAGCATGGTGTTGCTAATGATGCTGGTGGACCAGCATGGTGTTGCTAATGATGCTGGTGGACCAGCATGGTGTGTTGCTAGTGATGCTGGTGGACCAGCATGGTGTTGCGAGTGATGCTGGTGGACCAGCATGGTGTTGCGAGTGATGCTGGTGGACCAGCATGGTGTTGCTAATGATGCTGGTGGACCAGCATGGTGTGTTGCTAGTGATGCCGGTGGACCAGCATGGTGTTGCGAGTGATGCTGGTGGACCAGCATGGTGTTGCTAATCATGCTGGGAGGACCAATTTGGTGTTGCTGGGAGGACGAGCATCATTACCAACACCACCAGTATGCTGGTCCACCAGCATGGTCTTTCACGTGAAACTGGTTATAGAAATTGACTGACATTTAATTAAGGCTAGCTGTCTTTCTGCAATAAAGTAACCTAACATTTTATAGCTGTAAAAAAAGTATGGTCTTCACAGGGAGTCTACACTGTCAACACAATGCAGCAGAATAACAATAAGTGTTTCTGTCCAATGATGGTCTTTGAAATAGACTGCTGGTTGCGACTATTAGATGGTCTTTATTGTATACTGTAAATAACACTGAGTAACATAAGGACGTGGTGTGAACTACATCAATGTTATTAACAAACTGGATATGAGTCATTGGAGCCACATGAGCCACAGAACATGTGAATTGTTCCCAGATCTTGTCCACAGTAAGGGCAAAACATTAGCCTGAGTGTCAGACTGAAGCTCACAGAATGTTCAGTCTGATATCGCCTCCATTGAAGGCGATTTACAAGGGGGAGGGAATTTGATTTTTTCCCTAACCAATCAGTAGAGATCAACGACTCACCCAGAATCTGACGTCATTAGTATCCATGCCTCGGGGGAACCGAAAACAAGCGACCATTGCCCGTTTAAAATGTCCCCGTCGTCGTGCACGCCCAGCTGCATCGCCGTTAAATCCAGTTCAGCAGCTTCCTTAATTTGGTCCTCCATTAACACGAGTAGTGGCGAAATGCCTCGATAGCATCGTTAATGTGGTCTGTAGGATCTGCAGCGGTCGCCATTGTTGCTATCCTCACCAGCTACCCACCAGCGTACAGCTTGTCATCAGCGTGGCGCTGATTGGCTAACCGCTAGACCCCCGGCGTTCATTGGTCCGTCCATCGTTTGGACAAGATAAGTCGCAAATTCAATAAGGTATACCAGACCAGTTGACTGGGCGGTGTCTATGGTCTGGAACCAGGCTAGCAAAACATAGTAGCCTGGAAAAAAGATGATAGATCAGTATAATCTAGAAAACTAAAAATGAGAAACGTGATAAGTAACGTTATTGAGATGAGTATTAATACTCTTCACTACCTCTTGATATATACTATACACACAGTGGAGATCATTCATAACTGCTTACAAGTTAATTGCTGTCATTAACAAGCATAACACGTAATGTGCAGCGTTGTATGTTATGGAAGACTGTGATAAGAGGGTTTTTTAATGTACTATTAAAACGAGTGCTTTACATCAATCTCTGATCATTTTATCTTAATAAGCAGACTAATCTACATGCAATGTGCAGCCTTGTGACGTCTGGTGTAAAATACAATAAATTAAACGTCATGTAATGTGCAGCGTTGTACAGTGATATAAACATAACATATAAATATACTCAAATAAAAGTCACATTACCTTTCCCGCTGTATTTTGAATCACCGTGGTTCAGTCAGCTGTTCTGTCTCTCTCTCCATCCCGTGTGTCTTTCCATTGAGCTGTTACGCTGAGAGCGCCCCCTGCAGGTTTGGAGCATTTCCAGGTTATGAAGCGTTTTTCTTTTGAAGATGGTTTCTTGGTTTGGATCGTTTTGTGCTTTGCATCGTTTCTCTATTTGCAGTGCGTTTGATGATGATGCATTTATCTTTGTTTTTTGCAGCACGTTTTTTCATTTGCACCACGTTCCTCTTTTTGTACCTCGTTTAGATTTGTGTTTGAGTTTGTGAATTTGAATCATTTCTGTACTTGAAGCTGTTTTCTCTAACTGAGGCGCATTTGGCCGTTGCAGTGCGTTTGGCCCTTGTCGGCCACCGTAGATCACTATCAGAGACCAGTACTACTAGAGCCCAGTACTACTAGAGACCAGTATCAGAAACCAGTACTACTAGAGATCACTATCAGAGACAAGTACTACTAGAGACCAGTACTACTAGAGACCAGTAGCGGAATCCAGTACTACTAGGGACCAGTTTCAGAGACCAGTACTACTAGAGACCAGTACTGCTAGAGACCAGTACTACTAGAGACCAGTATCAAAGACCAGTACTACTGGAGACTAGTATCACAGACCAGTACTACTAGAGACCAGTATCAGAGACCAGTTTCAGAGACCAGTATCAGAGACCAGTACGACTAGATACCAGTATCGGATCACAGTATTACTAGAAACCAGTAGTACTAGAGACCAGTATCAGAGACCAGTTTCAGAGACCAGTACTACTGGACACCAGTATCAGAAACCAGTAGTACTAGAGACCATTATCAACACTTTGGATTTTCTTACACTTTTTGGCTGTGACACTTAGGTAAATTTTCATTTTCCCATTAACTTATATGGGAAAATTAAAACGGCTATAACTCCTGAACAGTACATCTTAGAGACTCGGGAGTGGGTGGCGTCACACCTAATTCTGCATCTTTCTACCACCTTCCCTTCCCGAGACACAGCCAATTTAAAAATTAGAATGCCCATATCTCGCCAACCCAAAGTCCTAGAGACTCGGGGCTGCTCTCGTTGGAAAACCCGTGGCTCAATTAGGAAGGGTAGAGCTTGCTTCCAGCTCGCTACCACCTTCCTATCAAAAGATATTCCCAAAGCGGGGGCGCTGTCGGGCTGGCGATGGAGTAGGACGTGTTTGTTTGAGCTCCCGTCGAACTTCTTTTTTATTTTAAGTTAATAAGCGCGCAGTACATTAAAATATTGACTAATCTGTTCTGAAAACATTTCCGAAGCTGAGAGGAAGTCTACGTTTGAGTGAATGGCGACGAATCTGAAAAAATTTCAATATACTGGAGCAGCGAACACGAGGCCCAACACCGCCGGGAGCTACACTGCTACTAGCACCGCGGCAAGACCATCTCCACCACATCTACGGTCAGCTAACGTTAAACCAGAGATGGACGCCAAGTCCTTGAAGTCGGAGATTCTTCTCTCGCTGAAAACTGAAATTTCGGCGGTGATAAAATCAGAAATGAAAAACGCACTTGCCGACGACTTCGACTTCCTTAAAAACGAGCTGCAGGCATTAAAAGCAGAAGTTAAAAATAACACGGCGGCGATTCACTCGGAGATCGACCAAGTGAAAACCACAGTCCGAGACATGGAGACCGGATTGTCAGCATGGTCAGACGAGGTGGTGACTTTGCAGACCACGGTGAACACCCTGAAGACGGAGGTGGCGGAGCTCCGAGACAAATGCGAGGACATGGAGGGAAGAGCGCGGCGGTGTAACATCAGAATACTGGGGCTGCCTGAGACGCCTGGATCAAGCTCCACGACATCGGTCTCAAAGCTGCTACGAGAGGCGCTGCAGCTGGACAAGGATGTGCTCATTGATCGCTCACACAGAAGCCTGGCTCCAAGAAAACCCGGCGGGAAACCACGAGCGATAGTAGCCAAACTTCACTATTTCCAGGACTGTGTTGAGGTACTGAACCGGGCGCGCACCCGTGCTCCACTTCGGTACAACGGAGAGTCAGTTGCTATCTTCCCGGATTATACTACAAGAGTCGCCACAGCTAGAGCTGCGTTCACCGAGGTCAGAAAGCTGCTCCACCACCGCCAGAACGTCCGGTTTGGCATACTGTTCCCAGCCCGTCTCCGTGTCACACACAACGGGGAAGAAAAGGAATTCATCGACGCAGAAAAAGCGATGACCTACGTGAGGAACCACATCATCCCCGCCGAGGAGCGTGAGTGAGACTGTTTTCGTGTTTTTCAGCTATTCTGACAATACTTTATTTGTTTTCGTCCGTGGAAAGGCAGCTAAACTGGCTGCACCCAGAGGACTAATGTCACTGTTGTTAGACTGTTAAGTTTCACCAGCTTCTGCTGTCGAGGTTCAAAGTGGAAAACGAATGTAAAATGACTGGACCAAGAGACCCCTTCTCTCTCTCCTTTCTTTGTCAATGCTGATTACCTTTATTCATAGGCTTACTGTAGCCTAATAGTTCTTTGATTTTGTTTTTCTTACAACTTAAAGGTTGCCTTATAGTGACAGGATTTGTCTGACTGAATATATTTCTGTTGATTACAAAATGTAATTGTTTTAATTTTATATGATGGCTAATCCACAGTGTTTAATTTTAACACCTTTAAACTATTGATTCCATAAGAGATGTGGGGTTTAAATTATTTATTTTTATTTTTTTTTTTTATTTTCTCTTACTTGAACACATAGCAGATGTTGTAGTACTACAATAACAATGCGCTGAACTGGTTTTCATGAAGCGTTCGATGGGAGCCTGAACGGTTGGCTCTATAGAGTTCCCCTACACAAACACATATGTGTGGATTTGTTCTTGAGGGGTACCATGTTTGCCTTGTTTCTCTAGGCACTAGGTGGGGTGGGGGAGGGTGGGATTATACCAGACTTGTTTATTTCTTGGATTTATTTTATGTATGTCTTTCTTACTTTCTATTTGCTCAGCCAGATGTAGCCTAAATTTCAAGTGCACTAAATATCTTACTCAGTAGGTTATGACTGATCCTAATTCTACTAGAGGACTGGTTGGACTCTCATCAGTGAACTTTGTGAGTTGGAACGTGAAGTCACTTAACCATCCAATTAAGAGAAAAAAGGTATTTACACACTTAAAACAACTTAAGACCGATATTGCGTTTCTTCAGGAGACGCATTTGCGCACAACGGACCTGTTCCGAATAAAAGGAGGATGGTCAGGACAAGTTTATCATTCTAATTTCCACACAAAGACTAGGGGGGCAGCCATCCTCATTGATAAAAATATACCATTTACAATGGCTAATGTCGATTCTGATTCTGCAGGGCGCTACATTATTGTGACAGGGCAACTTTTTTCATTTCCGGTCATCCTGGCCAATATTTATGCGCCAAACTGGGACAATCCAGAATTCTTTTCAAATTTTTTTTCTCGTCTACCAAACATGACATCACACCATCTTATCCTTGGTGGCGATATAAATTGTGTACTTTCCCCTACCTTAGATCGCAGTTCCTCCAAAACGACGTCCTTGTCTAAATCAGCACACACAATCCAGCTTTTTCTTAAAACATATGGTGTAGTGGATGTATGGCGATTTCGTAATCCCACTGCTAGAGCGTACTCCTTTTTCTCCCCAGTGCATAAGAGCTATTCTCGCATAGATACTTTTTTCCTGGATAAAAGACTTCTATCTTCTGTAACTAAGTGTGATTATGATGCCATAGTCATTTCAGATCATGGTCCGCTAACCACGAAAATCAGCATTCCTAACACACAAAATAGTTACCGCCCTTGGAGACTCAATCCTCTTCTCTTATCAGAAGAGTCTTTTACCAACTTTATTTCATCTGAAATACAATTTTTTCTTGACACTAATCAAACGCCAGGAATGTCATATTCAACTATATGGGAATCTTTAAAAGCTTATTTACGAGGCCAAATCATTTCTTATTGCGCAAATAAGAAGAAAACAAATACAGTGCGCCTTAAAGAACTAATGGATCAAATCCTGAAACTAGATATGTTATATAGCCATCAACCATCTCCTGACATAGTGAAAAAACGTCTGTCTTTGCAGACCGAATTTGATATCCTATCAACGCAACAGGCGGAATATCTTCTCTCCAAATCTAGACACGGATGCTATGAACATGGGGAAAAAATTGGACGTATTCTCGCACATCAGTTACGACAAAGAACTGCCAATCAGACTATACCTGCAATCAATGATGAACAAGGTTCAAAGTGTACAGATAGCCTCAAAATTAACTCCTGTTTTCAAAATTTCTATCAAGTATTATACACATCAGAATGTCAAACTACACCCTCAGTGTTGGAGGATTTTTTAAGATCCCTACATGTTCCATCCGTAGACCCAAACATAGCTGATTCATTGGAGAAAGACTTCTCGGCCCTGGAAATAATATCTGCAATCAGATCTATGCAAAGCGGCAAGTCCCCAGGGCCGGACGGATATCCGACAGATTTCTTCAAAAAATTCTCAGACCAACTTGCCCCTTTACTAATGTCAGTTTTTGAAGAATCACTTTCACTTAAGACCCTACCTCTGACCATGCGCCAAGCAGTAATCTCTGTAATTCTCAAAAAAGGAAAAAACCCTCTAGAGTGCAATTCATTCCGCCCAATCTCTCTCCTTAACACGGATGCAAAAATCCTTGCCAAGGTTCTGGCACGCCGACTAGAAGGGGTTCTGCCTTCCATTATATCACCTGACCAAACAGGCTTTATTAAGAACCGTTACTCTTTTTTCAATGTCAGACGCCTTTTTAACATCCTTTATAGCCCCTCTCCACCTGGTGTGCCAGAGGTCGTCCTCTCACTTGATGCTGAAAAGGCGTTCGACGGGGTGGAGTGGGGCTATCTTTTCAGCACACTACGGAAGTTTGGATTTGGCAATAAATTCATATCATGGATCAGACTTTTATATACTTCTCCAATGGCTGCTGTTCATACTAATAATAATTTGTCCCCTTTCTTCGAGCTTAAACGTGGTACAAGACAGGGATGCCCCATGTCACCGCTTCTTTTTGCGGTTGCAATGGAACCACTAGCTTTAGCTCTGAGGCAAAATACTGATATCAGAGGAATTCACCGAGCTGGGGAGGAGCACAAAGTCTCGCTTTACGCGGACGACATGCTACTATATATATCACAACCCCTTTTGAGTCTTCCTAAGCTAATGGTCTTACTACAAGAATTTGGCAAACTATCCGGCTACAGGGTCAATGTTCAAAAAAGTGAGCTGATGCCTGTTGGCACTAGTAATGATGAGACATCCTTAAATTCACTCCCCTTTAAAATTAGCTTCAAAAAATTCAAATACCTCGGCATATGGATTACAGATAAACATAAAGATCTTTATGCTGCTAACTATCAGCCCCTGTTATCAAACTTAAATCAGGATATCGAACGATGGGATCCCCTGCCTCTCTCTCTGGGTGGAAGAATTAATAAAGTAAAAATGAATATACTGCCCAAGTTTTTATATATATTCCAGTGCCTTCCCATCTTTTTAACTAAATCTTTTTTTACGAAATTGAATAATCAGATATCAAGTTTCATTTGGAACAAAAAACCGCCCCGGATAAAAAGAAGTGTACTTCAGAGACCTCGCTTAATGGGAGGAATGGCACTCCCTAATTTCTTGTATTACTATTGGGCGGTTAACATTCGAGTACTGTTATATTGGATGGATAACGATAATGATAACACTGACACTGAATGGCTAAATCTGGAGGGGGCATCTGTAAATTCCACTTCTTTAAAAGCCTTATTGTGTTCTAAGTTGCCATTTACACAGCCCATTTCTAACTTTACCTCCAACCCTGTTGTTTTGCACTCAATCAAGATTTGGAACCAATTCAGAAGATCCTTTGCACTTACAGATCTTTCTCAGGCTGCCCCAATTACACTGAATCATATGTTTGTCCCATCATTAATAGATGGGGTCTTTGATATGTGGTTCAGAAGAGGTATGGTATCACTGTCTGATCTGTATATTGACGGCAGCTTTGCCTCCTTTGAACAGTTGGTACAAAAATATCACATTCCCAAATCACATTTTTATCGATATCTGCAACTTCGGAATTTTGTATTCTCAAACTTTATATGTTCTCCCTTACGTCCTCCAACTGGCCTGTTGGATTCAATTTTTGATTGTAAACTAGTCAGAAAACGAACTATTAGCACAATATACGAAATACTATATTCTCATAACTTGGTGCCTTTGGACCTCCTCAAAAATAAATGGGAGACAGATTTAAATGAGCAAATCACAGACGACACTTGGCACAAAATAATACAGGGAATTTTTTCATCTTCCATCTGTCTTAGACATGCTGTCATTCAGTTTAAAATTGTACATCGTCTGCACTGGTCTAAAGTAAAACTCTCTAAGATCAATGCTGATATAGACCCCACTTGTGATAGATGCGGGCGAGATCCAGCCACTCTCCTACACATGTTCTGGACATGTCCAAAGCTTTGCGCTTTCTGGCAGCCCATCTTTGAGACCTTTTCTAAGATCTTTGCAAAAAGGCTTGCACCATCTCCATTCATTGCACTTTTTGGTGTAACTCAGATAGACTCCCATCTAGAGATGTGGGAAAGAATAATGGTGGCTTTCTGCTCTCTCCTAGCTAGGAGACTAATATTATTGAAATGGAAAGACCCAGCACCTCCAACATACAGCCATTGGATTAGGGAAATCATGTACCATATCAAGTTGGAGAAGATCAGATACACAATCAGGGGGTCTACTAGAAAATTTTATAACATATGGCAGCCTTTCTTAATGTTTGTTGAAGATATGGAAGCAGACAATATAGCACTGTAAACCTCTGTTGTTGCCCTCAGTCATCTTTATTATTGTATTTCTTTTTTGTTGTATATGTTGTTTGTTTTTTGGTATCTGGCTATATGAGTTCTGTATACTGAACTATGTATCTCATACTGTGAACTCTGTATGTCTGGTATTTGTGGGGGGTGGATGGGATTTACGGTTTGTTTGTTTTTTTTCTCCCTGTGTGTTCTGTTGTACTTATGTTAAATTGTAAACTATAACTTGTAAAACTAAATAAAAATACCTTGATCAAAAAAAAAGATATTCCCAAAAATGAGGATGGCCCCCGGGCCATCAGTGGTATTCATCCCCTAAACCCTCCTCTGCAAACAAGTGGCATATTTAGACGATAACAGATAAAAAAAAAGCCTGTGCGAGCCTGCTGGAGAGCCCTACTCTGTGCAGTTGGATCAAGGATTTTGTGGATTAATGCTCTTGAAGACATGGCAGCGAGCTTCGGTTTTCATGGGATAATTGTGATAGCGTTTAGGCTTAATTAGGCCCCAGTTTGTCTCATCTCCACTGCAGCCAATACGCATATAAAAAGATGTTTTGACATTGTTTTTTAAGGCTGAAAATCAGCACAGAGAGTGTTTAAAAGGGGTCAGTCCTCAGCGCTGTAGGCTGAAAAAAAGCCTAACCGTCTTTAGTTTAAATATTAATAAACCTTTTTTGGTTTGTTGCACAAAGATTAAAAACCCTTATTTATAGAAAATACATCTTCATTTCATACATTTTAAAATAGCATTAATATATTTCATTATAATTACAAAGCCCACGTTAAAAACACAAACAAGACACACAATCAGACAAAGCCGACATGGCTTCCAGGGACGACGGTAGAGGCTGGACCACGGTCCGCTACGGCAGACTTGGCCAGCACCCCCGTCCAAACAACTGGGGGTCCTGGGGGAAGGCACGTGCACCTCCTGTCCCTCATGGGGGATGGGTTCAGGTCCCCTTCCCTAACCCAAAACAAAAGGGAAAAACATGTGTAAAGCCAAATAGGCTTCTCATTTAATCGTCGGTGCGCCTGAAGAAGGTCCAGTGAGACTGAAACGTTCTGAGTTGACTCCAGGGAAACATCTCTGGCTGACAAAGGAAACATCTTGGATGGATTATCAGCGCAACGGATCACTTCAAAAAGGAAAAGCGGCCACCGAAAGGACTACATTTACCTCAATGGAAGGGACTTGCTAGCCAGGACAGGTTTATCTTGCTAGCACTGCGATAGCTAGCAACTCGGCTCGCCAGCTTGCTAAGCTGAAGAGGTGGCATTCTTGTGTGTGGAGTGGAGGAGACAGACAGCCAGTTTGCTGGGTACTCAGATCTGGCTAACCTAGCAACATGGCTACTAAATAGGCAAATTTTCCTTATCCTAACCCAAACCCCCCCAAAACAACACCAACCAAGCCCAACCCCAACAAAAACCAAGTGGGAGCCCGACCACTTTTTTTCCCAAATGGCCTGAAACGTGCTCCCATTCACTTTCTGGAGTGAGGATTTTGCCCTCTACACTTCTACGTCATTTTACACCACTTTGGACCCCCATTCATTTACACTGGCAACACTTTTTTCCCAATAACTCCTGAACGGTACGTCCTAGAGACTCGGGAGTGGGTGGCGTCACACCTAATTTGGGGGCGCTGAACCTTCCGTTCCCGAGATACAAACTTCAAACTTTATTTATTTATATAGCACTTTTCATACATAAAGTGTAACACAAAGTGCTTTACAAAACAAACAAGATGAAATAAAACAAAACAAAATATATAGATAATAATGAAAACCCATCCTTCCCACCCCCGTCCAAACAAACACACATACACGCACGCACAAGTGCACACACACGCAAACACGCGCGCACACACACACACACACACACACATACACACACAAAGATAAAATGGTGATATGGCTCGACACCGAGGGTCCAGGTGAGGACAACGTGAGGGGGCCGTCCGCAACAAGAGGCGCCACAGCTCTCAGCCACAGGGAGCACCGCCCCAGGGACCCCCACCTGGGCCGGGGTGCACACTGAGGGGTCCCCAGGACAGCGTCCCCCCATGGAGAGCAGGCATAACTACCGCTGCTGAGGGCCCCCATGAGGAAACACTGGAGCTAAAAACTAAGATATGCATCAGTCTAAAAATTGTAAAAAGAGAAGAGAGAAGGTTTAAGAAAATTTAAAGGTAATAAAAATCATTAGAAACATTGAGGATTAAATATTAATAAAGGAAATAAATAGCTATAAGGAAATAAATTAAGTAGGTCAATTAAAAGCTAAACTAACAAGGTCAATTAAAAGCTAAACTAAAAAGGTCAATTAAAAGCTAAACTAAAAAGGTGGGTCTTGAGCCTCCTTTTAAAAATATCAACAGTCTCTGCAGCCCTGAGGTTCTCCGGCAGGCTGTTCCACAAAGGGGGGCCGTAATGGCTAAATGCTGCCTCACCGTGGGTTTTGGTTTTAACTCGTGGAACAATAAAAAGGCCAGTGCCAGAGGACCTCAGCGTCCGCGAGGGCTGATATGGTAAAAGCAGGTCAGATAGATAAGAGGGCCCAAGGCCGTTAACACATTTAAAAACCAGTAAAAGAACCTTAAAATCAATCCTGAAACGGACGGGGAGCCAATGCAGCGATTTTAAAACAGGTGTAATGTGCTCCCGCCCTCTGGTCCTCGTCAGCACGCGAGCGGCTGAGTTCTGTAGTAATTGTAGATTATTAATACTCTTTTTGGGAAGACCAGAGAGCAGAGCATTACAGTAATCTAACCGACTGGAGATAAAAGCATGCATTAGCACCTCCGTACTGGCCTGAGAGAGAAACGGGCGGACCCTGGCTATGTTCTTAAGATGGTAAAAACCAATCTTAGTAATGTTCTTTATGTGTTGAGTAAAAGTGAGCTCAGAGTCAAAAATAACGCCCAGGTTCTTTACAGATTGTGAAGGTTTAAAATCCTGTAGTTTTGGTAAAAGTTTCTCTCTCTGGCCTTCAGGACCGATAACTAAAACCTCAGTTTTGTCCTGGTTGAGCTGTAGGAAATTCTCTGCCATCCATGACTTAATATCTAAAATGCAGTTAAAAAGGGCATCAAGTGGCCCTGAGTCATCAGGAGACACGGCGATGTACAGCTGTGTATCATCAGCGTAGCTATGGAAACTGATGCCGTGTCTCCTGATGACATCCCCCAGGGGAAGCATGTATAGATTAAAAAGAAGTGGACCTAAAATTGACCCTTGGGGGACCCCACACCTGATTTCATGTATTCTGGAGGACCATGTATCCATACTTACAAAGAAAGATCGATCTGTGAGATAGGAGTTGAACCAGTTAAAAACAGCACCAGAGAGGCCAACCAGGTGCTTCAGCCGATTTAGTAAAATGTGATGGTCTACTGTATCGAAGGCAGCGCTAAGATCCAGCAGAACCAAGACTGTGAGTTTATGATTATCTAAATTGCACCTGATGTCATTTAATATTTTTACAAGAGCTGTCTCTGTACTGTGGTTCATCCTAAAACCAGATTGAAACTTCTCTAAAATACTGTTTCTCTTTAAAAAATAATTTACTTGGATAAAACCCATTTTTTCTAAAATTTTACTTAAAAACGGTAAGTTAGATACAGGTCTGTAGTTATTAAAAATGCTGTAGTCTAAATTGCTCTTCTTCAGAAGGGGCTTCACCACCGCCGTTTTATAGGCAGTGGGGAAGACACCCGTCTGAAGAGAGCAATTTACTATGTTTAAAATCTGTTCCTCAAAGAATTCATAAAATGTCTTTAAAAGTGATGTGGGAATTGGGTCTAAAAGGCAGGTTGTTGGGTTTACCTGGGAGAAAACTCGACCAAGTGTCCTCGCATCAACCAGGGCAAAACTCTCCAGTGTCTCCTCAGGTAAAAGCACTGATCCAGGTGTGTTAAAAACAACATTCTGGTAGGGTAAAAGACTGGATCTGATGTTATCAATCTTACCTCTGAAGTGGTCTGCAAAGTCCTCACAGAGGGCTCCAGATGGACTTATTAAAATCAGTATTGGTTAAAAGATCGAAGGTGGAGAATAGGAACCTGGGTTTGTCTTTATTGTTTATTATGAGGTTTGAAAAATAGGTTCTTCTTGCCAGTTTGATTGTGTTATTGTAGTTTTTGAGTATGTCCCAGTATATTTCAAAATGAACTGTCAATTTTGTTTTTCTCCACCTTCTCTCTGCACTCCTGCATTTTCGTTTTAACATTCTTGTATTCTCATCTTTCCATGGACATATCTTCTTTGCTTTTACAGTTTTTGTTAAAAATGGAGCAACTGCATCCAGTGATGACTTAAGTTTGTTATTAAAATCATTTACAATAATATCAAATGGTGCAGGTAAAATCTCTGCAGGAGTGCTTTTTAAAATCTCAATAAAATTTGCAGCCGCTTCAGAGGTAAGACAACGTTACCTCACTGTTTTCACTGAGGCCTCCTGGTGGCTAAAACTGGAATTAAAACCGGTGAGATTAAAAAACACACAGTAGTGGTCGGACACAGTCAAGTCAACAACAGAGGACACACCAGTGGACAGGCCATAGGTTATGACCAGGTCCAGGGTGTGTCCTCTGTTGTGAGTTGGCTGTGTGACGTGCTGCTTAAAATCCATACAATTTAAAATATTTAAAAATTCAGCTGTTGTTGAATCTGAATCCAAGTTATCAACGTGTAAGTTAAAATCACCAGTTATTAAAACCCTGTCATGTGTGGAATGTACCGTTGATGAAAGTTCAGAAAATTCACTGATAAAGGAGGAATTGTGTTTGGGTGGTCTGTAAATAGTAATGCATAAAATAGGAGGACTGCTAAAAACAAAGGCATGATGTTCAAATGAGTTGTAATGATTAAAATGAATGTCCTTTGTTTTTATGGAGTTGGATATGATTGCAGCAGTCCCACCACCTCTTCCACCAATCCTGTTAAAAAATGAAAAACTAAAGTTGGGTGGGGAAGCCTCAGTGAGAACTGCTGGAGCGTCAGTGCCGAGCCATGTTTCAGTTAAAAACAAACAGTCTAATTTGTTATCTAAAATCAGATCATTAATGATAAAAGACTTATTGGATAAAGAACGAACGTTAAAAAGTGCCATATTCAGGGTTGTCGGTGAGCTGGTTGGATGAGAGTCTCTGCTGAGAATGTTCACATGGACCAGGTTGTCACGGGACAGGCGGTACGATGTGATGGGGCGATGGATGTGTGGTGGTCTGTGGTGTGTTATTACTGAAATATGTGAGGGTTGCAAGGTGGGTGTGGATATGGTCTTGTGGCGTCAGTCTGTGTGGCCGGAGAGATGTGCAGAGAGGTGGGATGCAAGTTTCTTTTTACCTTTGGTGTTGAGATGGAAATTGTCCAGCCAGAATAGGTGAGGTTTTTTCCAGAAGATGTTGAAGTTGTTGATGAAGCCATAACCACATGCTGAACAGAAGTCCGACAACCACTGATTGGCACTGTAGAGTCTGCTAAAATTCTCTGACCCCAGTCTGAGGGACGGGATGAGGCCAGAGAAGATGCAAGCCTTCCCCAGTGACTCAATTAGTTCAGCCAGCTGCTCGTAATCACTGCGGAGTTTAGACGATTGCCTCAGACGCATGTCGTTCACCCCGCAGTGCAGCAAAACCGTGTGAGCAGAGGGGTGTCTGTCGACAATGGCCGGGATGTGCTCAGCCAGGTCCAGGATTTTTGCACCGGGGAAGGAGTATGTGATGGAATTCTGGAGGGCGACGGATCTGACCATGGAGTCCCCGACCAGGATGTATTGTGGAGGTGGGATGTGGAGGGCAGCGCTAGCATTAGCCTTCTTAGCATTGGCGGAGCCGTGAAGATAGCCGGAGCCGCTGAAGTAGGCGGAGTGGCCAAAGCACACGGAGCAGTGGAGATTTTCCTCGGCCGGTTTCCCTTCTGGCGTCCCTTATGACGTGCGGTGCGGTCAGCCGTGGGCTTGTCACCAGCGCCAGCGGCTCGCGGGGGGCTGACGCGTCCGCTCCCGGAGAGGTCCACCGCAGCAGCCGCCGTGTGTACCGCCGGAGGAGGCGACTTGACCGTGGCCCGAGCGACGGTGGCTGGGTGCCCCGCCGTGACCACCGTGGCCCCAGGGACGATGGCTGGAGGACCCATTGTGGCCACCGGAGCAGTAGCCGCCGATAGTGGAGGAAGTGGAGGTGCCGGCAGTGCAGCCGATACAGCCGGTTCGTTCGGAGGAGCCGCATTAGCCCCGGGCATGGCTGCATGATCGGGGTGCACGCTGACATCGGTCTGCAGGATGGAGAAGCGGTTGGTGATGTCGAGTGGCGGAGGAGAGACAGCTCGTGATATTCGTCTCCTACCTCTACACACCACCTCCGACCAGAGACTCCGTGAGCTGGGAGTGGAGACGGATGGACGGTTGCGGGTTGATGAGGGGTCCCAGAGGATCGTGTCGGCTGCTGATGGTGAGTTAAGGATGTTAATTATTTCCGACTGTGTAGCCGCAGTGTCCATGAACTCACTTAAGAGGTGGCCTTTTTGTCGCAACTCCTCGGCGAGCCGCTTGAGCTTCTCCCGGAGTTTGGACATGTCCTTCTGGGACTGTTTACAGCTCTCGCAGCAGGGCAACATGTTAGCACTAGCTTGTAGCAGCGCTACAGCGGTGAGTTATTGTGGATTTGGTTTCTGTGTTGCCAGATTGAGCAGAATCAACTCACAAAATGTTCAAACAACAGGCAGTTCGGAAAAAAGTCCAGGTGAGCCTTTTGTTGATCTGTTCAGTCTTAATTAGTGTTTGAGCTAGCAGTGCTAGCAGCAGCAGCAGCAGCAGCCGTGTACCAGCTCTGTCAAACAAGCAATATTCCGTCATTTACCATTGTAAATAAGTGCAGTAACTGATTTTCTGGCCACCTGACAGACCTCCCCAACACCATTAAGCTTTGTTATTAATAACAACAGCCATTTTAAAAATAAAAACGCCCATATCTCGGCAACTAAAAGTCCTAGACACTTGGGGGTGGTCTCATTGGAAAGCGGGTACATGAAAGCTTCCACACTTCATTTGGGGTTCCTCTTCCACCACCACCACCACGACCACCACTCCGACACTTCCAGCTTCCCAGGAAGTCTGGAGTGCATCCGCGGATGTTCGTCGAAAGGTCCTCCACACCACATCAACTGCAGGTAGGTAGATGTGCAGTCTGTCATGTTTTGCATTTTAGAGATGAATACATATATGTGTATATATAAACATATACAAATATGTATGCACCTATACAACTCTATTTATACAACTAATTTCACCTTCTTTGAAACTCAGGAAAGATGCAAGTAAACCACACACGCACACGCACACACACACACACACACACACACACAGACACACACACACACAAGAAATAGCCACTTAACCTAACCCCTAACACCCTTACCTCACTGCATCATTTCAAAAAGATATTCATTGTAAAAGTGTGATTTGTTTTTGTTGTTTTTTAAGGTGGAAATGAAATCTTTGATTTATGCTGTGTGCCATCTGAATTTACTCTGAGCCAGTGACATCGGTACTGATATTGACACATCTGAACACATTTCTCAAGTGCTCCCTTTATTATGACACCCAAATTATTCAACTACACCTTGTAGATGCAGACTTATACTGTATTCATTTTGGGTCATTTTCAAGCAGAAGCCTAAAAAAGAGGCTGGGGCTTTGGATTGAACAAAAGTACAAGGGCAACACTCAATACATTGCACTGCAGTACACCACCGACATTCACTATGACCTCAATAATAAAGTATAATCATCACCAAATGTAAAAGCTTTTCTAGAAGTAGAATGTATGGCAGAGCTGTTGCATTATATTGCACAGATGAACCTAATGAAGTGTCTGGTGAGTGTATTTCATTCTGGGGAAAGCACGATTCAGCAGTGTCCAGCGTAATAAAAAGCAAGACAATAAGCTCTATACATCACATTGCAAATCATGAACAAAGTGGGTTGAATTTATTGCATTTCCATTTGATTTGAGGTCAAAATCACTGCTTCTGTGGTTTGTTCCCAAGGTGGGTGCAATGTCTGTTTTTGTCCACTAGATGGAGACAAGTGACCTCAGACCACAACAGTTGATGTGTGTCCAAGTCAAAGACAATGAGATAGTCCTTTTAAGAAAGAAGACCATGCAAAAATATTTGATTTGCTTTATATTCTTTCCTCTTCAGTAAGATTGGTCGAGGAATTTAGGGGCCACACAGAAGGTGCCAACCCTGGTAGGAAAACTTGTGAAAATGCCAAGCAGCGAGCCAAACATGTTCGGGATTTTCTAGAGTACATGGCAGACTCATCAATCCCAAATGTTGGCCTTCTTTTCCTGAGTAACCACGCTAGAATCCGTGGGTAAGTACTGTCAGGAAAACGTTTATTTGAGAGAAGACAAACTACGACATGCTCTTAACTATTTATTTTCAAATTGGATTATTAAAAGTACATGATCATGGACCTTTTCTGTTTAGAAAAACACAGTCAGCGGATCGCTGTTACTCTGTATCCAGCCTCCCAGAAAAGGATAAAGATTGTTAACACATATTCACTATATGATGTGCAGCATGCAAATTACAAGTCGACATTGATTATTATGATTGGCTAAACTGGTGGGAAGAAACCGTGGTTTAGACTTAGCTCTTCCTTCGTTGGTGCACAGGCTGGTCCCAGCCTCTTGGCACACGAACCATCCATCCACAGAAGACATCGCCCTGTTGAAAGATTCTCCCTATACTATCTCACCTGCACCATGTTTGGAGTCTTTCTATGGTCTTAGGCTCCATTGTCTCTGTTACTTTCTCCTATCACTTGCTCGCCTCCATGTCTCTGTTACTTTCTCCCATCACTTGCTTGCATCCTTCGCATGACCTTGGCCACAGCTTCAGGCTGATTCTTTGAAAACAAAGGCGCCTGTGTAACTTGGTGTACAGGCCTATCTTTAAACAATTGCATCAAATGTCACAGTATGAGCTACAGTAAAAAGTCACTTTTAGTGCAGACTTGTGATTCAGTGCGTGTTCGTTAGTAATAATAATAATAGTTAGTTATAATAAAGGGACTTTCAGAGTATCCTGGCTTATCTCTCACATGTATTAATCCTTCGCATCACGGGACTAATGCTTCATACCCTCTCATTGTTCGACAGGTCACAACAACTCAATGATTAGTAACACAGTATCTTTGATTATTGCTTACAAACATGATATGTGATTTAAGGCACACTACACTATCTCGAGGTAGGAAGTATAGCTGTATTAATCAGAGGTAGGAAAGGGTCACTTGTTCAGCTTTATCAATAAGAGGTAAAATAAGTCACTTAGTCAATAGGAGAGGTAAAACACTATTTGATTATAAAAGAGATAAAACACTCCTGACAGATATCAGGGGATGGTGTAATCAGCACAAGAAACAAAAATATCCCTAACAGTACTACACTGTAAGAAGCATCAGTGTGTCGCAGGGTAGAGGACATGACTGTATTTGTATTTTTGTCTTTCAAGTTTTGTTGCAGACCTTCAGGAAAAAGGCTTCAAACCCCCAACACAGAGAAACTATTTGATGGATGCTGTGGCCTTTATGAAATATATTTCAAACATGGCACCACCATCTGTCAGACTGGGAACAAAAAAAAATCAACGCCATCTTGGTAGAGCTGAGGGCCCGGATCAGAGATATTGGCCGGGATGTGGTCGGGCACCAGCTCAGTGTGAGGGGAAGTAAATCTGGTATGTTTAACATTCATAACCCCACCTCCAAACATTAACATCACATCGTTAAAAGCAGGAAACATGCATATAATAAATGCTATTCAAAATTTCAGAGAGACTGGTCAAGGCACAGAAACATGCATGGTTTATAGATGAGGCTCCGAAGAAGATCACTGCAGTACTGGGTATGGATCATTGCTCAGCATAAGTTTCAGATTTGTAAAAAATAAGGTTTATTTAATGTTATGGGGCTTCTTCAGACTCAAACTTTGGGTGAAGATACCGTTCTGCAGATTTTACATTACAGGGATTAGCATCTACAAACTGGGTTTTTATATATGGGCTGGTCTCTGCTGCTTTTGTGTGGCCAACGTGTGGTACTTAGGTAAAGAACATCATCATTGATTGATCAACATGACCACAAAGGAGGTCAAGGCAGCAGAAAAGACTAAGCAGGGTGCCCGCATCATCCGTGTAAGTGCAAACATTATTACAAAAACTGAAAGGACACAAGAGACATACACATTGTTATATCAGTTGGTCAGAGTGAAAAGTCAACATTCCTGAATTATTAGGTTGGACAGCACAAGACTTAAAGGTACTTTGGTGAAGCAGCTGTACCCCTCAAGCCAAGCGAGTATTCCTGGTTGCAGCATTACAACCTGCTTCGAAACAGAATTGAAGGAGCCAAAGAGGCTTCGACCTTCTTTCACATGACCAGTGGAGGCATCCTGCTGAAGCTGTCTGAATATTTCAAGGAGGCCTGGGAGGGGATGGGCTTGGGGACAGCCCCAACTTTCAACATGCTGCGCTCCTCTGTTGCCACTTATGTGAGATAACTTATCACGTTTTTTTTTGTATCTTAAAAACATGTAACGTAAAGTGTGGTGAAAAGTTAATGAATTTTGCACTTGTGTGTATTTCTTTTTTACATTCATTCCTCCAGGCCAAGCGGCAGTTGGGCCATAAAACCTACCAGAAAGTGGCAGGTCAGACATGTGACTAGCTGCAGTGTTTCTACACACAAATTAAAATACATCATTCTAAAATGAGCTTAATATACTTTATTTTTCCTTAAAAAAAGATGGTGAGCTCATCTGATGAGGATGATGCAGGTGATATGAAAACCACACTAACTGAAACAGTACCAGATCCTGATGAGGAACATGTGCCAAAAAGGACTTACCAGCTGCGTGAGAAAAGGGCATCTGTGCCTTTGAACCAACAAATGGTGAGTTTTGACAGTTTTCAGTACTTCCACATGGTACAATTGGCGTACCTGAATCCGATGGACTTGATATGTTGGGTTTCATGACCGGCCTGATCCAACAGCTCCTGGGGCCGGACAACTTCTCCTCTCCACCGGTCATTGAGAGGGCACATCGGGTCCCTACTGTTCGTCAGGTTGATACATTTCGACCTCGACCCATTCTGATCAAGCTGGCACACTTTCAGGATAAGGTCAAAATCCTGCGGCTAGCCCGTGGGAAGAAGGAGCTGATCTTTAACGGGAGACACATCTCCATCTATCCCGACTACAGCGCGGAGCTGACGAGGAGACGTCGGGCATTTGATCCGGTCAAGAGGAGGCTTCGTGATCTCCACCTGAAATATTCCCTCCGTTATCCCTGCACACTGTGTGTGTGGATTGACGGCAAGGAGCAGCATTTCCAGGACCATGAAGCTGCTGAAGCTGCCTTCTCCTCTTCTGTGAGTTCCCCCTTGAACCTCTCCTCGATCTCTCCTAACTAACGTTACTCCTAAACTCCTGTGATGCTGCTGGCCGACCCAGTCCTCCAAACTCTTCTCCCGGTCTTCCCCGGCGCACTTTTGTCATAAGGTTGGTGACTCATGATGTTGACGGGCTATTATTATTTGGTAACACTACGTAATACGGCCCGCGACTTAGAGCGTACCTACCGTTCACTTTGCACCTATTTAACAGAAGTACTGAGTAACTCTTGCTCACTCCCCCGCTCTATTGCCCCCGTGTTTTACAGTATAACTAGGCTGCGTCTTAAAGCGTAACTCCCGTACAATTACGTCCTACTTTGCCCGGACTTACAGCGTAACTCCTCCTGGTCTTTTTTCCCCACCAACCATTTGAAGTACCAGGTATATTAAATTAAATAGTCTGCTGTACAATATGAGCACAGCCTTTCGCTCTTTGCAATTGTTACAATCTTGTTTTTTCAAAGTGTCAGCAGGCAAATTTCACCCCTATTCCAGAGATGTACTATTCATTATGGTTTGGAAAAATAATATGTTGGGAAATGGGTACACAGCATAGAAATTGTCTAATAACAGGCTGGCTGGTAGCAAACTTACCTCTCTAAAATGCACATCTATGGAAGTCTCATACTGTCATCCAAGGGCAAAACAGAAACTATACAGTAATATATCCACAATAATGAGTCATTCAGAGTTATAAAATGTTTTTATTATGTGATTACACAGAAAACACATGACAGGCACTATTCCTCTCATCCATACTCCGTAAGTACAGTAGTTTTTATTTATTTTATTTATCCTTTATTTAACCAGGTGAGTCCCATTGAGATTGACATCTCTTTTACAGGGAGTGTAACAGGGTAGACTTGTATCGTTTGGTTGCAGTGATTTATTTTATTTATGATTTGAGCACCCAGTGTGTGTGTGAGAGTGCAGTGGTTAGTGGGTGTGGTTTCCATGTTTGGTGAATTGCTGTGGTGATGGGTTGATGGCATGCAGGTGTGATGGGTGTTACCTCCTAATTTGCTGAGTACTTATCACACACACACACACAGACAGTTTGTTCATTTCGGCTGTGAATCTCCTCTGCAGGTATAGGCTTTTTCCTTTTTCTCTGGAAACTTTTATTGAGTACTGTTTGTCTGTTGGTGTGGGATGCATTGCATGTTGTGTTGTATGTTGAGCCATGTTTGCTGCTAGTTTTGTTCATTTCGGCTGTGAATCTCCTCTGCAGTTTGGGTGTGCTGAGAGGGCTGCTGGGTCTACCACACGGCTGGGTCAAGGTGGAGAGCTGCCTGGTCAAGCAGAACTATTAGAAGCGTCGTGCAACACCGGACCCGACCAGCCACATAACAGTGACCAGATACAGATACACCGACCTTGTTGTAAGAATATTGGCTTCGCCATACACAAGGACAGCACACCCAGCCAAAGACATTTATTCCCCCTCTCAACTGAACTGGCTTCCAGACCCATTTTATCTATTTTCTCCCCTAACTTGGGCCCCCATTTTTAACCTCTTTTAATTTATTGAATTGTTAATAAAATTACTTGCAAATTTCAGCCTGTTGTGTTTTGCCCATTTCTTCCACTGGTTGGTTAAGCCGAACTGGGGTGTTTTACAACTGGCGTTGTCGGCAGGATTGACCAAAACAGAAACCAGTGGTGGGCAAAACCAACATGACTGACCAAAGTGAGCTTCAACCTGGCCCTAGCAGAGAAAACCCAGCTCCTAGTGCAGTGTTCAGACCAGTGAGCATGGTTCCTATGTTTAATATGGTAACATCCAGGTTTAAAGGGCGAGACTCAGATATTGGTTTAGGAGAGTGGAAGAGTAACCTTAAAACTACTTTTGCTTTGCAAGGAGTTCCAACAGAATTTAGAGCTGAATTAACACTTTGTTGTCTTGAGGGCAAAGCCACGAGGGAAATTTTAATTTTGCCACCAGAAAGGCGCAACACAGCTGAGCTGATTTTTAGTGAATTAGATAAGTTGTATGGGGATAAAGCCACTGCCTCGGTCCTGCGTTCTCAGTTTTTCAATGCCCGCCAGGAGGCGCATGAGGACATTAGTTCTTTTGCATTGAGACTGCAGGAGGACTTCCTTAGGCTTAAAAAGAAGGACTCAAGAGGCCTGAGGGATGATGATGTTTTGCTCAGAGACCATTTGATCGAGGGACTGAGAGACTCTACAACCCGGGGGGAGTTTAGAGCCAAGATTTTATTGGATGACAGTCTAACATTCGAGGCCATTAAGGCTGAACTTTTTCTTAGGGAGCAGGCATATGGGGAAGCATTCGAACAGGTACAATGTCTGGCCATGAGGGGGCACAATCATGTTAATACTCCCACTGTTAAGGACCTGGAACACATTAAATCGCAGTTACGGGATGAAATGAACACACAAATGACCACAAAGTTTAATGAACTGTCTCAGTCCTTGATTAAGGAGATCCGGTCCTTAAAGTGATAGTTCAGCTTTTTTGAAGTGGGGTTGTATGAGTTACAAATAGCCACGAACAGGGGTTAAAAGTTCTCCGGCACAGCGCTGGATTTCTGGCGTGGCGAAGTTTCTGTCCAGCACGGGCAGAAGTGCTCTGCAGTGTGAGCATTTCATTTGTTTATTGAGCCAGAGAAATATGTTGTTCTAGCAATATTTACAGCACGCTTATGTACACTATCACGCCAAGCAAGATAAAAAAACGTCCAATTTAGATTTACGGCATGCTCGTTCCATTTTCCCGCAGGCCTTCGTGAGATCTCGGGTTTCATTAGTAAACCAGGGATTAGATTTCTTTGGGCGTCTTGTCTTGGTAGAGACCGGTAGCACAGAATCGAGGAGAGAAACAAGTACTAGGGTAACTTAATTTGTGAAACTTTCCACAGGTTTTGTCACAGTTGCAAAAGGAGCCAGGACCCCAGGCAATTTATCACTGAGCGTCGCTATAATTGCTGGGCTGATATGACGAGAAGTAAAAACATTTGTGTCACTGACATAGGGACAGGCTAATGACGCTTCAAATGTAATGAGAGAGTGGTCCGACACAGCAGAGGAGACAGAAGCAACGTTCAGGGCTGACACATCTAGTCCGCGGGAAATGATCAAATCCTGAGTGTTACCACTGGAATGAGTAGGTTCATGGACAAGCTGAATGCTGAATCCTGCATCACAGGAGTGGCGTCGCTGTAAAGCAAGTAGATGTGCCTTCACTGTGTGAAACATCTGTGACCAACATTATCATATGCACTTTAATGCATTTAACACACTTAACACTGGTGTTTTTATTGCTTACATTCAAAACGTGCACATATAGACATACTGAGAGAAGAACTGTAAATATCACCGCCTACAGCAATGTACAAGCTTCTTTTTGCACCGTAACTGTAAGGCCAGACGTTTTTAATGGTCTTAATTCCTTGACTAAGCAATGCAAGTGAACAAATAAATAATGCAAGCACACACGGTATCTAATGTGAGTTAAGACATACAATTTCACAAACTGTGTTGTCATTATGAGCTATAGCCCTGCTGAAATCGAGTGTTTTTCCAATGATAGACCATTCACAGTGAAACTCTGCCAAACACTGGACGGACTAAGCCGGTAGTTATCCGAACAGTCGGACTGTTTTGGTAAAAACTGGTAAATTTGGTAAAAACTATTTCTGTGTGATACTGTACATTGTTGTGAGTGTCTATGTTTTTCACATTGTTTGTTCATGTAAGATTTAAAGATAATGTTTATGGCAAAAAATAAAAAGTAGATGTGCCTTTTTCACTCCCTGTTTCTTTCAGAAAAGTCAAGTCAGTAGCTCGCTCTGTTCATCCAAAACAACAAGAAGTACACTTAATCCGTAAATTTCCACTCCAAGAGAAAGGTAAAGGCACTTTTTTTTTAATATGTCTTGTTGTGGAATGCTAGAATTACAAGAGAGGTTTTAAGTTTCAGTAAAATAAGAGTTGTAGCTACTAGAGTTGTTTGTAGTATAGAACAAACAAACTGTTACTGTGTTAATCTGAAAACATTAAATGCTGCAATTTACTATCCAGTATATGTAATGAAGTGTAATGAACTTGGGCTTTGAACGAATAAGTGATGGGATTGACAAATGACCTTATTAACAGATGGTCATGTTAAGAGAGGAGGAGCAATAGAGAACAAATCTCTTCAGTTAAAAAATATCTGATTTCCTTATTTATGTGGTACTTTTCTATCAGCAGGATGCAGAGTCTGGGATGAAAACAGAGGCGGGGCTTCCATGGTGGCACCTGTAATCTGATTGGCCGCCCCGTGTGCCCGCCCAGTGGTCATTGGCTCGGGGTAATGTCAATCATTTCGCTAAAGCTCTTTAACAATCTTTTTAACATGTTAAAAAGGAAGCAAAGCCGAAACCTTGTGTGACTAGACTGTGTTAAGAACTCATGAAGGCTTTTATTTTGGAAAAAAGACAAAGGAAGTGGCTCCGCGGCTGCGCTAATGAACTCGTGTAAAGTCACCACTCACGGGTTGCATCCCAAGTCTGTTGTTAATACTCCCACTGTTAAGGACCTGGAACACATTAAATCGCAGTTACGGGATGAAATGAACACACAAATGACCACAAAGTTTAATGAACTGAATCCTTGAAATTACTGCTAACCACCTTATCTAAGCAGTGGGCTGCTTCTCCTCTGACTGCTGCAGTAGAAGTGAGCTCTGAGGGGGAGTGTGTCAGGGCTCCTCCCCTCTGCTGGAACACACACACACACACACACACATACACACACACTAATGGTGGAACAAGCCTGGGCTTGTTCAGAATAAAAATTACAATAAAACCTGTTCAAAATGAGTTACATTGTATAACAATCATGTCATTAATCACTGATCATGTGCTCTGCCAAGATTCTTAACCCCTTGTGAGTCCCTGCTTCTCTCCCCTTGTTTTTAATGTAGCCAACTAATGAATTTTAAAGGTTTTAATCCCCTAATTAATGATTTCCCACTCTTAAATCATGTCTAATTAATTGTATCCCTAATTTATGAATCCCTATTTATGTTTTGGAGTGTAACCAATCATGTTTTAATATCTCTGGATGAGTTTTAATTGATTTTAACCCCCTAATTAATGATTTACCCTCTGTAAATAATGCCAAATTAACTATCTCCCTAATGTCTTGATTTATGTTTTCAGTGTCACCAATCATGTTTTTTAATTTCCCTGAATGAAATTGCCTGTGTTCCTGTGTATGAATCATGTTTGTCCTCTGTTTTTTAATTGTGTCCCATGAATTGAGTGTGTTTTTAATCAATCCCATCAATATTTAATATTTTTAATATGTTTAGAGCCCAATTAGTGTGTGTATTTAAAACCAATTATGTAATTTAGATGCCCAATCAATGTTTTTAAGGGTGTTTTAAGTGTTTCCAATTAACTGTGTGTTTTTAAGTCTGCCAATCATGTAATTTATGTCAATGAATATATTTCACCCTTAATGAATTTGTTTATCATTTTTATAAAAGCCAGTCATGTAATTTAGATTCCAATCAATGTTTTGAAGTTGCCCAGTTAATTAATTTTTTATAATGCCAATTAAGTCCATGTGTTAGGGGTTAAAGTGGTTAGGGTTAGGGTAAAAAACTGGGTTGTGTGTTGTCCCTAAATAATGTGAAGGTTAGGTTTAGGCACTAAAAACACTAACACAGGTCCAAACACTAAAGCCATGACTCGTCTTGAGTCATAAACCTGGGATTAGATTTAGGCAATAAGACTGTGATTACACAAAGGTCAAAGGTCACGTCCAAATTCAAGGATCCAGCTGGAACAGCGTAACATTTAAGCTAACCTGGCTTCAATGAGCTTTAGCCCAGAGGCTACAGTTTTAATTACATCATGAATTTAAGCTAATAGACACGACTGTGGCGACTGTATACAGTGTGACAGTTCAGCTAACGGGACTCCAAGGGGCCTTGGTCCAGAGGCTATGACACTTTGAGTTCCATCATGAGTTTGAGTCATGAGGCTCTGTCCTTAATTATGTGTACAGTATAGCATTTAAGCTAACGTGACTGTACGGGACTCTTACTGTGCGTTCACACCAAACGCGAATGAAGCGAATTACTCGCGAGTAACGCGCCGCCCGTAACGCCCGAGTTTCGACGCCTGACCATTTTGTTAATTCGCATCATTCGCGCGAGTAGCGGGGAAGCCGGCGGCTGTGCTAACTGGAGCTAAGCTAGCGCTAACGTTCGTAGTACAACCATTCTGCAAACTAATTACAGACATATATTTACAGAACTTACCAAGTAGACCAGTCTCCTCGGCGTCTTTCACCCAAGCCTGCTCCTTTTTGTTGCGGTCTCTGTAGAGTAGACACGTAGTATCATATAGCTCCGGGTAGCCACTGACGACCGTGGCAGAGATAACCACCATCGCCGCTTTGTACCTGCTCTTGAAGTCCCAAATGCCTCGGAGGGCCAAACGCCGTCGTTATTGGGTTCACCCGATCCTGCAGAAGCACATCCAGCTCGGCCAGTTTCACCACCTCCTCCAGGAACTGCGTCTGGATGATAGCCGCTTTCAGCGGTACTTCAGGCTGACTGGGGACCAGTTTGAGGACCTGTTGGCGAGGGCTGGCACCAGGATCTCCCGGCAGGACACCAGCTACAGGCGCTACATTTCAGCTGCGGAGTGTCTGTCCATCTGTCTCCGGTGAGTAGTAGTTTATTGTTGTGTCAACAACTGGATGTCAACCATGACGTCGGGAGAATCTCAACGCTGATTGGCTTTCGCGGCTATGACTCACGCGAATTCGCCTCAAAAGTTCAATATTTTCAACTCGAGCGATGAGGCGTTGGACGCGAATTTCGCGTCCATCGCGCCGCGTCTATCGCGTCCATCGCGCCCATCGCGCCGCGCTAAACGCGTCCATCGCGCCGTCCGGCGCGAATTCGCTTCTAATTGCGTCTTTGCATTGACTTTGTATGTAATCTTGACGCGCGAATTGGCGAATTCGCGTTTGGTGTGAACGCACCTTTAGCCAAGAAGCTGTAGCTTCATTTTGAGTTACATTTTTAGTTTCGTCATGAGTTTGGGGGGGTCAGGGTTTTGGTAACACAGCCAAAATGATCGCTGACGCAATGAAAAAAAAAGTTGAGAAAAATGTACAAAAATGCCAGAGGAGGGTTAAATGAATGTTATTTATTGATCTTCAGTCTAAAAAACGCAGAGTACATGAATCAAAGGAGACAGATATTTGTATTAGCATGAGCAACATTTAAAAGCAGTCTTAGGGGCTAGTTAATGAAATACATCACAATTCACTCATTTGGGGAATGTAAGCGCAGATGCTGACAATCCCCACATGAGAGCCTACCCTGGGCCCTGGAGCTACAGTGTGGCTCTCTAGGTTGGGCCAGTGAATCCTGGAGTTAAGTTAAATTAATTAAGCTATACATTCCAACTTTCATTCTACAAATTCCAATTTTCATTCCACACATCCCAACATTCATTCTATGCATTCCAACTTTCATTCTATACATTCCAACATTCATTCCAAGTATTCCAACTTTCATTCCAAACATTCCAACTTTCATTCCACACATTCCAACTTTCATTCCACACATTCCAATTTTCATTCCACACATTCCAACATTCATTCCAAACATTCCAACTTCCATTCTATACATTCCAACTTTCATTCCATATATTCCAACTTGCATTCGATGCATTCCAAATTGTATTCTATGCATTCCAACTTTCATTCCAGACATTCCAACTTGCATTCCATACATTCCAACTTGCATTCTATACATTCCAACTTGCATTCCATACATTCCAACTTTCATTCCACACATTCCAACTTGCATTCCATACATTCCAACTTGCATTCTATACATTCCAACTTGCATTCCACACATTCCAACTTTCATTCCACACATTCCAACTTTCATTCCATACATTCCAACTCTCATTCTACACATTCCAACATTCATTCCAAGTATTCCAACTTTCATTCCAAACATTCCAACTTGCATACTATACATTCCAACTTGCATTCCATACATTCCAACTTTCATTCCACACATTCCAACATTCATTCCACACATTCCAACTTTCATTCTATACATTCCAACTTGCATTCCATACATTCCAACTTTCATTCCACACATTCCAACATTCATTCCACACATTCCAACTTTCATTCCACACATTCCAACTTGCATTCCATACATTCCAACTTTCATTCCACACATTCCAACATTCATTCCAAACATTCCAACTTTCATTCCAGACATTCCAACTTGCATTCCATACATTCCAACTTGCATTCGATGCATTCCAACTTGCATTTTATGCATTCCAACTTGCATTCTATGCATTCCAATTTTCATTCCATACATTCCAACTTTCATTCTATGCATTCAAACTTTCATTCCAAACATTCAAACTTTCATTCTATACATTCAAACTTTCATTCCAAACATTCCAACTTTCATTCTATACATTCCAACTTTCATTCCAAATATTCCAACTTTCATTCTATACATTCCAACATTCATTCCAAGTATTCCAACTTTCATTCGAAACATTCCAACTTGCATTCTATACATTCCAACTTGCATTCCATACATTCCAACTTTCATTCCACACATTCCAACATTCATTCCACACATTCCAACTTTCATTCCATACATTCCAACTTGCATTCGATGCATTCCAAATTGTATTCGATGCATTCCAACTTTCATTCCAGACATTCCAACTTGCATTCCATACATTCCAACTTGCATTCCATGCATTCCAACTTGCATTTTATGCATTCCAACTTGCATTCTATGCATTCCAATTTTCATTCCATACATTCCAACTTTCATTCTATGCATTCAAACTTTCATTCCAAACATTCAAACTTTCATTCTATACATTCCAACTTTCATTCCAAATATTCCAACTTTCATTCTATGCATTCCAACTCTCATTCTATCCATTCCAACTTTCATTCTATACATTCCAACATTCATTCCAAGTATTCCAACTTTCATTCCACACATTCCAACTTTCATTCCACACATTCCAACTTGCATTCTATACATTCCAACTTGCATTCCACACATTCCAACATTCATTCCACACATTCCAACATTCATTCCACACATTCCAACTTTCATTCCACACATTCCAACTTGCATTCCATACATTCCAACTTTCATTCCACACATTCCAACATTCATTCCACACACTCCAACTTTCATTCGATGCATTCCAAATTGCATTCTATGCATTCCAACTTTCATTCCAAACATTCCAACATTCATTCTACACATTCCAACTTCCATTCCAGGCATTCCAACTTTCATTCTACACATTCCAACATTCATTCTATGCATTCCAAATTGCATTCTATGCATTCCAACTTTCATTCCAAACATTCCAACTTTCATTCTATACATTCCAACTTGCATTCCATATATTCCAACTTTCATTCGAAGTATTCGAACTTTCATTCCATACATTCCAACTTTAATTCTATACATTCCAACTTTCATTCCAAACATTCCAACTTTCATTCTATACATTCCAACTTGCATTCTATATATTCCAACTTTCATTCTATGCATTCAAACTTTCATTCCACACATTCCAACATTCATTCTATGCATTCCAACTTTCATTCTATACATTCCAACATTCATTCCAAGTATACCAACTTTCATTCCAAACATTCCAACTTGCATACTATACATTCCAACTTTCATTCCAAACATTCCAATTTGCATTCTATGCATTCCAACTTGCATTCTATGCATTCCAACTTTCATTCTGCAAAATCTAGCATTCATTCCAAGTATTCCAACTTTCATTCTATACATTCCAATTTTCATTCCACACATTCCAACATTCATTCCAAGTATTCCAACTTCCATTCTATGCATTCCAACTTGCATTCTATACATTCCAACGTTCATTCCAAGTATTCGAACTTTCATTCCATACATTCCAACTTTCATTCTATACATTCCAACTTTCATTCTATACATTCCAACTTTCATTCCAAACATTCCAACTTTCATTCTATACATTCCAACTTGCATTCTATGCATTCCACCTTTCATTCTATACATTCCAACTTTCATTCCATACATTCCAACTTGCATTCTATACATTCCAACTTGCATTCCATACATTCCAACTTTCATTCCACACATTCCAACATTCATTCCACACATTCCAATTTTCATTCCAGACATTCCAACTTGCATTCCATACATTCCAACTTGCATTCTATGCATTCCAAATTGCATTCTATGCATTCCAACTTTCATTCCAAACATTCCAACATTCATTCTACACATTCCAACTTCCATTCCAGACATTCCAACTTTCATTCTACACATTCCAACATTCATTCTATGCATTCCAAATTGCATTCTATACATTCCAACTTGCATTCCATATATTCCAACTTTCATTCTATGCATTCCAACATTCATTCGAAGTATTCGAACTTTCATTCCATACATTCCAACTTTAATTCTATACATTCCAACTTTCATTCCAAACATTCCAACTTTCATTCTATACATTCCAACTTGCATTCTATATATTCCAACTTTCATTCTATGCATTCAAACTTTCATTCCACACATTCCAACATTCATTCTATGCATTCCAACTTTCATTCTATACATTCCAACATTCATTCCAAGTATTCCAACTCTCATTCCAAACATTCCAACTTGCATACTATACATTCCAACTTGCATTCCATACATTCCAACTTTCATTCCACACATTCCAACATTCATTTCACACATTCCAACTTTCATTCTATACATTCCAACTTGCATTCCATACATTCCAACTTTCATTCCACACATTCCAACATTCATTCCACACATTCCAACTTTCATTCCACACATTCCAACTTGCATTCCATACATTCCAACTTTCATTCCACACATTCCAACATTCATTCCACACATTCCAACTTTCATTCCAGACATTCCAACTTGCATTCCATACATTCCAACTTGCATTCGATGCATTCCAAATTGTATTCTATGCATTCCAACTTTCATTCCAGACATTCCAACTTGCATTCCATACATTCCAACTTGCATTCCATGCATTCCAACTTGCATTTTATGCATTCCAACTTGCATTCTATGCATTCCAATTTTCATTCCATACATTCCAACTTTCATTCTATGCATTCAAACTTTCATTCCAAACATTCCAACTTTCATTCTATGCATTCCAACTTTCATTCCAAATATTCCAACTTTCATTCTATGCATTCCAACTCTCATTCTATCCATTCCAACTTTCATTCTATACATTCCACCTTTCATTCTATACATTCCAACTTTCATTCCAAACATTCCAACTTGCATTCTATACATTCCAACTTTCATTCCACACATTCCAGCTTGCATTCCATACATTCCAACTTTCATTCCACACATTCCAACATTCATTCCACACACTCCAACTTTCATTCGATGCATTCCAAATTGCATTCTATGCATTCCAACTTTCATTCCAAACATTCCAACATTCATTCTACACATTCTAACTTCCATTCCAGGCATTCCAACTTTCATTCTACACATTCCAACATTCATTCTATGCATTCCAAATTGCATTCTATGCATTCCAACTTTCATTCCAAACATTCCAACTTTCATTCTATACATTCCAACTTGCATTCCATATATTCCAACTTTCATTCTATGCATTCCAACATTCATTCGAAGTATTCGAACTTTCATTCCATACATTCCAACTTTAATTCTATACATTCCAACTTTCATTCCAAACATTCCAACTTTCATTCTATACATTCCAACTTGCATTCTATATATTCCAACTTTCATTCTATGCAATGAAACTTTCATTCCACACATTCCAACATTCATTCTATGCATTCCAACTTTCATTCCAAACATTCCAACTTTCATTCTATACATTCCAACTTGCATTCTATATATTCCAACTTTCATTCTATGCATTCAAACTTTCATTCCACACATTCCAACATTCATTCTATGCATTCCAACTTTCATTCTATACATTCCAACATTCATTCCAAGTATTCCAACTTTCATTCCAAACATTCCAACTTTCATTCCAAACATTCCAATTTGCATTCTATGCATTCCAACTTGCATTCTATGCATTCCAACTTTCATTCTGCAAAATCTAGCATTCATTCCAAGTATTCCAACTTCCATTCTATGCATTCCAACTTGCATTCTATACATTCCAACGTTCATTCCAAGTATTCGAACTTTCATTCCATACATTCCAACTTGCATTCTATACATTTCAACTTGCATTCCACACATTCCAACTTTCATTCCACACATTCCAGCTTGCATTCCATACATTCCAACTTTCATTCCACACATTCCAACATTCATTCCACACACTCCAACTTTCATTCGATGCATTCCAAATTGCATTCTATGCATTCCAACTTTCATTCCAAACATTCCAACATTCATTCTACACATTCTAACTTCCATTCCAGGCATTCCAACTTTCATTCTATACATTCCAACATTCATTCCAAGTATTCCAACTTTCATTCCAAACATTCCAACTTGCATACTATACATTCCAACTTGCATTCCATACATTCCAACTTTCATTCCACACATTCCAACATTCATTCCACACATTCCAACTTTCATTCTATACATTCCAACTTGCATTCCATACATTCCAACTTTCATTCCACACATTCCAACTTTCATTCCACACATTCCAACATTCATTCCACACATTCCAACATTCATTCCACACATTCCAACTTTCATTCCACACATTCCAACTTGCATTCCATACATTCCAACTTTCATTCCACACATTCCAACATTCATTCCACACATTCCAACTTTCATCCAGACATTCCAACTTGCATTCCATACATTCCAACTTGCATTCGATGCATTCCAAATTGTATTCTATGCATTCCAACTTTCATTCCAGACATTCCAACTTTCATTCCATACATTCCAACTTGCATTCTATACATTCCAACTTGCATTCTATGCATTCCACCTTTCATTCCACACATTCCAACGTTCATTCCAAGTATTCGAACTTTCATTCCAAACATTCCAACTTTCATTCTATACATTCCAACTTGCATTCCATACATTCTAACTTCCATTCTATGCATTCACACTTTCATTCCACACATTCCAACATTCATTCCAAGTATTCCAACTTTCATTCCACACATTCCAACATTCATTCCAAGTATTCCAACATTCATTCCAAGTATTCCAACTTTCATTCTACACATTCCAACTTTCATTCTATACATTCCAACTTGCATTCCATACATTCCAACTTCCATTCTATGCATTCACACTTTCATTCCACACATTCCAACATTCATTCCAAGTATTCCAACTTTCATTCTACACATTCCAACATTCATTCCAAATATTCTAACTTCCATTCTATGCATTCCAACTTTCATTCTACACATTCCAACATTCATTCGAAGTATTCCAACTTTCATTCCAAACATTCCAACTTGCATTCTATGCATTCCAACTTTCATTCCAAACATTCCAACTTGCATTCTATCCATTCCAATTGTCATTCCATACATTCCAACTTGCATTCTATGCATTCCAACTTTCATTCCACACGTTCCAACTTTCATTCCAAACATTCCAACTTTCATTCTATACATTCCAACTTTCATTCCAAATATTCCAACTTTCATTCTATACATTCCAACATTCATTCCAAGTATTCCAACTTTCATTCCAAACATTCCAACTTGCATTCTATACATTCCAACTTGCATTCCATACATTCCAACTTTCATTCCACACATTCCAACATTCATTCCACACATTCCAACTTTCATTCCATACATTCCAACTTGCATTCGATGCATTCCAAATTGTATTCTATGCATTCCAACTTTCATTCCAGGCATTCCAACTTGCATTCCATACATTCCAACTTGCATTCCATGCATTCCAACTTGCATTTTATGCATTCCAACTTGCATTCTATGCATTCCAATTTTCATTCCATACATTCCAACTTTCATTCTATGGATTCAAACTTTCATTCCAAACATTCAAACTTTCATTCTATACATTCCAACTTTCATTCCAAATATTCCAACTTTCATTCTATGCATTCCAACTCTCATTCTATCCATTCCAACTTTCATTCTATACATTCCAACATTCATTCCAAGTATTCCAACTTTCATTCCACACATTCCAACTTGCATTCTATACATTCCAACTTGCATTCCACACATTCCAACATTCATTCCACACATTCCAACATTCATTCCACACATTCCAACTTTCATTCCACACATTCCAACTTGCATTCCATACATTCCAACTTTCATTCCACACATTCCAACATTCATTCCACACACTCCAACTTTCATTCGATGCATTCCAAATTGCATTCTATGCATTCCAACTTTCATTCCAAACATTCCAACATTCATTCTACACATTCCAACTTCCATTCCAGGCATTCCAACTTTCATTCTACACATTCCAACATTCATTCTATGCATTCCAAATTGCATTCTATGCATTCCAACTTTCATTCCAAACATTCCAACTTTCATTCTATACATTCCAACTTGCATTCCATATATTCCAACTTTCATTCTATGCACTCCAACATTCATTCGAAGTATTCGAACTTTATTTCCATACATTCCAACTTTAATTCTATACATTCCAACTTTCATTCCAAACATTCCAACTTTCATTCTATACATTCCAACTTGCATTCTATATATTCCAACTTTCATTCTATGCATTCAAACTTTCATTCCACACATTCCAACATTCATTCTATGCATTCCAACTTTCATTCTATACATTCCAACATTCATTCCAAGTATTCCAACTTTCATTCCAAACATTCCAACTTGCATACTATACATTCCAACTTTCATTCCAAACATTCCAATTTGCATTCTATGCATTCCAACTTGCATTCTATGCATTCCAACTTTCATTCTGCAAAATCTAGCATTCATTCCAAGTATTCCAACTTTCATTCTATACATTCCAATTTTCATTCCACACATTCCAACATTCATTCCAAGTATTCCAACTTTCATTCCACATATTCCAACTTCCATTCTATGCATTCCAACTTGCATTCTATACATTCCAACGTTCATTCCAAGTATTCGAACTTTCATTCCATACATTCCAACTTTCATTCTATACATTCCAACTTTCATTCTATACATTCCAACTTTCATTCCAAACATTCCAACTTTCATTCTATACATTCCAACTTGCATTCTATGCATTCCACCTTTCATTCTATACATTCCAACTTGCATTCTATACATTCCAACTTGCATTCCATACATTCCAACTTTCATTCCACACATTCCAACATTCATTCCACACATTCCAATTTTCATTCCAGACATTCCAAATTGCATTCTATGCATTCCAACTTTCATTCCAACCATTCCAACATTCATTCTACACATTCCAACTTCCATTCCAGACATTCCAACTTTCATTCTACACATTCCAACATTCATTCTATGCATTCCAAATTGCATTCTATGCATTCCAACTTTCATTCCAAACATTCCAACTTTCATTCTATACATTCCAACTTGCATTCTATATATTCCAACTTTCATTCTATGCATTCAAACTTTCATTCCACACATTCCAACATTCATTCTATGCATTCCAACTTTCATTCTATACATTCCAACATTCATTCCAAGTATTCCAACTCTCATTCCAAACATTCCAACTTGCATACTATACATTCCAACTTGCATTCCATACATTCCAACTTTCATTCCACACATTCCAACATTAATTTCACACATTCCAACTTTCATTCTATACATTCCAACTTGCATTCCATACATTCCAACTTTCATTCCACACATTCCAACATTCATTCCACACATTCCAACTTTCATTCCACACATTCCAACTTGCATTCCATACATTCCAACTTTCATTCCACACATTCCAACATTCATTCCACACATTCCAACTTTCATTCCAGACATTCCAACTTGCATTCCATACATTCCAACTTGCATTCGATGCATTCCAAATTGTATTCTATGCATTCCAACTTTCATTCCAGACATTCCAACTTGCATTCCATACATTCCAACTTGCATTCCATGCATTCCAACTTGCATTTTATGCATTCCAACTTGCATTCTATGCATTCCAATTTTCATTCCATACATTCCAACTTTCATTCTATGCATTCAAACTTTCATTCCAAACATTCAAACTTTCATTCTATGCATTCCAACTTTCATTCCAAATATTCCAACTTTCATTCTATGCATTCCAACTCTCATTCTATCCATTCCAACTTTCATTCTATACATTCCAACTTTCATTCTATACATTCCAACTTTCATTCCAAACATTCCAACTTGCATTCTATACATTCCAACTTGCATTCCACACATTCCAACTTTCATTCCACACATTCCAACTTGCATTCCATACATTCCAACTTTCATTCCACACATTCCAACATTCATTCCACACACTCCAACTTTCATTCGATGCATTTCAAATTGCATTCTATGCATTCCAACTTTCATTCCAAACATTCCAACATTCATTCTATGCATTCCAAATTGCATTCTATGCATTCCAACTTTCATTCCAAACATTCCAACTTTCATTCTATACATTCCAACTTGCATTCCATATATTCCAACTCTCATTCTATGCATTCCAACATTCATTCGAAGTATTCGAACTTTCATTCCATACATTCCAACTTTAATTCTATACATTCCAACTTTCATTCCAAACATTCCAACTTTCATTCTATACATTCCAACTTGCATTCTATATATTCCAACTTTCATTCTATGCAATGAAACTTTCACTCCACACATTCCAACATTCATTCTATGCATTCCAACTTTCATTCTATACATTCCAACATTCATTCCAAGTATTCCAACTTTCATTCCAAACATTCCAACTTGCATACTATACATTCCAACTTGCATTCCATACATTCCAACTTTCATTCCACACATTCCAACATTCATTTCACACATTCCAACTTTCATTCTATACATTCCAACTTGCATTCCATACATTCCAACTTTCATTCCACACATTCCAACTTTCATTCTATGCATTCCAACTTTCATTCTATACATTCCAACATTCATTCCAAGTATTCCAACTTTCATTCCAAACATTCCAACTTGCATACTATACATTCCAACTTGCATTCCATACATTCCAACTTTCATTCCACACATTCCAACATTCATTTCACACATTCCAACTTTCATTCTATACATTCCAACTTGCATTCCATACATTCCAACTTTCATTCCACACATTCCAACATTCATTCCACACATTCGAACTTTCATTCCAGACATTCCAACTTGCATTCTATACATTCCAACTTTCATTCTATACATTCCAACTTTCATTCCAAACATTCCAACTTTCATTCTATACATTCCAACTTGCATTCTATGCATTCCACCTTTCATTCTATACATTCCAACTTGCATTCTATACATTCTAACTTGCATTCCATACATTCCAACTTTCATTCTATGCAATGAAACTTTCACTCCACACATTCCAACATTCATTCTATACATTCCAACATTCATTCAAAGTATTCCAACTTTCATTCCAAACATTCCAACTTGCATACTATACATTCCAACTTGCATTCCATACATTCCAACTTTCATTCCACACATTCCAACATTCATTTCACACATTCCAACTTTCATTCTATACATTCCAACTTGCATTCCATACATTCCAACTTTCATTCCACACATTCCAACTTTCATTCTATGCATTCCAACTTTCATTCTATACATTCCAACATTCATTCCAAGTATTCCAACTTTCATTCCAAACATTCCAACTTGCATACTATACATTCCAACTTGCATTCCATACATTCCAACTTTCATTCCACACATTCCAACATTCATTTCACACATTCCAACTTTCATTCTATACATTCCAACTTGCATTCCATACATTCCAACTTTCATTCCACACATTCCAACTTTCATTCCACACATTCCAACATTCATTCCACACATTCCAACATTCATTCCACACATTCCAACTTTCATTCCACACATTCCAACTTGCATTCCATACATTCCAACTTTCATTCCACACATTCCAACATTCATTCCAAGTATTCCAACTTTCATTCCACACATTCCAACATTCATTCCAAGTATTCCAACTTTCATTCTACACATTCCAACTTGCATTCCATACATTCCAACTTCCATTCTATGCATTCACACTTTCATTCCACACATTCCAACATTCATTCCAAGTATTCCAACTTTCATTCCACACATTCCAACATTCATTCCAAGTATTCCAACTTTCATTCTACAGATTCCAACATTCATTCCAAACATTCTAACTTCCATTCTATGCATTCCAACTTTCATTCTACACATTCCAACATTCATTCGAAGTATTCCAACTTTCATTCCAAACATTCCAACTTGCATTCTATGCATTCCAACTTTCATTCCAAACATTCCAACTTGCATTCTATCCATTCCAATTGTCATTCCATACATTCCAACTTGCATTCCACACGTTCCAACTTTCATTCCAAACATTCCAACTCTCATTCTATACATTCCAACTTTCATTCCAAATATTCCAACTTTCATTCTATACATTCCAACATTCATTCCAAGTATTCCAACTTTCATTCCAAACATTCCAACTTGCATTCTATACATTCCAACTTGCATTCCATACATTCCAACTTTCATTCCACACATTCCAACATTCATTCCACACATTCCAACTTTCATTCCATACATTCCAACTTGCATTCGATGCATTCCAAATTGTATTCTATGCATTCCAACTTTCATTCCAGGCATTCCAACTTGCATTCCATACATTCCAACTTGCATTCCATGCATTCCAACTTGCATTTTATGCATTCCAACTTGCATTCTATGCATTCCAATTTTCATTCCATACATTCCAACTTTCATTCTATGCATTCAAACTTTCATTCCAAACATTCAAACTTTCATTCTATACATTCCAACTTTCATTCCAAATATTCCAACTTTCATTCTATGCATTCCAACTCTCATTCTATCCATTCCAACTTTCATTCTATACATTCCAACATTCATTCCAAGTATTCCAACTTTCATTCCAAACATTCCAACTTGCATACTATACATTCCAACTTTCATTCCAAACATTCCAATTTGCATTCTATGCATTCCAACTTGCATTCCATATATTCCAACTTTCATTCTATGCACTCCAACATTCATTCGAAGTATTCGAACTTTCATTCCATACATTCCAACTTTAATTCTATACATTCCAACTTTCATTCCAAACATTCCAACTTTCATTCTAAACATTCCAACTTGCATTCTATATATTCCAACTTTCATTCTATGCATTCAAACTTTCATTCCACACATTCCAACATTCATTCCAAGTATTCCAACTTTCATTCCACACATTCCAACATTCATTCCAAGTATTCCAACATTCATTCCAAGTATTCCAACTTTCATTCTACACATTCCAACTTTCATTCTATACATTCCAACTTGCATTCCATACATTCCAACTTCCATTCTATGCATTCACACTTTCATTCCACACATTCCAACATTCATTCCAAGTATTCCAACTTTCATTCTACAGATTCCAACATTCATTCCAAACATTCTAACTTCCATTCTATGCATTCCAACTTTCATTCTACACATTCCAACATTCATTCGAAGTATTCCAACTTTCATTCCAAACATTCCAACTTGCATTCTATGCATTCCAACTTTCATTCCAAACATTCCAACTTGCATTCTATCCATTCCAATTGTCATTCCATACATTCCAACTTGCATTCTATGCATTCCAACTTTCATTCCACACGTTCCAACTTTCATTCCAAGCATTCCAACTTTCATTCTATACATTCCAACTTTCATTTCAAATATTCCAACTTTCATTCTATACATTCCAACATTCATTCCAAGTATTCCAACTTTCATTCCAAACATTCCAACTTGCATTCTATACATTCCAACTTGCATTCCATACATTCCAACATTCATTCCACACATTCCAACTTTCATTCCATACATTCCAACTTTCATTCCAAGTATTCCAACTTTCATTCCACACATTCCAACTTGCATTCTATACATTCCAACTTGCATTCCACACATTCCAACATTCATTCCACACATTCCAACATTCATTCCACACATTCCAACTTTCATTCCACACATTCCAACTTGCATTCCATACATTCCAACTTTCATTCCACACATTCCAACATTCATTCCACACATTCCAACTTTCATTCCACACATTCCAACTTGCATTCCATACATTCCAACTTTCATTCCACACATTCCAACATTCATTCCACACACTCCAACTTTCATTCGATGCATTCCAAATTGCATTCTATGCATTCCAACTTTCATTCCAAACATTCCAACATTCATTCTACACATTCCAACTTCCATTCCATGCATTCCAACTTTCATTCTACACATTCCAACATTCATTCTATGCATTCCAAATTGCATTCTATGCATTCCAACTTTCATTCCAAACATTCCAACTTTCATTCTATACATTCCAACTTGCATTCCATATATTCCAACTTTCATTCTATGCACTCCAACATTCATTCGAAGTATTCGAACTTTATTTCCATACATTCCAACTTTAATTCTATACATTCCAACTTTCATTCCAAACATTCCAACTTTCATTCTATACATTCCAACTTTCATTCTATGCATTCAAACTTTCATTCCACACATTCCAACATTCATTCTATGCATTCCAACTTTCATTCTATACATTCCAACATTCATTCCAAGTATTCCAACTTTCATTCCAAACATTCCAACTTGCATACTATACATTCCAACTTTCATTCCAAACATTCCAATTTGCATTCTATGCATTCCAACTTGCATTCTATGCATTCCAACTTTCATTCTGCAAAATCTAGCATTCATTCCAAGTATTCCAACTTTCATTCTATACATTCCAATTTTCATTACACACATTCCAACATTCATTCCAAGTATTCCAACTTTCATTCCACATATTCCAACTTCCATTCTATGCATTCCAACTTGCATTCTATACATTCCAACGTTCATTCCAAGTATTCGAACTTTCATTCCATACATTCCAACTTTCATTCTATACATTCCAACTTTCATTCTATACATTCCAACTTTCATTCCAAACATTCCAACTTTCATTCTATACATTCCAACTTGCATTCTATGCATTCCACCTTTCATTCTATACATTCCAACTTGCATTCTATACATTCCAACTTGCATTCCATACATTCCAACTTTCATTCCACACATTCCAACTTTCATTCCACACATTCCAACATTCATTCCACACATTCCAACATTCATTCCACACATTCCAACTTTCATTCCACACATTCCAACTTGCATTCCATACATTCCAACTTTCATTCCACACATTCCAACATTCATTCCACACATTCCAACTTTCATTCCAGACATTCCAACTTGCATTCCATACATTCCAACTTGCATTCGATGCATTCCAAATTGTATTCTATGCATTCCAACTTTCATTCCAGGCATTCCAACTTGCATTCCATACATTCCAACTTGCATTCCATGCATTCCAACTTGCATTTTATGCATTCCAACTTGCATTCTATGCATTCCAATTTTCATTCCATACATTCCAACTTTCATTCTATGCATTCAAACTTTCATTCCAAACATTCAAACTTTCATTCTATACATTCCAACTTTCATTCCAAATATTCCAACTTTCATTCTATGCATTCCAACTCTCATTCTATCCATTCCAACTTTCATTCTATACATTCCAACATTCATTCCAAGTATTCCAACTTTCATTCCACACATTCCAACTTGCATTCTATACATTCCAACTTGCATTCCACACATTCCAACATTCATTCCACACATTCCAACATTCATTCCACACATTCCAACTTTCATTCCACACATTCCAACTTGCATTCCATACATTCCAACTTTCATTCCACACATTCCAACATTCATTCCACACACTCCAACTTTCATTCGATGCATTCCAAATTGCATTCTATGCATTCCAACTTTCATTCCAAACATTCCAACATTCATTCTACACATTCCAACTTCCATTCCAGGCATTCCAACTTTCATTCTACACATTCCAACATTCATTCTATGCATTCCAAATTGCATTCTATGCATTCCAACTTTCATTCCAAACATTCCAACTTTCATTCTATACATTCCAACTTGCATTCCATATATTCCAACTTTCATTCTACGCACTCCAACATTCATTCGAAGTATTCGAACTTTATTTCCATACATTCCAACTTTAATTCTATACATTCCAACTTTCATTCCAAACATTCCAACTTTCATTCTATACATTCCAACTTTCATTCTATGCATTCAAACTTTCATTCCACACATTCCAACATTCATTCTATGCATTCCAACTTTCATTCTATACATTCCAACATTCATTCCAAGTATTCCAACTTTCATTCCAAACATTCCAACTTGCATACTATACATTCCAACTTTCATTCCAAACATTCCAATTTGCATTCTATGCATTCCAACTTGCATTCTATGCATTCCAACTTTCATTCTGCAAAATCTAGCATTCATTCCAAGTATTCCAACTTTCATTCTATACATTCCAATTTTCATTCCACACATTCCAACATTCATTCCAAGTATTCCAACTTTCATTCCACATATTCCAACTTCCATTCTATGCATTCCAACTTGCATTCTATACATTCCAACGTTCATTCCAAGTATTCGAACTTTCATTCCATACATTCCAACTTTCATTCTATACATTCAAACTTTCATTCTATACATTCCAACTTTCATTCCAAACATTCCAACTTTCATTCTATACATTCCAACTTGCATTCTATGCATTCCACCTTTCATTCTATACATTCCAACTTGCATTCTATACATTCCAACTTGCATTCCATACATTCCAACTTTCATTCCACACATTCCAACATTCATTCCACACATTCCAATTTTCATTCCAGACATTCCAACTTGCATTCCATACATTCCAACTTGCATTCTATGCATTCCAAATTGCATTCTATGCATTCCAACTTTCATTCCAACCATTCCAACATTCATTCTACACATTCCAACTTCCATTCCAGACATTCCAACTTTCATTCTACACATTCCAACATTCATTCTATGCATTCCAAATTGCATTCTATGCATTCCAACTTTCATTCCAAACATTCCAACTTTCATTCTATACATTCCAACTTGCATTCCATATATTCCAACTTTCATTCTATGCATTCCAACATTCATTCGAAGTATTCGAACTTTCATTCCATGCATTCCAACTTTAATTCTATACATTCCAACTTTCATTCCACACATTCCAACATTCATTCTATGCATTCCAACTTTCATTCTATACATTCCAACATTGATTCCAAGTATTCCAACTCTCATTCCAAACATTCCAACTTGCATACTATACATTCCAACTTGCATTCCATACATTCCAACTTTCATTCCACACATTCCAACATTCATTTCACACATTCCAACTTTCATTCTATACATTCCAACTTGCATTCCATACATTCCAACTTTCATTCCACACATTCCAACATTCATTCCACACATTCCAACTTTCATTCCACACATTCCAACTTGCATTCCATACATTCCAACTTTCATTCCACACATTCCAACATTCATTCCACACATTCCAACTTTCATTCCAGACATTCCAACTTGCATTCCATACATTCCAACTTGCATTCGATGCATTCCAAATTGTATTCTATGCATTCCAACTTTCATTCCAGACATTCCAACTTGCATTCCATACATTCCAACTTGCATTCCATGCATTCCAACTTGCATTTTATGCATTCCAACTTGCATTCTATGCATTCCAATTTTCATTCCATACATTCCAACTTTCATTCTATGCATTCAAACTTTCATTCCAAACATTCAAACTTTCATTCTATGCATTCCAACTTTCATTCCAAATATTCCAACTTTCATTCTATGCATTCCAACTCTCATTCTATCCATTCCAACTTTCATTCTATACATTCCACCTTTCATTCTATACATTCCAACTTTCATTCCAAACATTCCAACTTGCATTCTATACATTCCAACTTGCATTCCACACATTCCAACTTTCATTCCACACATTCCAACTTGCATTCCATACATTCCAACTTTCATTCCACACATTCCAACATTCATTCCACACACTCCAACTTTCATTCGATGCATTCCAAATTGCATTCTATGCATTCCAACTTTCATTCCAAACATTCCAACATTCATTCTACACATTCTAACTTCCATTCCAGGCATTCCAACTTTCATTCTACACATTCCAACATTCATTCTATGCATTCCAAATTGCATTCTATACATTCCAACATTCATTCCAAGTATTCCAACTTTCATTCCAAACATTCCAACTTGCATACTATACATTCCAACTTTCATTCTATGCATTCCAACTCTCATTCTATCCATTCCAACTTTCATTCTATACATTCCAACATTCATTCCAAGTATTCCAACTTTCATTCCACACATTCCAACTTGCATTCTATACATTCCAACTTGCATTCCACACATTCCAACATTCATTCCACACATTCCAACATTCATTCCACACATTCCAACTTTCATTCCACACATTCCAACTTGCATTCCATACATTCCAACTTTCATTCCACACATTCCAACATTCATTCCACACATTCCAACTTTCATTCCACACATTCCAACTTGCATTCCATACATTCCAACTTTCATTCCACACATTCCAACATTCATTCCACACACTCCAACTTTCATTCGATGCATTCCAAATTGCATTCTATGCATTCCAACTTTCATTCCAAACATTCCAACATTCATTCTACACATTCCAACTTCCATTCCATGCATTCCAACTTTCATTCTACACATTCCAACATTCATTCTATGCATTCCAAATTGCATTCTATGCATTCCAACTTTCATTCCAAACATTCCAACTTTCATTCTATACATTCCAACTTGCATTCCATATATTCCAACTTTCATTCTATGCACTCCAACATTCATTCGAAGTATTCGAACTTTATTTCCATACATTCCAACTTTAATTCTATACATTCCAACTTTCATTCCAAACATTCCAACTTTCATTCTATACATTCCAACTTTCATTCTATGCATTCAAACTTTCATTCCACACATTCCAACATTCATTCTATGCATTCCAACTTTCATTCTATACATTCCAACATTCATTCCAAGTATTCCAACTTTCATTCCAAACATTCCAACTTGCATACTATACATTCCAACTTTCATTCCAAACATTCCAATTTGCATTCTATGCATTCCAACTTGCATTCTATGCATTCCAACTTTCATTCTGCAAAATCTAGCATTCATTCCAAGTATTCCAACTTTCATTCTATACATTCCAATTTTCATTACACACATTCCAACATTCATTCCAAGTATTCCAACTTTCATTCCACATATTCCAACTTCCATTCTATGCATTCCAACTTGCATTCTATACATTCCAACGTTCATTCCAAGTATTCGAACTTTCATTCCATACATTCCAACTTTCATTCTATACATTCCAACTTTCATTCTATACATTCCAACTTTCATTCCAAACATTCCAACTTTCATTCTATACATTCCAACTTGCATTCTATGCATTCCACCTTTCATTCTATACATTCCAACTTGCATTCTATACATTCCAACTTGCATTCCATACATTCCAACTTTCATTCCACACATTCCAACTTTCATTCCACACATTCCAACATTCATTCCACACATTCCAACATTCATTCCACACATTCCAACTTTCATTCCACACATTCCAACTTGCATTCCATACATTCCAACTTTCATTCCACACATTCCAACATTCATTCCACACATTCCAACTTTCATTCCAGACATTCCAACTTGCATTCCATACATTCCAACTTGCATTCGATGCATTCCAAATTGTATTCTATGCATTCCAACTTTCATTCCAGGCATTCCAACTTGCATTCCATACATTCCAACTTGCATTCCATGCATTCCAACTTGCATTTTATGCATTCCAACTTGCATTCTATGCATTCCAATTTTCATTCCATACATTCCAACTTTCATTCTATGCATTCAAACTTTCATTCCAAACATTCAAACTTTCATTCTATACATTCCAACTTTCATTCCAAATATTCCAACTTTCATTCTATGCATTCCAACTCTCATTCTATCCATTCCAACTTTCATTCTATACATTCCAACATTCATTCCAAGTATTCCAACTTTCATTCCACACATTCCAACTTGCATTCTATACATTCCAACTTGCATTCCACACATTCCAACATTCATTCCACACATTCCAACATTCATTCCACACATTCCAACTTTCATTCCACACATTCCAACTTGCATTCCATACATTCCAACTTTCATTCCACACATTCCAACATTCATTCCACACACTCCAACTTTCATTCGATGCATTCCAAATTGCATTCTATGCATTCCAACTTTCATTCCAAACATTCCAACATTCATTCTACACATTCCAACTTCCATTCCAGGCATTCCAACTTTCATTCTACACATTCCAACATTCATTCTATGCATTCCAAATTGCATTCTATGCATTCCAACTTTCATTCCAAACATTCCAACTTTCATTCTATACATTCCAACTTGCATTCCATATATTCCAACTTTCATTCTACGCACTCCAACATTCATTCGAAGTATTCGAACTTTATTTCCATACATTCCAACTTTAATTCTATACATTCCAACTTTCATTCCAAACATTCCAACTTTCATTCTATACATTCCAACTTTCATTCTATGCATTCAAACTTTCATTCCACACATTCCAACATTCATTCTATGCATTCCAACTTTCATTCTATACATTCCAACATTCATTCCAAGTATTCCAACTTTCATTCCAAACATTCCAACTTGCATACTATACATTCCAACTTTCATTCCAAACATTCCAATTTGCATTCTATGCATTCCAACTTGCATTCTATGCATTCCAACTTTCATTCTGCAAAATCTAGCATTCATTCCAAGTATTCCAACTTTCATTCTATACATTCCAATTTTCATTCCACACATTCCAACATTCATTCCAAGTATTCCAACTTTCATTCCACATATTCCAACTTCCATTCTATGCATTCCAACTTGCATTCTATACATTCCAACGTTCATTCCAAGTATTCGAACTTTCATTCCATACATTCCAACTTTCATTCTATACATTCAAACTTTCATTCTATACATTCCAACTTTCATTCCAAACATTCCAACTTTCATTCTATACATTCCAACTTGCATTCTATGCATTCCACCTTTCATTCTATACATTCCAACTTGCATTCTATACATTCCAACTTGCATTCCATACATTCCAACTTTCATTCCACACATTCCAACATTCATTCCACACATTCCAATTTTCATTCCAGACATTCCAACTTGCATTCCATACATTCCAACTTGCATTCTATGCATTCCAAATTGCATTCTATGCATTCCAACTTTCATTCCAACCATTCCAACATTCATTCTACACATTCCAACTTCCATTCCAGACATTCCAACTTTCATTCTACACATTCCAACATTCATTCTATGCATTCCAAATTGCATTCTATGCATTCCAACTTTCATTCCAAACATTCCAACTTTCATTCTATACATTCCAACTTGCATTCCATATATTCCAACTTTCATTCTATGCATTCCAACATTCATTCGAAGTATTCGAACTTTCATTCCATGCATTCCAACTTTAATTCTATACATTCCAACTTTCATTCCACACATTCCAACATTCATTCTATGCATTCCAACTTTCATTCTATACATTCCAACATTGATTCCAAGTATTCCAACTCTCATTCCAAACATTCCAACTTGCATACTATACATTCCAACTTGCATTCCATACATTCCAACTTTCATTCCACACATTCCAACATTCATTTCACACATTCCAACTTTCATTCTATACATTCCAACTTGCATTCCATACATTCCAACTTTCATTCCACACATTCCAACATTCATTCCACACATTCCAACTTTCATTCCACACATTCCAACTTGCATTCCATACATTCCAACTTTCATTCCACACATTCCAACATTCATTCCACACATTCCAACTTTCATTCCAGACATTCCAACTTGCATTCCATACATTCCAACTTGCATTCGATGCATTCCAAATTGTATTCTATGCATTCCAACTTTCATTCCAGACATTCCAACTTGCATTCCATACATTCCAACTTGCATTCCATGCATTCCAACTTGCATTTTATGCATTCCAACTTGCATTCTATGCATTCCAATTTTCATTCCATACATTCCAACTTTCATTCTATGCATTCAAACTTTCATTCCAAACATTCAAACTTTCATTCTATGCATTCCAACTTTCATTCCAAATATTCCAACTTTCATTCTATGCATTCCAACTCTCATTCTATCCATTCCAACTTTCATTCTATACATTCCACCTTTCATTCTATACATTCCAACTTTCATTCCAAACATTCCAACTTGCATTCTATACATTCCAACTTGCATTCCACACATTCCAACTTTCATTCCACACATTCCAACTTGCATTCCATACATTCCAACTTTCATTCCACACATTCCAACATTCATTCCACACACTCCAACTTTCATTCGATGCATTCCAAATTGCATTCTATGCATTCCAACTTTCATTCCAAACATTCCAACATTCATTCTACACATTCTAACTTCCATTCCAGGCATTCCAACTTTCATTCTACACATTCCAACATTCATTCTATGCATTCCAAATTGCATTCTATACATTCCAACATTCATTCCAAGTATTCCAACTTTCATTCCAAACATTCCAACTTGCATACTATACATTCCAACTTGCATTCCATACATTCCAACTTTCATTCCACACATTCCAACATTCATTTCACACATTCCAACTTTCATTCTATACATTCCAACTTGCATTCCATACATTCCAACTTTCATTCCACACATTCCAACTTTCATTCCACACATTCCAACATTCATTCCACACATTCCAACATTCATTCCACACATTCCAACTTTCATTCCACACATTCCAACTTGCATTCCATACATTCCAACTTTCATTCCACACATTCCAACATTCATTCCACACATTCCAACTTTCATTCCAGACATTCCAACTTGCATTCCATACATTCCAACTTGCATTCGATGCATTCCAAATTGTATTCTATGCATTCCAACTTTCATTCCAGACATTCCAACTTGCATTCCATGCATTCCAACTTGCATTCTATACATTCCAACTTGCATTCTATGCATTCCACCTTTCATTCCACACATTCCAACGTTCATTCCAAGTATTCGAACTTTCATTCCAAACATTCCAACTTTCATTCTATACATTCCAACTTGCATTCCATACATTCTAACTTCCATTCTATGCATTCACACTTTCATTCCACACATTCCAACATTCATTCCAAGTATTCCAACTTTCATTCCACACATTCCAACATTCATTCCAAGTATTCCAACTTTCATTCTACACATTCCAACATTCATTCCAAACATTCTAACTTCCATTCTATGCATTCCAACTTTCATTCTACACATTCCAACATTCATTCGAAGTATTCCAACTTTCATTCCAAACATTCCAACTTGCATTCTATGCATTCCAACTTTCATTCCAAACATTCCAACTTGCATTCTATCCATTCCAATTGTCATTCCATACATTCCAACTTGCATTCTATGCATTCCAACTTTCATTCCACACGTTCCAACTTTCATTCCAAACATTCCAACTTGCATTCTATGCATTCCAACTTTCATTCTATACATTCCAATGTTCATTCCATACATTCGAACTTTCATTCTATACATTCCAACGTTCATTCCAAGTATTCGAACTTTCATTCCATACATTCCAACTTTCATTCTACACATTCCAACATTCATTCCAAGTATTCCAACTTTCATTCCAAACATTCCAACTTGCATACTATACATTCCAACTTGCATTCCATACATTCCAACATTCATTCTATGCATTCCAACTTTCATTCTATACATTCCAACATTCATTCCAAGTATTCCAACTTTCATTCTATACATTCCAATTTTCATTCCACACATTCCAACATTCATTCCAAGTATTCCAACTTTCATTCCACATATTCCAACTTCCATTCTATGCATTCCAACTTGCATTCTATACATTCCAACGTTCATTCCAAGTATTCGAACTTTCATTCCATACATTCCAACTTTCATTCTATACATTCCAACTTTCATTCTATACATTCCAACTTTCATTCCAAACATTCCAACTTTCATTCTATGCATTCCACCTTTCATTCTATACATTCCAACTTTCATTCCAAACATTCCAACTTGCATTCTATACATTCCAACTTTCATTCTACACATTCCAACATTCATTCTATGCATTCCAAATTGCATTCTATGCATTCCAACTTTCATTCCAAACATTCCAACTTTCATCTTATACATTCCAACTTGCATTCCATATATTCCAACTTTCATTCTATGCATTCCAACATTCATTCGAAGTATTCGAACTTTCATTCCATACATTCCAACTTTAATTCTATACATTCCAACTTTCATTCCAAACATTCCAACTTTCATTCTATACATTCCAACTTGCATTCTATATATTCCAACTTTCATTCTATGCATTCAAACTTTCATTCCACACATTCCAACATTCATTCTATGCATTCCAACTTTCATTCTATACATTCCAACATTCATTCCAAGTATTCCAACTTTCATTCCAAACATTCCAACTTGCATACTATACATTCCAACTTGCATTCCATACATTCCAACTTTCATTCCACACATTCCAACATTCATTTCACACATTCCAACTTTCATTCTATACATTCCAACTTGCATACTATACATTCCAACTTGCATTCCATACATTCCAACTTTCATTCTATGCATTCAAACTTTCATTCCAAACATTCAAACTTTCATTCTATGCATTCCAACTTTCATTCCAAATATTCCAACTTTCATTCTATGCATTCCAACTCTCATTCTATCCATTCCAACTTTCATTCTATACATTCCAACATTCATTACACACATTCCAATTTTCATTCCAGACATTCCAACTTGCATTCCATACATTCCAACTTGCATTCCATACATTCCAACTTGCATTCTATGCATTCCAACTTTCATTCCAAACATTCCAACGTTCATTCCACACATTCCAACTTTCATTCCAGACATTCCAACTTTCATTCTATACATTCCAACTTTCATTCCAAACATTCCAACTTTCATTCTATACATTCCAACTTGCATTCTATATTTTCCAACTTTCATTCTATGCATTCAAACTTTCATTCCACACATTCCAACATTCATTCTATGCATTCCAACTTTCATTCTATACATTCCAACGTTCATTCCAAGTATTCGAACTTTCATTCCATACATTCCAACTTTCATTCTATACATTCCAACTTTGATTCCAAACATTCCAACTTTCATTCTATACATTCCAACTTTCATTCTATACATTCCAACTTTGATTCCAAACATTCCAACTTTCATTCCAACTTTCATTCCAACTTGCATTCTATACATTCCAACTTGCATCCAACTTGCATTCTATACATTCCAACTTGCATTCTATACACTCCAACTTGCATTCTATGCATTCCACCTTTCATTCCATGCATTCCAACGTTCATTCCAAGTATTCGAACTTTCATTCCAAACATTCCAACTTTCATTCTATACATTCCAACTTTCATTCCAAACATTCCAACTTTCATTCCACACATTCCAACTTGCTGTCCATACATTTCAACTTCCATTCTATGCATTCACACTTTCATTCCACACATTCCAACATTCATTCCAAGTATTCCAACTTTCATTCCACACATTCCAACATTCATTCCACACATTCCAACTTTCATTCCAAACATTCTAACTTCCATTCTATGCATTCCAACTTTCATTCTACACATTCCAACATTCATTCGAAGTATTCCAACTTTCATTCCAAACATTCCAACTTGCATTCCATGATTTCCAACTTGCATTTTATGCATTCCAACTTGCATTCTATGCATTCCAACTTTCATTCCAAACATTCCAACTTGCATTCTATGCATTCCAATTTTCATTCCACACGTTCCAACTTTCATTCCAAGTATTCCAACTTTCATTCCAAACATTCCAACTTGCATTCTATGCATTCCAACTTTCATTCTATACATTCCAATGTTCATTCCAAGTATTCGAACTTTCATTCCATACATTCCAACTTTCATTCTATACATTCCAACGTTCATTCCAAGTATTCGAACTTTCATTCCATACATTCCAACTTTCATTCTACACATTCCAACATTCATTCCAAGTATTCCAACTTGCATTCCAAACATTCCAACTTTCATTCCACACATTCCAACATTCATTCCACACATTCCAACTGTCATTCTATACATTCCAACTGTCATTCTATACATTCCAACTTTCATTCTAAACATTCCAACTTTCATTCCAAACATTCCAACTTTCATTCTATACATTCCAACGTTCATTCCAAGTATTCCAACTTTCATTCCAAACATTCCAACTTTCATTTTACACATTCCAACATTCATTCCAAACATTACAACTTCCATTCCATGCATTCTAACTTTCATTCCACACATTCCAACATTCATTCCACACATTCCAACTTTCATTCCAGACATTCCAACTTGCATTCTATGCATTCCAATTTTCATTCCACACATTCCAACATTCACTCCAAACATTCCAACTTCCATTCTATGCATTCCAACTTTCATTCCACACATTCCAACATTCATTCCAAACATTCCAACTTTCATTCCACACATTCCAAAGTTCATTCCAAACATTCCAACTTGCATTCTATACATTCCAATTTTCATTCCAAACATTCCAACTTTCATTCTATACATACCAATTGTCATTCCACACATTCCAACATTCATTCCAAGTATTCCAACTTTCATTCCACACATTCCAACTTGCATTCTATGCATTCCAACTTTCATTCCAAAAATTCCAACGTTCATTCCAAGTATTCGAACTTTCATTCCATACATTCCAACTTTCATTCTATACATTCCAACTTTCATTCCAAACATTCCAACTTTCATTCTATACATACCAATTGTCATTCCATATTTTCCAACTTTCATTCTATGCATTCAAACTTTCATTCCACACATTCCAACTTTCACTCCACACATTCCAACATTCATTCCACACATTCCAACTTTCATTCGATGCATTCCAAATTGCATTCTATGCATTCCAACTTTCATTCCAGACATTCCAACTTGCATTCCATACATTCCAACTTTCATTCCACACATTCCAACATTCATTCCACACTCTCCAACTTTCATTCGATGCATTCCAAATTGCATTCTATGCATTCCAACTTTCATTCCAGACATTCCAACTTGCATTCCATACATTCCAACTTGCATTCCATGCATTCCAACTTGCATTTTATGCATTCCAACTTGCATTCTATGCATTCCAATTTTCATTCCATACATTCCAACTTTCATTCTATGCATTCAAACTTTCATTCCAAACATTCAAACTTTCATTCTATACATTCCAACTTTCATTCCAAATATTCCAACTTTCATTCTATACATTCCAACTTTCATTCCACACATTCCAACATTCATTCCAAGTATTCCAACTTTCATTCCAAACATTCCAACTTTCATTCTATACATACCAACTTTCATTCCATATTCTCCAACTTTCATTCTATGCATTCAAACTTTCATTCCACACATTCCAACATTCATTTCAAGTATTCCAACTTTCATTCCAAACATTCCAACTTGCATTCTATGCATTCCAACTTGCTTTCCAAACATTCCAACTGTCATTCTATACATTCCAACTTTCATTCCAAACATTCCAACTGTCATTCTATACAGTCCAACTGTCATTCTATACATTCCAACTTGCATTCCACACATTCCAACATTCATTCCACACATTCCAACATTCATTCCACACATTCCAACATTCATTCCACACATTCCAACTTTCATTCCACACATTCCAACTTGCATTCCATACATTCCAACTTTCATTCCACACATTCCAACATTCATTCCACACATTCCAACTTTCATTCGATGCATTCCAAATTGCATTCTATGCATTCCAACTTTCATTCCAGACATTCCAACTTGCATTCCATACATTCCAACTTTCATTCCACACATTCCAACATTCATTCCACACACTCCAACTTTCATTCGATGCATTCCAAATTGCATTCTATGCATTCCAACTTTCATTCCAGACATTCCAACTTGCATTCCATACATTCCAACTTGCATTCCATGCATTCCAACTTGCATTCTATGCATTCCAATTTTCATTCCATACATTCCAACTTTCATTCTATGCATTCAAACTTTAATTCCAAACATTCAAACTTTCATTCTATACATTCCAACTTTCATTCTATCCATTCCAACTTTCATTCTATACATTCCAACTTTCATTCCACACATTCCAACTTTCATTCCAAACATTCCAACTTTCATTCTATACATACCAATTTTCATTCCATATTCTCCAACTTTCATTCTATGCATTCAAACTTTCATTCCACACATTCCAACATTCATTCCAAGTATTCCAACTTTCATTCCAAACATTCCAACTTGCATTCTATGCATTCCAACTTGCTTTCCAAACATTCCAACTGTCATTCTATACATTCCAACTTTCATTTCACACATTCCAACATTCATTTCACACATTCCAACTTTCATTCCACACATTCCAACTTGCATTCCATGCATTCCAACTTTCATTCCACACATTCCAACATTCATTCCACACATTCCAACTTTCATTCTACACATTCCAACTTGCATTCCATACATTCCAACTTTCATTCCACACATTCCAACATTCATTCCACACATTCCAACTTGCATTCCATACATTCCAACTTGCATTCTATGCATTCCCCCTTTCATTCTATACATTCCAACTTTCATTCCAAACATTCCAACTTGCATTCTATACATTCCACCTTGCATTCTATGCATTCCAACTTTCATTCTATACAAAGTTCCGCACAGCTGTCAGGTAAGAATATATATATATATATATATATATATATATATATATATATATATGTAGATGTAGATATAGATCTACATGTGTATACACGTGTGTGTGTGTGTGTGTGTGTGTGTGTGTGTTACCTTCCCTCCAAAACTGGCATATTAAATTGATATTAAAACACTTTTTATTAAAACTTACACCTCAGGAGTTCTTACCTGTCGGGATCCTACGGTGGAAGGCCAGGTGCGAGGTGTTCCACTGATAGTTGTTGCAGTTAATTGCACTACACTGTTTTCTTTTACTTTTTTTCTCCTCTCTCCTTGACATCTTGCATGTTGTCTTTGCGCAACAGTCCAAGATGGCGGCAGCGCTACAGCAGCGCCCCTGGTGGCTGTTGGCAGAAATTCAACGAAGCTTCGCCTCTTGGTATCCATGCTCTTTGCCTTAGATAGCGAGTGTGCATCAGTGCAGGCTTCTGATGAGCCGGCAGGAAGCACAACATCACAATGGAGGAAACAACGTACTGTAAGAGTTCCGTCTTTCTACTTTGTAAAATATTTTAGATCAAACACTCACATTTGTTTTCCTCACACTGACTTTACAGTCTCAAACAAACTCACAGAATGTTTGGGATCAAAAGATGAAAATCTACATGTCCATATGCTTAAATAAACTATTTAAAACTGTCTAAAAAAATCCTCATCCCATTCACATGATTTTTAAAAAATATATAATTATGTGTTCACAGGGACAGAAGAAAAAACAAAGCAGTGAATCAATCTACGAATAAAAAATGAGTCTCTTTACTAAAAAGAGGAATGCTGCAAAGCAGGGATGGGAGTAAGATTGCCCAGATTAATTAATAAAGTTCATCTGTGAATGTGTGAACTGTGTCTAGAAAATATAAACAAGTTAATGACTTTGATTACACTGCACTGTATCTCTTATATGACTTATTAAAGTTTTTTTTTAAAAAATTTAACTCATTTTAATTAATGTTTACATGTTTTTTTCATAGCCTGTTGCTCTAGTTTGCTTTCACAAAGCATCTGTCGGTATCCATGGTTACATCTGCTTCCTTCTTCCGGTAGAGTGGCGAGGGCGTCCCATGGTTTGGCTTCTCTTTCTTACACTTCCCCTGAATCAGGAGTGCCCTCCACAGCTGCGAGTGTAACTTGATTTGCAGTGACACTCAGTAGTGAAGTGGTAGTGGGTAGGGAGTGGTTTGGGATTGGGCCCTTGTCTCCCTTTGTCTTGTTGCCAGTTCGTCTTGTTCAGTCTGTGTGATGCCAGGTTTTCATGTTATCAGGTTTGATTCTAGGTTGTGATATTTTTTGATCCTCATTGTGAGTGTTTTGTTTTGTACTTTGAATATCCTCCTTGAGAGCGCCTTTTGTTTAATTGATTTTGCCAAGTAAAATACTTTACTACTACGAGTCGTGCATTTGAGTCCACCAGTTTTGTGTCTGAGGTCGTTACACTGGTATTTTAATCTACAAGTTCAAGATCAGAGGAGGCAGCAGCTACAGGCGAGACGGACATGGTTGTTCATCCTCACAGCCTCATATTAGTACTTATGTCTTGTGTTTTGATATTATGCTGTTGTGTGTGTGTGTGTGTGTGTGTGTGTGTGTGTGTGTGTCTTCTTCAGTTATCCTCTGTTTTTTCCCTCTTAAGGTGAGCAATGACAATGCAGACAGTTGATTAAAGCAGCTGTGCGGAACTTTTTACCATTAATAAAACTGTCCCTAGTTCGTATCAGTTGTCCATTGCAGCTACTAAAATCCGAAGATATCGCTAGGCTAAATAAACAGCTGAGTTTTGTTTACAAGCTACATCTGTGCCTGCTCACTGGTGTATCCCTCTGCGGATCACAGCGCAGGATGTACTGACCCTCTATAAGTGCAATGCTAAACGCTGAGACCCAGCCACTGGACAGACAGACACAAAAAAAGATATCGATCATGTTGTCTCAATATGAAAATGATAGAGAAAGGGCATAACTCCCAAATCGTCGGAGTATTCTTTTCACATAATAATGCGGACTCAGCAGATGACTTGTTAACTGTTTATTCCTCCTTGTACCGACTGTACACGGCTGCTTCTCATTGTTTCCAGCAGCACAACAACGGTTACTACATTACCCACAATAACTTCAGGCTTAGTTGCTCAAAATGCACAACAGATTAGATTAGATCAGAACAGAAACATGACAGGAGAATTTACTGAGTCATTTTGCTGTTTCCACTAATTACTTGGACTGACCTGACGTTACTTAATTATCTCGCTCTCCAAAACAAATGCATGCGGTAATTGCCGGCTGCAGTCGGAATTTTACGACACCAGGCTGTGCGTGTCGTACCGCTTCGACCAAAGGGGCGCTATAATCAACCAAAACGATAAGTTCCGCACAGCTGCTTTAAATGAGTCAGGTCTGGTGTGCTGCTGCTTGGTTGAAGAGAAAACCTGCTAACAGAGGTTCCCTCTTGGATAGTATGGAGCAATACTCACACTCCAACATGGATGAGTAGACAAGAACAGCAACATCAATAATACTTGTGCAAAAAAAATAACAAGTACATTTTAAAAGAAAAATGACCAGGATTAATTTAGAGTAACATGATCAGAAGTGAGATCATTGTTGTTGTGTTTAATAACTCTAACATCAATCTTTTGCTTGACTTTTAAGCTTTTTGACCCAAAACCCTCCCCCTTTTAAGTCAGCTCTCTACGACCTTCCTATAATGAGTTATTCAGGAATGTATCATCCTCAAAATGTGTCATCGTGGTTATTACCCCTATTCCCCTAACCCTTCAGAAAGAGACAAAAGATGGCAGTCATGTTTGTACTGGTTGGGAAATGACTTACAGCGCTAAAATAAAATGTATTTTTTAGTATGAAAAAAAACAACAAAAAAAACGAGATGTCTCATTCGAATGTCTGCCTTATCAACTTTAGATTGGTTCAATTCCAGAGAGGGAGCCTGAGAAATTGGAGGGCAAGTCTGGTGCCAGCAGCCGCCATGTGGAACAAAAGAGGCACTGAGCTATTGCAGGAGCAACAAAGCCAGCACCTTCCTTCTCCTTTGGGAGAACACGAGAATACAATGGAATACGCACAGTTGTTGGCTACATGTCACAATTTTGGTCCTTCAAGACCATTTACCACGATGTTAACTGTGAAGTATGTTGTTTTAAGTTTTCTTTTTAAATAGGGGAATTACTCCTGGGATCACGGGGGTAGAGGCTTTGGGTGGAAGGAGAGTGCAACTCCTGTCTCATGTGCAATGCTGTGGGGATTGTACATATATATATGTATATATACATATATATATGCCTCAGAAAAGGAATGAAAATAAAGCTGCAGATCTTAAAGGAGATTACTGACATGCTGCCAGATGAGACTTCTGAAGACAGAAACTCATCCAAGCCAATTATGGAAAAGAGGAGAAGAGCCTGAATGAGAGCTTGGCAAGCTGAAAACTCTCATCCTGGATGCGTTCAAAAAAGATAACTACAGACACTCTAAACTGGAGAAGGTGGAAATCCTGGAGATGACAGTGAAGCATCTCAGGAATCTCCAGAGGGCTCAGATGACCGCAGCCCTGAAGACAGACGCCAAGGTCACATTGGATCCCTACCCTAACCCTATGAGGGGGAAACTTTGTTATTATGAAACTTAGGAATAAGAAAACTTCTAACCCTAACCCCGTAATGCTTTTGTTCTGCATGTTTGTGGTCATGAGCGTTATGAAATGCTGAAGAAAATCAATGGTGGTCTGGAAGTGCTGGACAAGGAAAGCAAAACCAAGACAAGGGTGTCTGTGAAAGACAAGGTTGCTCTGCTCTCCAGCAGAAAGGGATCCTCCAAAGAGGAGAGAGGAGTGACAGCGACTAAGAAGTTAGATATAGGTAGTTAAGTTATGTATAGTTACTTATAGTTAGAATTAGATATAGTCAGTTATAGTTCGATAAATATAGTTAGTTATAGTTTGTTATAGATAGTTAGATGGTAGTAATGATCTCTGATATTGGTCTCTAGTAATACTGGTCTCTAGTAGTACTGATCTCTGGTACTGGTCTAGATTAATACTGGCCATTGATACTGGTCTCTAATAGTTCTGGTCTCTAGTAGTAAAAGTCTCTGATACTGGTCTCTAGTAGTACTGGTCTCTGATACTGGTCTCTAGTAGACCTGATCTCAAATAATACTGGTCTCTCATACTGAACTTTAGTAGTACTGGTCTCTCGTAGTACGGATCTCTGATACTGGTCTCTCGTAGACCTGGTATGTAGTAGTACTGGTCTCTGACACTGGACTCTAATAGTACTGACCTCTAGTAGTACTGATCGTTCATACTGCTCTCTGTTAATGGTCTCTGATACTGGTCTCTGATTCTGGTCTAGAGTAGTACTGGTCTTTGATACTGGTCTCTAATAGTACTGGTCTCTGATACTGATATCTAGTAATACAAGTCTCTGATACTGATCTCCAGTACTGTGTTCTGATACTGTTCTGTAGTAGTACTAGTCTCTAGTAGTACTGGCATCTGATAATGGTCTCTTGTAGTACTGGTCTCTATTAGTACTGGTCTCTGATTCTGGTCTCTAGTTGTACTGGTCTCTGATTCTGGTCTCTAGTTGTACTGGTCTCTGATATTGGTCTCTTGCAGTACTGGTCTCTAGTAGTACTGGATTCCGATACTGGTCTCGAGTAGTACTGGTCTCTAGTAGTACAAGTCTCTGATACTGATCTCAAGTAGTACTTATTTCTGATACTGGTCTCTAGTAGTAGTGGTCTCTGATACTGATCTCTCGTAGTACTGTTCTCTGATACTGGTCTGTAGTAGTACTAGTCTCTAGTAGTACTTGCATCTGATAATGGTCTCTTCTAGTACTGGTCTCTATTAGTACTGGTCTCTGATTCTGGTCTCCAGTTGTACTGGTCTCTGATTCTGATCTCTAGTAGTACTGGTCTCTAGTAGTACTGGTCTCTGATACTGGTCCCTTGTGGTACTGGATTCCAATACAGGTCTCTAGTAGTACTGATCTCTGATATTGGTCTCTAGTACTACTGGTCTCTAGTAGTAATGGTCTCTAGTAGTACGCATCTCTGATACTGGTCTCTAGTAGTACTGGCATCTGATAATGGTCTCTTGTAGTACTGGTCTCTGATTCTGGTCTCTAGTTGTACTGGTCTCTGATATTGGTCTCTAGCAGTGCTGGTCTCTAGTAGTACTGGTCTCTAGTAGTACTGGTCTCGGATACTGATCTCTAGTAGTACTGGTCTCTGGTAGTACTGGTCTCTGATACTGGTCCCGAGTGGTATTTGATTCCGATACTGGTCTCTAGTAGTACTGGTCTCTGATACTCATCTCTAGTAGTACTGGTCTCTAGTAGTACTGGATTCCGATACTGGTCTCTAGTAGTACTGGTCTCTAGTAGTACAAGTCTCTGATACTGATCTCCAGTAGTACTGTTCTCTGATACTGGTCTGTAGTAGTACTAGTCTCTAGTAGTACTGGCATCTGATAATGGTCTCTTCTAGTACTGGTCTCTATTAGTACTGGTCTCTGATTCTGGTCTCCAGTTGTACTGGTCTCTGATTCTGATCTCTAGTAGTACTGGTCTCTGATACTCATCCCTTGTGGTACTGGATTCCGATACAGGTCTCTAGTAGTACTGGTCTCTGATACTCATTTCTAGTAGAACTAGACTCTGGTAGTCCTGGTCTCTAGTAGTACTGGTCTCTAGTAGTACTGATCTCTGATATTGGTCTCTAGTACTACTGGTCTCTAGTAGTACTGGTCTCTGGTACTGTTGCGTAATAGTACTGGTCTCTAGTCGTAATGGTCTCTAGTAGTGCGCATCTCTGATACTGGTCTCTAGTGGTACTGGTCTCTAGTAGTACTGGTCGATGATACTGGTCTCTATTAGTACCGGTCTCTAGTCGTACTGGTCTCTGATACTGGTCTCTAGTAGACCTGGTATCTAGTAGTACTGGTCTCTGTCACTGGACTCTAATAGTACTGACCTCTAGTAGTACTTGTCTCTGATACTGGTCACTAGTAGTACTGGTCTCTGATACTGATCTCTAGTTGTATAGGTCTCGAGTAGTAATGGTCTCTAGTTGTACTGGTCTCTGATACTGGTCCCTAGTTGTACTGGATTCCGATACTGGTCTCTAGCACTACTGGTCTCTAGAAGTACTGGTCTCTGATACTGGTCTATTGTAGTACTGGTCTCTAGTTGTACTGGTCTCTAGTAGTCATGGTCTCTAGTTGTACTGGTCTCTGATATTGGTCTCTAGCAGTACTGGTCTCGAATAGTACTGGTCTCTAGTAGTACTGGTCTCTGATACTGGTCCCTAGTGGTACTTGATTCCGATACTGGTCTCTAGTAGTACTGGTCTCTAGTAGTACTGGATTCCGATACTGGTCTCTAGTAGTACTGATCTCCAGTAGTGTTTATCTCTGATACTGATCTCTAGTAGTACTGTTCTCTGATACTGATCTCTAGTAGTACTGTTCTCTGATACTGGTCTGTAGTAGTACTAGTCTCTAGTAGTACTGGCATCTGATAATGGTCTCTTGTAGTACTGATCTCTATTAGTACTGGTCTGTGATTCTGGTCTCTAGTTGTACTGGTCTCTGATACTGATCTCTAGTAGTACTGGACTCTATTAGTACTGGTCTCTGATACTGGTCTCTTGTAGTACTGTATTCCGATACTGGTCTCTAGTAGTACTGGTCTCTAGTAGTACTGATCTCTGATACTGCTTTCTGTTACTAGTCTCTGATACTAGTCTGTAGTAGTACTGGCATCTGTTACTGGTCTCTGATACTGGTCTCTATTAGTACTGGTCTCTGATTCTGGTCTGTAGTTGTACTGGTCTCTGATACTGATCTCTAGTAGTACTGGTGTCTAGTAGTAATGGTCTGTAGTAGTTTTGGTCTCTGATACTGGTCTCTAGTAGTACTGGTCTCTAGTAGTACTGGTCTCTGATACTGGTCTCTTGTAGTACTGGATTCCGATACTGGTCTCTAGTAGTACTGGTCTCTAGTAGTACTGGTCTCTGATACTGGTTTCTAGTAGTACTGGTATATAGTAGTACTGATGTCTGATACTGGTCTCTAGTAGTACTGGTCTCTAGTAGTACTGGTCTCTGATACTGATTTATAGTAGTACTGGTCTCTGATACTGGTCTCTAGTGGTACTGGTCTCTGATACTGGTCTCTGGTAGTACTGGTCTCTGATACTGGTCTCCAGTAGACCTGGTCTCAAATAACACTGGTCTCTCATACTGAACATTAGTAGTACTTGTCTCTAGTAGTTCGGATCTCTGATACTGGTCTCCAGTGGTACTGGTCTCTAGTAGTACTGGTCTCTAGTCTTACTGGTCTCTGATATTGGTCTCTAGTACACCTGGTATCTAGTAGTACTGGTCTCTGATTCTGGTCTCTAGTTGTACTGGTCTCTGATACTGATCCCTAGTAGCACTGGTCTCTAGTAGTACTGGTCTCTAGTTGTACTTATCTCTAATACTGGCCTCTAGTAGTACTGGTCTCTGATACTGATTTCTAGTAGTACTGGTCTCTAGTCGTACTGGTCTCTGATTCTGGTCTTTAGTAGTACTGGTCTCTAGTTGTACTTATCTTTGATACTGGTCTCTAGTAGTACTGGTCTCTGATATTGGTCTCTAGCAGTACTGGTCTCTAGTAGCACTGGTCTCTAGTAGTACTGGTCTCTAGTAGTACTGGTCTCTGATTCTGGTCTCTTGTAGTACTGGTCTCTAGTTGTACTGGTCTCTGATATTGGTCTCAAGTAGTACTGGTCTCTAGTAGTACTGGTCTCTGACATTGGTCTCTAGCAGTACTGGTCTCTAGTAGTATTGGTCTCTTTTTGTAATGGTCTCTAGTAGTACTGGTCTCTGATACTGGTCCCTAGTGGTACTTGATTCCGATACCGGTCTCTATTAGTACTGTTCTCTGATTCTGGTCTCTAGGAATACTGGTCTCTAGTAGTACTGGATTCCGATACTGGTCTCTAGTCGTACTGGTCTCTAGTAGTACTGGTCTCTGATACTGATCTCTAGTAGTACTGTTCTCTGATTCTGGTCTCTAGGAATACTGGTCTCTAGTAGTACTGGATTCCGATACTGGTCTCTAGTCGTACTGGTCTCTAGTAATACAAGTCTCTGATACTGATATCCAGTAGTGTTTATCTCTGATACTGATCTCTAGTAGTACTGGTCTCTGATACCGGTCTGTAGTAGTACTAGTCTCTAGTCATACTGGCATCTGATAATGGTCTCTTGTAGTACTGGTCTCTATTAGTATTGGTCTCTGATTCTGGTCTCTAGTAGTACTGGTCTCTGATACTCATCTCTAGTAGTACTGGTCTCTAGTAGTACTGGTCTCTCGTAGTACTGGATTCCGATAATGGTCTCTAGTAGTACTGGTCTCTAGTAGTACAAGTCTCTGATACTGATCTCCAGTAGTATTTATCTCTGATACTGGTCTCTAGTAGTACTGGTCTCTGATACCGGTCTGTAGTAGTACTAGTCTCTAGTCATACTGGCATCTGATAATGGTCTCTTGTAGTACTGGTCTCTATTAGTATTGGTCTCTGATTCTGGTCTCTAGTAGTACTGGTCTCTGATACTCATCTCTAGTAGTACTGGTCTCTAGTAGTACTGGTCTCTCGTAGTACTGGATTCCGATAATGGTCTCTAGTAGTACTGGTCTCTAGTAGTACAAGTCTCTGATACTGATCTCCAGTAGTATTTATCTCTGATACTGGTCTCTAGTAGTACTGGTCTCTGATTCTGGTCTCTAGTAGTACTGGTGTCTAGTCATACTGGTCTCTGATATTGGTCTCCAGCAGTACTGGTCTCTAGCAGCACTGGTCTCTAGTAGTACTGGTCTCTAGTAGTACTGGTCTCTGATACTGGTCCCTAGTGGTACTGATCTCTGATACTGCTTTCTGTTACTGGTCTCTGATACTGATTTCTAGTAGTACTGGTATCTCATACTGGTCTCAAGTAGTACTGATCTCTGATATTGGTCTCTGGCAGTACTGGTCTCTGGTACTGGTGTCTAATAGTACTGGTCTCTAGTAGTAATGGTCTCTAGTCATACGGATCTCTGATACTGGTCTCCAGTGGTACTGGTCTGTACTAGTACTGGTCTCTGATACTGATCTCTAGTAGTATTGGTCTCTAGTAGTAATGGTCTCTAGTAGTATTGGTCTCTGATACTGGTCCCTAGTTGTACTGGATTCCGATACTGGTCTCCAGTAGAACAGGTCTCGAGAAGTACTGGTCTCTGATACTGATCTCTGGTAGTACTGGTCTCTAGTAGTACTGTTCTCTGATACTGGTATCTAGTAGTACTGGTCTCTAGTAGTACTCATCTCTGATACTGGTCTCTAGTAGTACTGGTCTCTAGAAGTACTGATCTCTGATACTGGTCTCAAGTAGTACTGGTTTCTGATTCTGGTCTCTAGTAGTACTGGTCTCTGATATTGGTCTCTAGCAGTACTGATCTCTAGTAGTACTGGTCTCTAGTAGTACTGGCTCTAGTAGTACTGCTCTCTGATTCTGGTCTCTAGTTGTACTGGTCTCTGATTGGTCTCTAGCAGTACTGGTCTCTAGTTGTACTGGTCTCTGATACTGATCTCTAGTAGTACTGGTCTCTAGTAGTACTGGTCTCTAGTTGTACTGGTCTCTGATACTGATCTCGAGTAGTACTGGTCTCTAGTAGTACTGGTCTCTAGTAGTACTGGTCTCTGATACTGGTATCTAGTAGTACTGGTCTCTAGTAGTACTTATCTCTGATACTGGTCTCTAGTAGTACTGGTCACTACAAGTACTTATCTCTGATACTGGTTTCTAGTAGTACTGGTCTCTGATTATGGTCTCTAGTAGTACTGGTCTCTAGCAGTACTGGTCTCTAGTAGTACTGGTCTCTGATTCTGATCTCTAGTAGTACTGGTCTCTAGTAGTACTGGTCTCTGATACTGATCTCTAGTAGTACTGGTCTCTAGTACTACTGGTCTCTGATCCTGGTCTCTAGTAGTACTGGTCTCTAGTAGTACTGGTCTCTGATTCTGATCTCTAGTAGTACTGGTCTCTAGTAGTACTGGTCTCTGATACTGATCTCTAGTAGTACTGGTCTCTAGTCGTACTGGTCTCTGATACTGGTATCTAGTAGTACTGGTCTCTAGTAGTACTCATCTCTGATACTGGTCTCTAGTAGTACTGGTCACTCGAAGTACTTATCTCTGATTCTGGTTTCTAGTAGTACTGGTCTCTGATTATGGTCTCTAGTAGTACTGGTCTCTGATATTGGTCTCTAGCAGTACTGGTCTGTAGTAGTACTGGTCTCTAGTAGTACTGGTGTGTAGTAGTTCTGGTCTCTGATTCTGGTCTCTAGTAGTACTGGTCTCTCATTGTATTTATTTCTGATACTGGTCTCTAGCAGTACTGGTCTCTAGTAGCACTGGTCTCTAGTAGTACTGGTCTATGATACTGGTCTCTAGTGGTACTGGTCTCTAGTAGTACTTGTCTCTGATTCTGGTCTCTAGTAGTACTGGTCTCTAGTTGTACAGGTCTCTAGTAGTACTGGTCTGTAGTTGTACTGGTCTCTGATATTGGTCTCTAGCAGTACTGGTCTCTAGTAGCACTGGTCTTTAGTAGTACTGGTCTCTGATATAGGTCCCTAGCAGTACTGGTCTCTAGTAGTACTGGTCTCTAGTTGTAATGGTCTCTAGTAGTACTGGTATCTGATACTCATTTCTAGTAGTACTGTTCTCTGATGCTGGTCTCTAGTAATACTGGTATCTAGTAGTACTGGTCTCGAGTTGTACTGGTCTCTGATATTGGTCTCTAGCAGTACTGGTCTCTAGTACTACTGGTCTCTAGTAGTACTGATCTCAGATACTGGTCTCTGATAATGTTCTCTTGTGGTATTGGGTTCTAGTTATATTTGTCTCTGATACTGGTCTCTGTTACTGGTCTCTGATACTGGTCTCTTTTACCTGTCTGTGATACTGGTCTCTAATAGTTCTGGTCTCTAGTAGTACTGGTCTCTCATCGTGGTCTCTCGTAGAACTGATCTCTATTAGTACTGGTCTCTGATACTGGTCTCTGTTACTTGTCTCTGATACTGGTCTCTAGTAGTACTGGTCTATGACAATGGTCTCCAGTATAACTGAGCAAGTAGAACTGGTCTCTGATACTGGTCTCTTGTAGTACTGGTCTCTGAACCTGGTCTCGAGTAGTACTGGTCTCTGATACTGGTCAATGTTACTAATCTCTGACACTGGTCTCTAGTAGTGCTGGTCTCTAATACTACTGGTCTCCCATTGTGGTTTCTAGTAGTACTGGTCTATGATATTGGTCTCTAGTAAAACTGATCTTCAGTAGTCCTGGTCTCTGATACTGGTCTCTGTTACTTGTCTCTGATACTGATTTCTAGTAGTACTGGTCTCTGATACTGGTCTCTTGTAGTACTGGTCTCTGAACCTGGTCTCTAGAAGTACTGGTCTCTGATACTGGTATCTTTTACTGGTCTCTGATACTGGTCTCTAGAAGTACTGGTCTCTGATACTGGTCTCTCATACTGATCTGTGATACTGATCTTTTGTGTTACTGGTTTCTAGTTGTATTTGTCTCTGATGCTGGTCTCTCGTAGTACTGGTCTCTGATACTGGTCTCCAGTAGTACTGGTCTCTACTAGTACTGGTCTTGTCTCCGTTAGTTGTATCTGATACTGGTCTCTAGTAGTGGTCTCTGATACTGGTCACTGTTACTAATTTCTGATACTGGTGTCTAGTAGTACTGCTCCTTAGCAGTACTGGTCTCTAATAGTACTGGTCTCTGATACTGGTCTCTAGTTGTACTGGTTTCTGATACTAGTCTCTTTTGCCGGTCTCTGATAGTAGTCTCTAGTCGTCCTTGTCTCTGATACTGGCCTCTGATACTGGTCTCTAGTAGTAATGGTCTCTGATACTGGTCTCTTGTAGTACTGGTCTCTGATACTGGTCTTTAGCAGTACTGGTCTCTAGTAGTTATGGCCTCTATTAGTACTAGTCTCTGGTACTAGTCTCTGATCCTGATCTCTAGTTGTACTGGGCTCTAGTAGTACTGGTCTCTGATACTGCTCTCTGTTACTGGTCTCTCATAGTGGTGTCTAGTAGTACTGGTGTCTGATACTGGTCTCTAGTATACTGGTCTCTGATACTGGTGTCTCTTACTGGTCTCTGATACTGGTCTCTAGTAGTACTGGTATATGATACTGGTCTCTAGTATACTGGTCTCTGATACTGGTGTCTCTTACTGGTCTCCGATACTGGTCTCTAGTAGGACTTGTCTCTGATACTGGTCTCTAGTAGTAGTGGTATATGATACTGGTCTCTAGTAGTACTGGTCTCTGATCCTGGTCTCTAGTAGTACTGGTCTCTGATATTCGTCTCTTTTACTGGTCTCCGATACTGGTCTCTAGTAGGACTGGTCTCTGATACTGGTCTCTAGTAGTGCTGGTCTCTGATACTGGTCTCGAGTAGTACTGGTCTCTGATACTGGTCTCTAGTAGTACTGGTCTCTGATCCTGGTCTCTAGTAGTACTGGTCTCTGATACTCGTCTCTTTTACTGGTCTCCGATACTGGTCTCTAGTAGGACTGGTCTCTGATACTGGTCTCTAGTAGTACTGGTCTCTGAAACTGGTCTGTAGTAGTACTAGTCTCTGATACTAGTCTCTAGTAGGACTGGTCTCTATTAGTACTGGTCTCTGATACTGCTCTCTGTTACTGGTCTCTGATACTGGTCTCCATTAGTAATTGTCTCCAGTAGTAGTGGTGTCTGATACTGGTCAATGTTACTAATCTCTGACACTGGTCTCTAGTAGTGTTGGTCTAGTAGTACTGGTCTCTGATACTTTTCTCCAGTAGTACTTGTCTCCAGTATTACTGGTCTCTGATACTGGTCTCTAATAGTACTGGTCTCTAGTAATACTGGTCTCTAGTAGTGCTGGTCTGTAATATTGGTCTCTAGTAATACTGGTCTCTGATACTCGTCAATGTTACTAATCTCTGACACTGGTGTCTAGTAGTGTTGGTTTCTAATATTACTGGTCTCTCATAGTGGTCTCTAGTAGTACTGGTCTATGATACTTGTCTGTAGTAGAACTGATGTCTAGTAGTTCTGGTCTCTATTAGTACTAGTCTCTGGTACTAGTCTCTGATCCTGATCTCTAGTTGTACTGGGCTCTAGTAGTACTGGTCTCTGATACTAGTCTCTAGAAGTGCTGGTCTCTAATAGTACTGGTCTCTGATACTTCTCTCTGTTACTGGTCTATCATAGTGGTGTCTAGTAGTACTGGTGTCTGATACTGGTCTCTAGTATACTGGTCTCTGATACTGGTGTCTCTTACTGGTCTCTGATACTGGTCTCTAGTAGTACTGGTATATGATACTGGTCTCTAGTATACTGGTCTCTGATACTGGTGTCTCTTACTGGTCTCCGATACTGGTCTCTAGTAGGACTTGTCTCTGATACTGGTCTCTAGTAGTAGTGGTATATGATACTGGTCTCTAGTAGTACTGGTCTCTGATCCTGGTCTCTAGTAGTACTGGTCTCTGATATTCGTCTCTTTTACTGGTCTCCGATACTGGTCTCTAGTAGGACTGGTCTCTGATACTGGTCTCTAGTAGTGCTGGTCTCTGATACTGGTCTCGAGTAGTACTGGTCTCTGATACTGGTCTCTAGTAGTACTGGTCTCTGATCCTGGTCTCTAGTAGTACTGGTCTCTGATACTCGTCTCTTTTACTGGTCTCCGATACTGGTCTCTAGTAGCACTGGTCTCTGATACTGGTCTCTGATTCTGATTTCTTGTGGTACTGGTTTCTAGTTGTACTTGTCTCTGATACTGGTCTCTAGTAGGACTGGTCTCTATTAGTACTGGTCTCTGATATTGTTCTCTGTTACTGGTCTCTGATGCTGGTCTCTAGTAATACTGGTCTCTGATACTGGTCTCCAGTAGTACTTGTCTCCAGTAGTACTGGTCTCTGATACTGGTCAATGTAACTAATCTCTGACACTGGTCTCTAGTAGTGTTGGTCTCGAGTAGTACTGGTCTCTCATAGTGGTCTCTAGTAGTACTGGTCTCTGATACTTGTCAATGCTAATAATCTCTGACACTGGTCTCTAGTAGTGTTGGTTTCTAATCGTACTGGTCTCTCATAGTGGTCTCTAGTAGTACTGGTCTCTGATCCTGGTCTCTAGTGGTACTGGTCTCTGATACTCGTCTCTTTTACTGGTCTCCGATACTGGTCTCTAGTAGCACTGGTCTCTGATACTGGTCTCTGATTCTGATTTCTTGTGGTACTGGTTTCTAGTTGTACTTGTCTCTGATACTGGTCTCTAGTAGGACTGGTCTCTATTAGTACTGGTCTCTGATACTGTTCTCTGTTACTGGTCTCTGATGCTGGTCTCTAGTAATACTGGTCTCTGATACTGGTCTCCAGTAGTACTTGTCTCCAGTAGTCCTGGTCTCTGATACTGGTCAATGTTACTAATCTCTGACACTGGTCTCTAGTAGTGTTGGTTTCTAATCGTACTGGTCTCTCATAGTGGTCTCTAGTAGTACTGGTCTATGATACTGGTCTCTAGTAGAACTGATCTCTAGTAGTACTGGTCTCTGATAGTGGTCTATGTTACTTGTCTCTGATACTGGTCTCTAGTAGTACTGGTCTCTGAACCTGGTCTCTCGTAGTACTGGTCTCTGATACTGGTCTCTTTTACTGGTCTCTGATACTGGTCCCTAGTAGTACTGGTCTCTGATACTGATCTCTTGTGGTACTGGTTTCTACTTGTACTTGTCTCTGAAACTGGTCTCTAGTCGTATTGGTCTCTGAAACTGGTCTCTAGTAGTACTAGTCTCTGATACTGGTCTCTACGCGGTGACGAGGTGCTGACGTGCTGACGTATTGCGGTAAGCAAGTTGTCTCATTTCCGGTGTTTCGGTGGCAGCGTGTCTGTACTCTCTGTGCTCTGGTGAATTCTACTAGCTTGCTTTCTGCTTTCTCACTTCAGTTGCTTAAGACGTCTACTCCCAGTCTTAACCCACACTAGTTCTGTTTAAGCACTCATAGCTCTCCTTCTTTCTACGCCTTTCTCGCTAATCTCTTAGCTGTTGTTTGCACGTTACTAGCCTTGGTAGCTACATTAGCTTTACTGCTAGCGATGGCTTCTCCCTCTGCCACATGTTCAGTTATGCCTCTTCCTCCTTTAGTGACAGTGGTAATTGTAACAAGTGTAGCTTATTTGCTGCGTTGGAGGCGAGGCTTAGTGAATTAGAAGCACGGCTCCGCACCATGGAAAATCACTCAGTAGCTGCGGTAGTTAGCCAGTCCCCTGTAGCCGGTGCGGAGCCACATAGCATAGCCTTAGCTCCTGCTGGCAGTCCTCCGGTAACTCCCGTTCAGCCGGGACGTTGGATAAGTGTGCGCCAGAAGCGTAGCTCCAAGCCGAAGCCCACGGCTCACCAACAGCCTGTTCACGTCTCCAACCGCTTTTCCACACTCAGTGACACACCCGCTGACAATAAAACTCTGGTTATTGGCAGCTCTATTTTGCGGAACGTGAAGTTAGCAACACCAGCGGCCATAGTCAAATGTATCCCTGGGGCCAGAGCAGGCGACATCGAATCAAATTTAAAACTGCTGGCTAAAGATAAACGTAGATTCAGTAAGATTGTTATTCACGTCGGCGGCAATGACACCCGGTTACGCCAATTGGAGGTCACTAAAATTAATATTGCCTCGGTGTGTGAATATGCAAAAACGATGTCGGACTCCGTAGTTTTCTCTGGACCCCTCCCAAATCTGACCTCTGATGACATGTTTAGCCGCATGTCATCATTTAATCGCTGGCTGTCCAGGTGGTGTCCAGCAAACAATGTGGGTTTCGTTAATAATTGGCAAACTTTCTGGGGAAAACCTGGTCTCATTAGGAGAGACGGCATTCATCCCACTTTGGATGGAACCTGGAAAATTTTTTTAGCAAATTAAATCCCTGACAACCCAGATTTGAGACCAGGACAGAGAGCTGCAGTCCTATACACCTCTCTGAGCTTCTAGTTCACTTACCCAGCCATAGTTTCCATAGTTTTATACCAACGGTGTCTGTCCCCCGACCACCTAATTTATTTAAATCTAAAATTAAACAAAGAGGAGTTGTGCAAAACAACCTCATAAATATTAAAACCTCTTCTGTGACAGAAAGACAAAACAGGAGAATTAAATTTGGACTGTTAAATATCAGGTCTCTTTCGTCTAAAGCAGTGTTAGTAAACGAATTAATATCAGATAATCATATTGATTTACTTAGTCTCACTGAAACCTGGCTGTGTCAAGATGAATATGTCAGTCTAAATGAATCCACTCCTCCCAGTCATAATAATACCCACATTCCTCGAGGCAGCGGCCGAGGAGGGGGAGTTGCAGCCATTTTTAACTCTAGTCTGTTAATCAGCCCTAAACCAAAACTAGATAATATAATTCTTTTGAAAGCCTTGTTCTTAGTCTTTTACATCCGACCTGGAAAACCTCGCAGCCACTTTTATTTGTTATTGTGTACCGTGCTCCTGGCCCGTATTCTGAATTTATATCTGAATTCTCAGAGTTTTTATCCAGTCTAGTTCTTAAATCAGATAAAGTTATTATTGTAGGCGACTTTAACATTCATGTTGACATTGATAATGACTCCCTGGCTACCGCGTGTATCTCATTATTAGACTCCATTGGCTTCAGTCAGGGTGTTCATGAGCCCACTCACTGTTTTAACCATACCCTCGATCTAGTTCTGACGTATGGAATTGAAATTGATAACCTAACAGTCTTTCCACAGAATCCCTCGCTATCGGATCGTTATTTGATTACTTTTGATTTCTTTTTACTCGATTACACGCCACTTAGCAACAGTTACTACACCAGATGTTTATCAGATAGTGCTGTCGCAAAATTTAAGGAAATGATTACTCCGTCGTTAAATTCAATACCAAGTCCTTTAGTAACAGAGGTTTCCCGTCCCGACTTTAACCTCTCCCGAATTGATCAATTTGTTGATAGCGCCGTAAGATCACTGCGAACAACACTTGACTCTGTAGCTCCTCTTAAAAAGAAGTTAACAAAACAAAGAAAGTTCGCTCCTTGGTATAACTCTGAAACCCGTAAATTAAAGCAAATATTGCGAAAGTTTGAAAGGAATTGGCGATTAACCAAACTGGAAGAATCTCGTGTAATCTGGGCAGACAGTCTCAAAACTTATAAGAGGGGCCTCCGCAATGCCAGAGCAAACTATTACTCAGCTTTAATAGAAGAAAACAAAAATAACCCCAGGTTTCTTTTCAGCACTGTAGCCAGGCTGACTGAGAGTCACAGCTCTATTGAGCCTTGTATTCCTTTAGCCCTTAGCAGTAATGATTTTGTGAGCTTCTTTAATGACAAAATTCTAACTATTAGAGGCAAAATTCATGACCTCCTGTCCTCAGATAGTACCTATCTAAGCTCAAACACAGCTGTAACACCTAATATTTATTTAGACTGCTTCTCCCCAATTTCTCTTCAAGAATTGGCCGCAGTGATTTCCTCATCCAAATCATCAAAGTGTCTCCTAGATGCTATCCCAACAAGGCTACTCAAGGAGGTCTTACTTTTAGTAAACACCCATATATTAGATATGATCAATATATCCTTATTAACAGGCTATGTACCACAGTCTTTTCAGGTCGCTGTCATTAAACCTCTACTGAAAAAGCCCACCCTGGATCCAGAGGTGTTAGCCAACTATAATTCATTCAAATAAACACAAGAAGTTTGTGCTCTAGAAAAGGATCAACACTCAGTGAATACTCTACTAAGCCCTATGATACGCTATTATGGCAAGGTTTAACTATACAGACCAGTGAGCAGTGATAACTAACATGTCTTTGGGGTCATCGGGTGGGAACCTCCTTTTACCAGTGTTTCGTCTAGTTGGTCCCACGACACCTCCAGGAGGCTAGACAGTGATCTCTGGCGTCCCAGAGACACTCCCCTAATGCCAGGTCTCACTGCTCTCCACACCAACACAACAACCTCCTTAACCTTACTTACACATGGCTTTCTCAGCCCAAACAGCACTGCCACCTTCAACCAAACCCAGGCTCCGTACAAGCAAGCTCCAGGTAGAGGCTGTGCTGATACTACCTTTCCTTGCACATTCACCATACTCTAATTCACACACTGCATAACATAACTACAGTGTAAGCTAAAGTTAAAAGAGATAACTGAACTCACAGGATCAGCAAACACATGGCCTGCTGCATGGCCTCAAAATGGCCACCAAATGGATTCAACTAGGTCACACCCGCACTTAAATAACCTTCCTCTTCCTCGTTACTAACACATGGCTACAATATAAACTACAGCTAAAGGAGATAAATGAACTCACAGGATCAGCAAACACTCACCTTGCAGCATGGTCTCAAACAAAAGGGATTCAAATAGGCCACTCCCACACTTAAATAGCCTTCCTCTTCCTGGATTTCCTCCTAAGAGGAAGTGGATCTCTCCACCAGATCTCCAGGAGTTATGTGCCCTGCTTCGTAGTTCCCCCTGCTGGCCCCCAACTAACATTGTTTCTTCTGTAGTAAATGAACTTGCTGGTTCTCATGGCTTCATCTGACATTTCCTTCACTGTCTTCTTCAAACTCTGTCCCCGCACTCCGAGTTCCCCCAGGAGCGAGATAGCTGATCTTGCTATAATCCTACACCCCACTTCCACTGGACAAATCCTAGTCTTCCATCCTCGCAGCTCAGCTTCTGCTCCTAAATCTGCATATCTAAGCTTTTTTCTTTCATAGGCTTCTTCCACTGAGTCTTCCCAAGGAACTGTCAGTTCAATGAAATAAACTATCCGTTGACTCAATGACCACAACACGATGTCAGGCCTCTGCTTAGTACAAACTATTTCCTGGGGAACAACAAGCTTTCCCCCTAAATCTACCTGCATTTCCCAATCACAAGCACCTACTAGGCGGCCACACCCCTGCCTCCATACTAACTTATCCCTTCTGTATTTCTCTCCCTCACGGACAAACTGAATTGCTAAATTCCTATCTTTATAACCTTCTGAATTGACCTCTCTTTGTTTCCCTTCGATTCCTGCAGCTAAACATTTCAACACCTGGTTATGTCGCCATGTATATCGGCCTTGTGACAAACTAACCTTACAGCCTGACAAAATATGCTTTAAGGTTGCTGTACCTGAACACAATGGACACGATGGGTCCTCATTTACCCACAGTTTTAGGTTCTGGGGAGTTGGAAGCACATCATATGTAGCCCCTACCAGGAATCTAATACTATTCTCCTCCATAGTCCACAGGTCCCTCCAACTAAGCTTCCTCTTCTCTACACTTTCCCAATTCAACCACTGTCCCTGTTTAGCCTGGGCCACTACCTTTGCACCCCTTATTATCTCCTCCTGTCTACGTATCTGTTCCACAACCAGCTTTCTTTTATCTTTGGGACCTGCTGTATTCCAAACCGGTTTGCCTGAGCCAAGCCCCAGGCCTCCCCGGCCAAACTGAACATTACCTACAATCTCTGCATGCCTTAGAGTTGCCTCTGCCTCCTGAACTGCCGTTCTTGGGTTCCACTTCCTCCCCTTGGTTGGGTTTGGAACCACCCTCCTAACTACCACGTCCTTACTCCCAGATAACAACAGCTCTGTCCTGACCTTGGTACATTTAAATTCCTCTGTCAAACTAGATACTGGCAGCTGAAGTATCCCTTTTCCATACAATGCAACACTACTTAGGCACCTAGGAACACCCAACCACTTCCTAATATAGGAGCTAACCGACCTTTCAATTCTCTCCACAACAGATACTGGGATTTCATAAACTGATAATGGCCACATTAACCTAGGATATAGTCCAAATTGTAAACACCACAACTTCAATTTTCCTGGAAGCTCTGACTTATCTATTCTATCCAATCCTTCAGCCACATCTTTTCTAAATTTCACCACCTGTTCCTTATCATTCAACTCCACATTGTACCACCTACCTAAACTCTTCACTGACTTTTCCCTAATTGTTGGGATATCCTCATCATCTATGACAAACTTCCTATCACTTACCTTACCTCTACATATCGAGATGCTTCTAGATTTACTAGGCTTGATCTTCATGCTGGCCCACTTCAGGTTCTTATTTACCTTCTCTAGTAGCCTCTTTGTACATGGCATTGTTGTGGTCACCAGTGTCATGTCATCCATGTAAGCCCTAACTGGTGGAAGATGCAACCCGTTCTGCCGTCTCTCTCCACCTACCACCCACTTAGAAGCCCTGATGATTACTTCCATCGCCATAGTAAATGCTAATGGAGAAATTGTACACCCTGCCATGATACCTATTTCTAGCCTCTGCCAACCTGTTGTGAAATCTGCCGTACTTAGACACAACCTAATATCCTGAAAGTATGCTTTCACTAAGTTAACAACTACCTGTGGCACTCTGAATAATCAAACGCACTCCAAATTAGGCTATGGGGTACTGAACCAAACGCATTTGCTAGATCTAAGAATATTACATGTAGGTCCCTTTTGTTAATCTTCGCTGCCTGAATCTGGTGCCAGATCATGCTAGTATGCTCTAAACACCCTGAAAAACCTGGTATTCCTGCCTTAGACCAATATCTAATCTTCCCTTTATGCCAAAGATCCTTGAGAAAGTAGTCGCAGATCAGCTGTGTGATTTTCTCTGTGATAATAATTTATTTGAGGAATAACAGTCAGGATTTAGAGCGCATCATAGCACTGAGACAGCACTAGTTAAAATTACAAATGACCTTCTGATTGCTTCAGACAAAGGACTCGTCTCTGTACTTGTTTTATTAGATCTTAGTGCAGCGTTTGACACTGTTGACCATAAAATTCTGTTACAGAGACTGGAACACTTAATTGGCCTAAAAGGTTCTGCACTAAGCTGGTTTAAATCTTATTTATCTTATCGTTTTCAATTTGTTGACGTTCATAATGAATCATCCGTACGTACTAAAGTTTGTTTTGGAGTTCCGCAAGGTTCTGTGCTCGGACCAATCCTATTTATTCTATATATGCTTCCTTTAGGTAACATCATTAGAAATCACTCTATAAATTTCCATTGTCATGCGGATGATACACAGTTGTATTTATCGATGAAGCCAGAAGAAAGTGATCAATTAACTAAACTTCATAATTGTCTTAAAGACATAAAAACCTGGATGAGCACCAATTTCCTGATGTTAAATTCAGACAAAACTGAAGTTATTGTTCTTGGCCCCAAACAACTCAGAGACTCTTTATCTGATGACATAGTTTCTCTCGATGGCATTGCTCTGGCCTCTACCACTACCGTAAGAAACCTCGGAGTAACATTTGACCAAGATTTGTCTTTTAATTCTCATTTAAAACAAACCTTACGGACTACATTCTTTCATCTGCGTAATATTGCAAAAATTAGGCCTATCTTGACCCAAAAAGATGCAGAAACATTGGTCCACACTTTTGTTACCTCGAGGCTGGATTACTGTAACTCTCTATTATCAGGTAGCTCTAGTAAATCATTAAAAACTCTTCAGCTAATTCAGAATGCAGCAGCACGTGTTCTAACAGGAACCAAGAAACGAGAGCATATTTCTCCTGTTTTAGCTTCTCTGCACTGGCTCCCTGTAAAATCCAGAATTGAATTTAAAATCCTACTGTTAACTTATAAAGCTCTAAATGATCAAGCTCCGTCATATCTTAGAGAGCTCATAGTGCCATATTATCCCACCAGAACTCTGCGCTCTGAGAACGCAGGGTTACTCGTGGTCCCTAAAGTCTCCAAAAGTAGATCAGGAGCCAGAGCCTTCAGCTATCAGGCTCCTCTCCTGTGGAATCATCTTCCTGCTACGGTCCGGGAGGCAGACACCGTCTCCACATTTAAGGCTAGACTTAAGACTTTCCTCTTTGACAAAGCTTATAGTTAGGGCTGGCTCAGGCTTGCCTTGTACCAGCCCCTAGTTAGGCTGACTTAGGCCTAGTCTACCGGAGGACCACCTATAATACACGGGGCACCTTCGCTCTCTCTCGCTCTCTCTCTCTCTCTCTCTCTCTCTCTCTCTCTCTCTCTCTCTCTCTCTCTCGTATCCTATTACTGTATCTTGTTTACTCGGCCATTCTGGATGTCACTAACTCGGCTTCTTCTCCGGAGCCTTTGTGCTCCACTGTCTCTCAGGTTAACTCGTATTGCAGCGGTGCCTGGATAGTGTGACGTGTGTGGTTGTGCTGCTGCCGTGGTCCTGCCAGATGCCTCCTGCTGCTGCTGCTGCTGCCATCATTAATCATTAGTCATACTTCTACTGCTATTATAGACATATGATATTATCATACATGTATACTGCCTGATACTAATATATACTTTCAACATATTGTACCACAGTAGCCAGAACTATAACGACAGTATTATTACTTTCATGAATGTTGTTGTAACTGTACTACTGTCATTACCGAGGATGTCATACAGATTACTGTTAATTTATCATGTTGATCTGTTCTGTACGACACCTACTGCACGTCTGTCCGTCCTGGAAGAGGGATCCCTCCTCAGTTGCTCTTCCTGAGGTTTCTACCATTTTTTTCCCCCCGGTAAAGGGTTTTTTTTGAGGAGTTTTTCCTTATCCGCTGTGAGGGTCTAAAGGACAGAGGGATGTCATATGCTGTAAAGCCCTGTGAGGCAAATTGTATTTGTGATATTGGGCTTTATAAATAAAATTGATTGATTGACTGATAGTAGTACTGGTCTATGATACTGGTCTTTTTTGGTAATGGGATCTAGTACTACTGGTCTCTGATACTGGTTTCTAGTCGTACTGGTCTCTTACATTGGTCTCTAGCAGTACTGGTCTCTAGTAGTACTGGTCTCTGATACTGATCTCAAGTAGTACTGGTCTCTAGTAGTACTGGTCTATGATACTGGTCTTTTTTGGTACTGGTCTCTAGTAGTACTGGTCTCTGATACTCGTCTCTTTTACTCGTCTCCAATACTGGTCTCTAGTAGGACTGGTCTCGGATACTTGTCTCTGATACAGATTTCTTATGGAACTGGTTTCTAGTTGTACTGGTCTCTGTAACTGGTCTGTAGTAGTACTAGTCTCTGATACTAGTCTCTAGTAGGACTGGTCTCTATTAGTACTGGTCTCTGATACTGTTCTCTGTCACTGGTCTCTGATGCTGGTCTCTAGTAATACTGGTCTCTGATACTGGTCTCCAGTAGTACTTGTATCCAGTAGTACTGGTCTCTGATACTGGTCAATGTTACTAATCTCTGACACTGGTCTCTAGTAGTGTTGGTCTCGAGTAGTACTGGTCTCTCATAGTGGTCTCTAGTAGTAGTGGTCTATGATACTGTACTCCAGTAGTACTTGTCTCCAGTAGTACTAGTCTCTGATACTGGTCTATAGTAGTACTGGTCTCTAATATTGGTCTCTAGTAATACTGGTCTCTGATACTGGTCTCTAGTAGCACTGATATCTAGTAGTACTGGTCTCTGATAGTGGTCTCTGTTACTGGTCTCTGATACTGGTCCCTAGTAGTACTGGTCTCTGATACTGATCTCTTGTGGTGCTGGTTTCTAGTAGTACTGGTCTCTGGTACTAGTCTCTAGTAATGCTGGTCTCTAGTAATACTGGTCTCTGATACTGGTCTCTTGTAGTACTGGTCTCTGATACTGGCCTCTAGCAGTACTGGTCTCGAATATTGGTCTCTGATACTGGTCAATGTTACTAATCTCTGATACTGGTCTGTAGTAGTGCTGGTCTCTAATAGTACTGGTCTCTCATAGTGGGTTCTAGTAGTACTGGTCTATGATACTGGTCTCTAGTAGAACTGATCTCTAGTAGTACTGGTCTCTGATACTGGTCTCTAGTAGCACTGGTCTCTGACACTGGTCTCTGTTACTGGTCTCTGATACTGGTCTCTAGTAGTACTGGTCTCTGATACTGGTCTCTGATAATGGTCTCTTATACTGGTCTCTAGTTGTACTGGTCTCTAGTAGTACTGGTCTCTGATACCGGTCTCTAGTCGTACTGGTCTCTGATACTGGTCTCTAGTAGTTCTGGTCTCTAATAGTACTGGTCTCTCGTACTAGTCTCTAGTAATGCTGGTCTCTAATAGTACTGGTCTCTGATACTGCTCTCTGTTACTGGTTACTGATACTGGTCTCTAGTAGTTCTGGTCTCTGGTACTGCTCTCTGTTACTGGTCTCTGATACTGGTCTCTAGGAGTACTTATCTCCAGTAGTACTGGTCTCTGATACTGGTCTCTGTTACTGGTCTCTGATACTGGTCTCTAGTAATACTGGTTTCTGATACTGGTCTGTCTTTCTGGTCTCTGATATAGGTCTCTAATAGTACTGGTCTCTGATACTGGTCTCTAGTAGTACTGGTCTCTGATACTGGTCAATGTTACTAATTTCTAAAACTGGTTTCTAGTAGTGCTGGTCTCTAATAGTACTGGTCTCTCATCGTGGTTTCTAGTAGTACTGCACTCTGATACTGATTACTGGTCTATGATACTGGTCTCGAGTAACACTGGTTTCCGATACTGGTCTCTCTTACTGGTCTCTGATATAGCTCTCTAATAGTACTGGTCTCTGATACTGCTCTCTGTTACTGGTTACTGATACTGGTCTCTATGAGTTCTGGTCTCTGGTACTGCTCTCTCTTACTGGTCTCTGATACTGGTCTCCAGGAGTACTTATCTCCAGTAATACTGGTCTCTGATACTGGTCTCTAGTAATACTGGTTTCTGATACTGGTATGTCTTTCTGGTCTCTGATATAGGTCTCTAATAGTACTGGTCTCTGATACTGGTCTCTAGTAGTACTGGTCTCTGATACTGGTCAATGTTACTAATTTCTAAAACTGGTTTCTAGTAGTGCTGTTCTCTAATAGTACTGGTCTCTCATCGTGGTTTCTAGTAGTACTGCACTCTGATACTGATTACTGGTCTCTGATACTGGTCTCGAGTAATACTGGTTTCTGATACTGGTCTCTCTTACTGGTCTCTGATATAGGTCTCTAGTAGTACTGGTCTATGATACTGGTCTCTAGTAGACCTGATCTCTAGTAGTAATGGTCTCTGATACTGGTCTCTGTTACTTGTCGCTGATACTGGTCTCTAGTAGAACTGGTCTCTGATACTGGTCTCTGGTTACTGGTCTCTGGTACTGGTCTCTAGTGTAACTGATCTCTAGTAGTACTGGTCTCTGATACTGGTCTCTAATAGTACTGGTCCCTGATACTGCTCTCTGTAACTGGTCTCTTGTGCTGGTCTTTAGTAATACTGGTCTCTGATACTGGTCTCCAGTAGTACTTGTCTCCAGTAGTACTGGTCTCTGATACTGGTATCTAGTAGTACTGGTCTCTAATATTGGTCTCTAGTAGTACTGGTCTCTGATACTGGTCAATGTTTATAAACTCTGATACTGGTCTCTAATAGTACTGGTCTCTCATAGTGGTTTCTAGTAGTACTGGTCTATGACACTGGTCTCTAGTAGAACTGATCTCTAGTAATACTGGTCTCTGACACTGGTCTCTGTTACTGGTCTCTGATTCCGGTATCTAGTAGTACTGGTCTCTGATCCTGGTCTCTGTTACTGGTCTCTGATACTGGTCTCCAGGAGTACTTATCTCCAGTAGTACTGGTCTCTGATACTGGTCTCTAGTAATACTGGTTTTTGATACTGGTCTCTCTTTCTGGTCTCTGATATAGGTCTCTAGTAGTACTGGTCTCTGATACTGGTCTCTTGTCGTACTGGTCTCTGATACTGGTCTCTAGTAGTTCTGGTCTCTAGTAGTACTGGTCTCTGATACTGGTCAATGTTACTAATCTCTGACACTGGTCTCGATTAATACTAGTTTCTGATACTGGTCTCTCTTACTGGTCTCTGATATAGGTCTCTAGTAGTACTGGTCTATGATACTGGTCTCTAGTAGACCTGATCTCTAGTAGTAATGGTCTCTGATACTGGTCTCTGTTACTTGTCGCTGATACTGGTCTCTAGTAGTACTGGTTTCTGATACTGGTCTCTGTTACTGGTCTCTGGTACTGGTCTCTTGTGTAACTGATCTCTAGTAGTCCTGGTCTCTGATCCTGGTCTCTAATAGTACTGGTCCCTGATACTGCTCTCTGTAACTGGTCTCTTGTGCTGGTCTTTAGTAATAGTGGTCTCTGATACTGGTCTCCAGTAGTACTTGTCTCCAGTAGTACTGGTCTCTGATACTGGTATCTAGTAGTACTGGTCTCTAATATTGGTCTCTAGTAGTACTGGTCTCTGATACTGGTAAATGTTAATAAACTCTGATACTGGTCTCTAATAGTACTGGTCTCTCATAGTGGTTTCTAGTAGTACTGGTCTATGACACTGGTCTCTAGTAGAACTGATCTCTAGTAATACTGGTCTCTGACACTGGTCTCTGTTACTGGTCTCTGATTCCGGTATCTAGTAGTACTGGTCTCTGATCCTGGTCTCTGTTACTGGTCTCTGATACTGGTCTCCAGGAGTACTTATCTCCAGTAGTACTGGACTCTGATACTGGTCTCTGATACTGGTCTCTAGTAATACTGGTTTTTGATACTGGTCTCTCTTTCTGGTCTCTGATATAGGTCTCTAGTAGTACTGGTCTCTGATACTGGTCTCTAGTCGTACTGGTCTCTGATACTGGTCTCTAGTAGTTCTGGTCTCTAGTAGTTCTGGTCTCTAGTAGTACTGGTCTCTGATACTGGTCAATGTTACTAATCTCTGATACTGGTCTCGAGTAATACTAGTTTCTGATACTGGTCTCTCTTACTGGTCTCTGATATAGGTCTCTAGTAGTACTGGTCTATGATACTGGTCTCTAGTAGACCTGATCTCTAGTAGTAATGGTCTCTGATACTGGTCTCTGTTACTTGTCGCTGATACTGGTCTCTAGTAGTACTGGTTTCTGATACTGGTCTCTGTTACTGGTCTCTGGTACTGGTCTCTTGTGTAACTGATCTCTAGTAGTCCTGGTCTCTGATCCTGGTCTCTAATAGTACTGGTCCCTGATACTGCTCTCTGTAACTGGTCTCTTGTGCTGGTCTCTAGTAATACTGGTCTCTGATACTGGTCTCCAGTAGTACTTGTCTCCAGTAGTACTGGTCTCTGATACTGGTATCTAGTAGTACTGGTCTCTAATATTGGTCTCTAGTAGTACTGGTCTCTGATACTGGTCAGTGTTAATAATCTCTGATACTGGTCTATCATAGTGGTTTCTAGTAGTACTGGTCTCTGATCCTGGTCTCTGTTACTGGTCTTTGAAACTGGTCTCTGTTACTGGTCTCTGATACTGGTCTCTAGTAGTTCTGGTCTCTTGTAGTACTGTTCTCTGATACTGATCACTGTTACTAATCTCTGATACTGGTCTCTAATAGTACTGGTCTCTGATAGTGGTCTCTGGTAGTACTGGTCTCTAGTAGTACTACTCTGTCTTGGGACTGGTCTCTGATACTGGTCTCAAGTGATACTGGCCTCTCATACTCGTCTCTAGTAGTAATGGTCTCTGATACTGGTCGCATGTAGTACTGCTCTGATACTGGTCTTTAGCAGTACTGGTGTCTGATGCTGGTCTCTGTTACTGGTTACATATACTGGTCTCTAGTAGTTCTGGTCTCTAGTAGTACTGGTCTCTGGTACTGCTCTCTGTTACTGGTCTCTGATACTGGTCTCCAGGAGTACTTATCTCCAGTAGTACTGGTCTCTGATACTGGTCTCTGATACTGGTCTCGAGTAATACTGGTTTTTGATACTGGTCTCTCTTTCTGGTCTCTGATATAGGTCTCTAGTAGTACTGGTCTCTGATACATGTCTCTAGTCGTACTGGTCTCTGATACTGGTAAAAAACTGACGCTTCCCAGGTGCAGATAAAGACTTTGCCCGCCTAACATCCCACGAGGTATCCGCACTCTCCAGGGCAGCCAGTGTCAGTGCCAACCTGTCAGGGGAATTTACATCAACCGAGCTCAGGGATGCCATATCCAAACTCAAGCAAGGCAAGGCACCAGGCCCAGACAACATCCATCCAGAGTTTGTGATCTACCAGAGCGAAACAACATCCGCCTGGCTGTGCGCATTCCTCTCTGCGTGCTTCCGAAAGTCCAAACTCCCAAAGATATGGAGGCGGGCGGCTATCATAGCCCTGTTGAAACCTAACAAACCCCCAGATGACCCCAAGTCCTACAGGCCAATCTCGCTGCTCTCCGTTCTTTTTAAAATCTTGGAGAGGATGATCCACAGCCGCATTGAACCTGTAGTAGACCCTCAGCTCCCAAGGGAACAGGCTGGTTTCCGTCGGGGCAGGTCAACAGTGGACCAAGTAACCCTGCTCACGCAAGATCTTGAGGACAGCTTTCAGGCCAAAGCAAAAGCAGGGGTTGTCCTACTAGACCTGACCGCCGCCTATGACACCGTGTGGCACCGTGGACTCCATCTAAAGCTACTGAGAACCATCCCGGACCATCACATGGTCAATTACATCATGGAGATGCTGTCGAACCGCAGTTTCACCCTCCAGACCAGTGACGGCCAGCGTAGCAGGCTCAGGAGACTGAGAAATGGGGTTCCACAAGGGTCTGTCCTTTCACCAATGCTTTTCAATATATACATCCTTGACCTACCTGAAACAACATCCAGAAGGTACGGGTATGCAGATGACCTAGCCATCATGCTGCAACAACCAACATGGAAAGCGGTGGAAGAGGGCCTCAACGAGGACATGTACATCTTGGCTGCCTACCTCCACAGCTGGCGCCTGCAGCTTAGCATTGGGAAGACAGTGTCCGCAGCATTCCACCTCTGCAACAAGGAAGCGAAAAGAGAGCTAGAGATCACTGTGAACAGCAAACCCCTGGAGTTCCAACAGGCCCCAAAGTACCTTGGCGTACGCCTGGACAGGACTTTGTCATACAAACAACACCTCGAGGAAGTTAGGGCCAAAGTAACATCAAGGGTCTCTCTCATCCGTCGCCTTGCTGGTACGACATGGGGTGCCTCTGCAAAGGTACTGCGCATCTCCACACAAGCACTCGTCTTCTCTGCTGCTGAGTACTGTGCCCCAACCTGGTGCAGAAGCCCACACACCAAGATGGTGGATGCGGCCATTAACAACGCCCTGAGGATCATAACTGGCTGCCTTAAACCTACCCCCGTGCTCTACCTGCCAGTCCTAGCAGGAATCGCGCCAGCCAGCCTACGGCGGGAGGCCGCCACCCTCACCCTGGCAAGGAAAGCCCAGGAAAATGATTGGCACCTCCTCCATGACACCACAACCATGGCAACTCCACCTAGCAGACTCAAGTCCCGCCACCCATACAACCTGGCGGCCCAAGAGATGCTCACTTCAATCCCGGTGGACCTATCAACCAAAGCCTGGCTGGCGGCGGCGTGGAAGCAGGAGTGGGAGTCGGCCGGACAATCATGTCTACACCGCTACATCTGGGATCCTGGAGATGGTGCTGAAGGGGAAGACCTACCTCGCCGGCAATGGACCCTCCTGAACCGCCTTCGCACTGGGGTTGGCCGTTTCAAAGCATCCATGAAGAAGTGGGGCCTAACAGACAATACAGCATGTGAGTGCGGGGAGCCTGAGCAGACTGCCAACCACATCATCACAGACTGTCCCCTCCATAGACCACCTTCAGAGGAGGGCCTCTTCCGAGTGGGACCTGAGACGAGGGCATGGCTACAAGACACAACGCTGGACATATGATGACGATACACGAAAGAGAGATACTGGTCTCTAGTAGTTCTGGTCTCTAGTAGTACTGGTCTCTGATACTGGTCAATGTTACTAATCTCTGATACTGGTCTCGACTAATACTAGTTTCTGATACTGGTCTCTCTTACTGGTCTCTGATATAGGTCTCTAGTAGTACTGGTCTATGATACTGGTCTCTAGTAGACCTGATCTCTAGTAGTAATGGTCTCTGATACTGGTCTCTGTTACTGGTCTCTGGTACTGGTCTCTTGTGTAACTGATCTCTAGTAGTACTGGTCTCTGATACTGGTCTCTAATAGTACTGCTCCCTGATACTGCTCTCTGTAACTGGTCTCTTGTGCTGGTCTCTAGTAATACTGGTCTCTTTTACTGGTCGCTGATACTGGTCTCTAGTAGAACTGGTCTCTGATACTGGTCTCTGATACTGGTCTCTAGTATAACTGATCTCTAGTAGTACTGGTCTATGATACTGGTCTCGAGTATAACTGATCTCTAGTAGTAATGGTCTCTGATACTGGTCTCTGTTACTTGTCGCTGATACTGGTCTCTAGTAGAACTGGTCTCTGATACTGGTCTCTGATACTGGTCTCTAGTACAACTGATCTCTAGTAGTACTGGTCTCTGATACTAGTCAATGTTACTTATGTCTTATATTGGTTTCTAGTAGGGCTGGTCTATAATAGTACTGGTCTCTCATAGTGGTTTCTAGTAGTACTGGTCTATCATACTGGTCTCTAGTAGAACTGATCTCTAGTAGTACTGGTCTCTTATTCTGGTCTCTTGTAGTACTGGTCTCTCATACTGGTCTCTAGTAGTACTGGTCTCTGATACTGGTCTCTAGTAATACTGATTTCTGACACTTGTCTCTCTTACTGGTCTCTGATACTGGTCTCTAGTAGAACTGGTCTCTGATACTGGTCTCTAGTCGTACTGGTCTCTGATAGTACTGGTCTCTCATAGTGGTTTCCAGTAGTACTGGTCTATCATACTGGTCCCTAGTAGTACTGGTCTCTGATACTGATCTCTTGTGGTACTGGTGTCTAGTTGTACTTGTCTCTGAAACTTGTCTCTAGTGGTACTGGTCTCTGAAACTGGTCTCTAGTAGTACTAGTCTCTGATACTGGTCTCTAGTAGTACTGGTCTCTAGTAGTACTGGTCTATGATACTGTTCTTTTTTGGTTGTGGGATCTAGTACTACTGGTCTCTGATACTGGTCTCTAGTCGTACTGGTCTCTGATTTTGGTCTCTAGTAGTACTGGTCTCTAGTAGTACTGGTCTCTGATACTGATCTCAAGTAGTACTGGTCTCCAGTAGTACTGGTCTATGATACTGGTCTTTTTTGGTACTATTCTCTAGTAGTACTGGTCTCTGATAATAGTCTCTAGTAGTACTGGTCTCTGATACTGGTCTCTAGTAGTACTGGTCTCCAGTAGTACTGGTATATGATACTGGTCTTTTTTGGTACTAGTCTCTAGTAGTACTGGTCTCTGATACTGGTCTCTTTTACTGGTCTCTGATACTGGTCCCTAGTAGTACTGGTCTCTGATTCTGATCTCTTGTAGTACTGGTCTATGATACTGATCTCTAGTAGAACTGATCTCTAGTAGTACTGGTCTCTTATTCTGGTCTCTTGTAGTACTGGTCTCTTATACTGGTCTCTAGTAGTACTGATTTCTGACACTGGTCTCTCTTACTGGTTTCTGATATAGGTCTCTAGGAGAACTGATCTCTAGTAGTACTGGTCTCTGATAATGGTCTCTGTTACTTGTCGCTGATACTGGTCTCTAGTAGAACTGGTCTCTGATACTGGTCTCTGTTACTGGTCTCTAGTATAACTGATCTCTAGTAGTACTGGTCTCTGATACTAGTCAATGTTACTACTCTCATATAGAGGTTTCTAGAAGTGCTGGTCTCTAATAGTACTGGTCTCTTACATTGGTCTCTAGCAGTACTGGTCTCTAGTAGTACTGGTCTCTGATACTGATCTCAAGTAGTACTGGTCTCTAGTAGTACTGGTCTTTAATACTTGTCTCTAGTAGTACTGGTCTCCAGTAGTACTGGTCTATGATACTGGTCTTTTTTGGTACTGGTCTCTAGTAGTACTGGTCTCTGATACTCGTCTCTTTTACTGGTCTCCGATACTGGTCTCTAGTAGGACTGGTCTCGGATACTGGTCTCTGATACAGATTTCTTATGGAACTGGTTTCTAGTTGTACTTGTCTCTGATACTGGTCTCTAGTAGTACTGGTCTCTGTAACTGGTCTGTAGTAGTACTAGTCTCTGATACTAGTCTCTAGTAGGACTGGTCTCTATTAGTACTGGTCTCTGATACTGTTCTCTGTTACTGGTCTCTGATGCTGGTCTCTAGTAATACTGGTCTCTGATACTGGTCTCCAGTAGTACTTGTCTCCAGTAGAACTGGTCTCTGATACTGGTCAATGTTACTAATCTCTGACACTGGTCTCTAGTAGTGTTGGTCTCGAGTAGTACTGGTCTCTCATAGTGGTCTCTAGCAGTACTGGTCTCTGACACTGGTCTCTAGTAGTGATGGTTTCTAATAGTCCTGGTCTCTAATAGTGGTCTCTAGTTGTACTGGTCTATAATACTGGTCTCTAGTAGCACTTATCTCTAGTAGTACTTGGTCTCTGATAGTGGTCTCTGTTACTTGTCTCTGATACTGGTCTCTAGTAGTACTGGTATCTGATACTAGTCTCTGTTCCTGGTCTCTGATACTGGTCTCTAGTAGTACTGGTCTATGATACTGGTCTCTAGTATATCTGATCTCTAGTCGTAAAGGACTCTGACACTGGTCAGTGTTACTAATCTCTGACACTGGTCTCTAGTAGTACTGGTCTCTGACACTGGTCTCTAGTAGTACTGGTCTCTGATACTGGTCTCTTTTACTGGTCTCTGATACTGGTCCCTAGTAGTACTGGTCTCTGATACTGATCTCTTGTGGTACTGGTTTCTAGTTGTACTTGTCTCTGAAACTGGTCTCTAGTGGTACTGGTCACTGAAACTGGTCTCTAGTTGTACTAGTCTCTGATACTGGTCTCTGATACTGGTCTCTAGTCGTACTGGTCTCTTATAATACTGGTCTCTGAATTTGGTCTCTAGTAGAACTGGTCTCTGATACTGATCTCAAGTAGTACTGGTCTCCAGTAGTACTGGTCTATGATTCTGGTCTTTTTTGGTACTAGTCTCTAGTAGTACTGGTCTCTGATACTAGTCTCTAGTAGTACTGGTCTCTGATACTGGTCTCTAGTAGTACTGGTCTCTGATACTGGTCTCTAGCAGTACTGGTGTCTTGTAGTATTGGTCTCTGATACTGATGTCTTGTGGTACTGGTTTCTTGTTGTACTAGTCTCAGATACTGGTCTCTAGTAGTAGTGGTCTTTGATACTGGTCTCTGATACTGGTCACTGATATTGGTCTCTTGTAGTGCTGGTCTCTCATAGTGGTCTCTAGTAGTACTGGTCTCTTATACTGGTCAATGTTACTAATCACTGATACTGGTCTGTAGTAGTGCTGGTCTCTAATAGTACTGGTCTCTCATAGTGGGTTCTAGTAATACTGGTCTATGATACTGGTTTCTAGTAGAACTGATCTCTAGTAGTACTGGTCTCTGATACTGGTCAATGTTACTAATCTCTGATACTGGTCTGTAGTAGTGCTGGTCTCTAATAGTACTGGACTCTCATAGTGGGTTCTAGTAGTACTGGTCTCTGACACTGGTCTCTGTTACTGGTCTCTGATACTGGTCTCTAGTAGTACTGGTGTCTGATGCTGTTCTCTGTTAACAGTTTCTGATCCTGATCTCTAGTTGTACTGGTCTCTAATAGTACTGGTCTCTGATACTGGTCTCTAGTCGGACTGGTCTCTGAAACTGGTCTCTAGTAGTTCTGGTCTCTAGTAGTACTGGTCTCTGGTACTAGTCTCTAGTAATGCTGGTCTCTGGTAATACCAGTCTCTGATACTGGTCTCTTGTAGTACTGGTCTCTGATACTAGTCTCTAGTCGTACTGGTCTCTGATAGTACTGGTCTCTCGTACTAGTCTCTAGTAATGCTGGTCTCTAATAGTACCGGTCTCTGATACTGCTCTCTGTTACTGGTTACTGATACTGGTCTCTAGTAGTTCTGGTCTCTAGTAGTACTGGTCTCTGATGCTGGTCTCTAGTCGTACTGGTCTCTAATAGTACTGGTCTCTCGTACTAGTCTCTAGTAATGCTGGTCTCTAATAGTACTGGTCTCTGATACTGCTCTCTGTTACTGGTCTCTGATACTGGTCTCTAGTAGTACTGGTCTATGATACTGGTCTCTAGTAGAACTGATCTCTAGTAGTACTGGTCTCTGATACTGGTCAATGTTACTAATTTCTAAAACTGGTTTCTAGTAGTGCTGTTCTCTAATAGCACTGGTCTCTCATCGTGGTTTCTAGTAGAACTGCACTCTGATACTGGTCTCGAGTAATACTGGTCTCTGATATAGGTCTCTAGTAGTACTGGTCTATAATACTGGTTTCTAGGAGACCTGATCTCAAGTAGTAATGGTCTCTGATACTGGTCTCTGGTACTGGTCTCTAGTGTAACTGATCTCTAGTAGTACTGTTCTCTGATACTGTTCTCTAATAGTACTGGTCCCTGATACTGCTCTCTGTAACTGGTCTCTTGTGCTGGTCTCTAGTAATACTGGTCTCTGATACTGGTCTCCAGTAGTACTTGTCTCCAGTAGTACTGGTCTCTGATACTGGTATCTAGTAGTACTGGTCTCTAATATTGGTCTCTAGTAGTACTGGTCTCTGATACTGGTCAATGTTAATAATCTCTGATACTGGTCTATCATAGTGGTTTCTAGTAGTACTGGTCTATGACACTGGTCTCTAGAAGAACTGATCTCTAGTAATATTGGTCTCTGACACTGGTCTCTGTTACTGGTCTCTGATACCGGTCTCTAGTAGTACTGGTCTCTAATCCTGGTCTCTGTTACTGGTCTTTGAAACTGGTCTCTGTTACTGGTCTCTGATACTGGTCTCTAGTAGTTCTGGTCTCTAGTAGTACTGTTCTCTGATGCTGGTCTCTAGTAATACTGGTCTCTGATACTGGTCAATGTTACTAATCTCTGACACTGGTCTCTAGTAGTGTTGTTTCTAATAGTCCTGGTCTCTAATAGTGGTCTCTAGTTGTACTGGTCTATGATACTGGTCTCTAGTAGCACTGATCTCTAGTAGTACTGGTCTCCGATACTGGTCTCTAGTAGTACTGGTCTATGATACTGGTCTCTAGTAGAACTGATCTCTAGTAGTACTGGTCTCTTATTCTGGTCTCTTGTAGTACTGGTCTCTTATACTGGTCTCTAGTAGTACTGGTCTCTGATACTGGTCTCTAGTAATACTGATTTCTGACACTGGTCTCTCTTACTGGTCTCTGATATAGGTGTCTAGTAGAACTGATCTCTTGTAGTACTGGTCTCTGTTACTTGTCGCTGATACTGGTCTCTAGTAGTACTGGTCTCTTACATTGGTCTCTAGCAGTACTGGTCTCTGATACTGATCTCAAGTAGTACTGGTCTCTAGTAGTACTGGTCTTTAATACTTGTCTCTAGTAGTACTGGTCTCTAGTAGTACTGGTCTATGAAACTGGTCTTTTTTGGTTCTGGGATCTAGTACTACTGGTCTCTGATACTGGTCTCTAGTCGTACTGGTCTCTAGTAATACTGGTCTCTGATTTTGGTCTCTAGTAGTACTGGTCTCCAGTAGTACTGTTCTCTGATACTGATCTCAAGTAGTACTGGTCTCCAGTAGTACTGGTCTTTGATACTTGTCTCTCGTAATACTGGTCTCTAGTAGCACTGGTCTCTGATAATAGTCTCTAGTAGTACTGGTCTCTAATACTGGTCTCTGGTAGTACTGGTCTCTGATACTGGTCTCTTTGACTGGTCTCTGATACCGGTCCCTAGTAGTACTGGTCTCTGATACTGATCTCTTGTGGTACTGGTTTCTAGTTGTACTTGTCTCTGAAACTGGTCTCTAGTGGTACTGGTCTCTGAAACTTGTCTCGAGTAGTACTAGTGTCTGATACTGGTCTCTAGTAGTGCTGGTCTCTAGTAGTACTGGTCTATGAAACTGGTCTTTTTTGGTACTGGGATCTAGTACTACTGGTCTCTGATACTGGTCTGAAGTCGTACTGGTCTCTAGTAATACTGGTCTCTGATTTTGGTCTCTAGTAGTACTGGTCTCTAGTAGTACTGGTCTCTGATACTGATCTCAAGTAGTGCTGGTCTCTAGTAGTACTGGTTTTTAATACTTGTCTCTAGTAGTACTGGTCTCCAGTAGTACTGGTCTATGATACTGGTCTTTTTTGGTACTAGTCTCTAGTAGTACTGGTCTCTGATAATAGTCTCTAGTAGTACTGGTCCCTGATACTGGTCTCTAGTTGTACTGGTCTCTGATATTGGTCTCTAGGAGTACTGGTCTCTGATACTGGTCAATGTTACTAATCTCTGATACTGGCCTATAGTAGTGCTGGTCTCTCATAGTGGTTTCTAGTAGTACTGGTCTATGATACTGGTCTCTAGTAGAACTGATCTCTAGTAGTACTGGTCTCTGATACTGGTCTCTAGTAGTACTGGTCTCTGACACTTGCCTCTGTTACTGGTCTCTGATACTGGTCTCTAGTAGTACTGGTGTCTGATGCTGTTCTCTGTTACCAGTTTCTGATCCTGATCTCTAGTTGTCCTGGTCTCTAGTAGTACTGGTCTCTGATACTGGTCTCTAGTCGTACTGGTCTCTGAAACTGGTCTCTAGTAGTTCTGGTCTCTAGTAGTACTGGTCTCTAGTAGTACTGGTCTCTGGTACTAGTCTCTAGTGATGCTGGTCTCTAGTAATACTGGTCTCTGATACTGGTCTCTTGTAGTACTGGTCTCTGATACTGGTCAATGTTACTAATCTCTGATACTGGTCTGTAGTAGTGCTGGTCTCTAATAGTACTGGTCTCTCATAGTGGGTTCTAGTAGTACTGGTCTATGATACTGGTCTCTAGTAGAACTGATCTCTAGTAGTACTGGTCTCTGATACTGGTCTCTAGTAGTACTGGTCTCTGACACTGGTCTCTTTTACTGGTCTCTGATACTGGTCTCTAGTAGTACTGGTCTCTGATACTGGTCTCTGTTACTGGTCTCTGATACTGGTCTCTTATACTGGTCTCTAGTTGTACTGGTCTCTAGAAGTACTGGTCTCTGATACTGGTCTCTAGTCGTACTGGTCTCTGATACTGGTCTCTAGTAGTTCTGGTCTCTAATAGTACTGGTCTCTCGTACTACTCTCGAGTAATGCTGGTCTCTAATAGTACTGGTCTCTGATACTGCTCTCTGTTACTGGTTACTGATACTGGTCTCCAGGAGTACTTATCTCCAGTAGTACTGGTCTCTCATACTGGTCTCTGTTACTGGTCTCTGATACTGGTCTCCAGGAGTACTTATCTCCAGTAGTACTGGTCTCTGATACTGGTCTCTGTTACTGGTCTCTGATACTGGTCTCTAGTCGTACTGGTCTCTGATACTGGTCTCTAGTAGTTCTGGTCTCTAGTAGTACTGGTCTCTGATACTGGTCAATGTTACTAATCTCTGATACTGTTTTCTAGTAGTGTTGGTCTCTAATAGTACTGGTCTCTCATCGTGGTTTCTAGTAGTACTGGTCTATGATACTGGTCTCTAGTAGAACTGATCTCTAGTAGTACTGGTCTCTGATACTGGTCAGTGTTACTAATTTCTAAAACTGGTTTCTAGTAGTGCTGTTCTCTAATAGTACTGGTCTCTCATCGTGGTTAGTACTGCACTCTGATACTGGTCTCTGTTACTGGTCTCTGACACTGGTCTCTAGTAGTACTGGTTTCTGATACTGGTCTCTCTTACTGGTCTCTGATATAGGTCTCTAGTAGTACTGGTCTATGATACTGGTCTGTAGTAGAACTGATCTCTAGTAGTACTGGTCTCTGATACTGGTCAATGTTACTGGTCTCTGTTACTGGTCTCTGATACTGGTCTCTATTAGTACTGGTCTCTGATACTGGTCTCTGTTACTGGTCTCTGATACTGGTCTCTAATATTTCTGGTCTCTAGTAGTACTGTTCTCTGATGCTGGTCTCTAGTCGTACTGGTCTCTGACACTGGTCTCTAGTTGTACTGGTCTCTGATATTGGTCTCTGTTACTGGTCTCTGATACTGGTCTCTAGTAGTACTGGTCTCTGATACTGGTCTCTAGTCGTACTGGTCTATGATACTGGTCTCTAGTAGAACTGATATCTAGTTGTACTGGTCTCTGATACTGGTCTCTAGTAGTACTGGTCTCTGATATTGGTCTCTGTTACTGGTCTCTGATACTGGTCTCTAGTAGTACTGGTCTCTGATACTGGTCTCTAGTCGTACTGGTCTCTGATACTGGTCTCTAGTAGAACTGATATCTAGTTGTACTGGTCTCTGATACTGGTCTCTAGTAGTACTGGTCTCTGATATTGGTCTCTGTTACTGGTCTCTGATACTGGTCTCTAGTAGTACTGGTCTCTGATACTGGTCTCTAATAGTACTGGTCTCTCATCGTGGTTTCTAGTAGTACTGGTCTATGATACTGGTCTCTAGTAGAACTGATCTCTAGTAGTAGTGGTCTCTGATACTGGTCTCCAGTAGTACTTATCTCCAGTAGTAATGGTCTCTGATGCTGGTCAGTGTTACTAATCTCTAAAACTGGTTTCTAGTAGTACTGGTTTCTAATAGTACTGGTCTCTCAACGTGGTTTCTAGTAGTACTGCACTCTGATACTGGTCTCTGTTACTGGTCTCTGAAACTGGTCTCGAGTAATACTGGTTTCTGATACTGGTCTCTGTTACTGGTCTCTGACACTGGTCTCTAGTAGTACTGGTTTCTGATACTGGTCTCTCTTACTGGTCTCTGATATAGGTCTCTAGTAGTACTGGTCTATGATACTGGTCTCTAGTAGAACTGATCTCTAGTAGTACTGGTCTCTGATACTGGTCAATGTTACTGGTCTCTGTTACTGGTCTCTGATACTGGTCTCTATTAGTACTGGTCTCTGATACTGGTCTCTGTTACTGGTCTCTGATACTGGTCTCTAATATTTCTGGTCTCTAGTAGTACTGTTCTCTGATGCTGGTCTCTAGTCGTACTGGTCTCTGACACTGGTCTCTAGTTGTACTGGTCTCTGATATTGGTCTCTGTTACTGGTCTCTGATACTGGTCTCTAGTAGTACTGGTCTCTGATACTGGTCTCTAGTCGTACTGGTCTCTGATACTGGTCTCTAGTAGTACTGGTCTCTGATATTGGTCTCTGTTACTGGTCTCTGATACTGGTCTCTAGTAGTACTGGTCTCTGATACTGGTCTCTAGTCGTACTGGTCTCTGATACTGGTCAATGTTAGTAATCTCTGATACTGGTCTCTAATAGTACTGGTCTCTCATCGTGGTTTCTAGTAGTACTGGTCTATGATACTGGTCTCTAGTAGAACTGATCTCTAGTAGTAGTGGTCTCTGATACTGGTCTCCAGTAGTACTTATCTCCAGTAGTAATGGTCTCTGATGCTGGTCAGTGTTACTAATCTCTAAAACTGGTTTCTAGTAGTACTGGTTTCTAATAGTACTGGTCTCTCAACGTGGTTTCTAGTAGTACTGCACTCTGATACTGGTCTCTGTTACTGGTCTCTGAAACTGGTCTCGAGTAATACTGGTTTCTGATACTGTCCTCTTACTGGTCTCTGATATTGGTCTCTGTTACTGGTCTCTGCTACTGGTCTCTAGTAGTACTGGTCTCTGATACTGGTCTCTAGTCGTACTGGTCTCTGATACTGGTCTCTAGTAGTTCTGGTCTCTTTTAGTACTGGTCTCTTGTACTGCTCTCTATTACTGGTCTCTTATATTGGTCTCCAGTAGTACTGGTCTCTGATACTGGTCTCTAGTAGAACTGATCTCTAGTAGTACTGGTCTCTGATACTGGTCAGTGTTACTAATCTCTAAAACTGGTTTCTAGTAGTGCTGGTCTCTAATAGTACTGGTCTCTCAACGTGGTTTCTAGTAGTACTGGTCTCTGACACTGGTCTCTAGTAGTACTGGTCTCTGATACTGGTCTCTTTTACTGGTCGCTGATACTGGTCTCTAGTAGAATTGGTCTCTGATACTGGTTTCTAGTAGAACTGGTCTCTGATACTGGTCTCTGATACTGGTCGCTAGTATAACTGATCTCTAGTAATACTGGTCTATGATACTGGTCTCGAGTAGAACTGATCTCTAGTAGTAATGGTCTCTGATACTGGTCTCTGTTACTTGTCGCTGATACTGGTCTCTAGTAGAATTGGTCTCTGATACTGGTCTCTGATACTGGTCTCTAGTACAACTGATCTCTAGTAGTACTGTTCTCTGATACTAGTCAATGTTACTTATGTCTTATATTGGTTTCTAGTAGTGGTGGTCTATAATAGTACTGGTCTCTCATAGTGGTTTCTAGTAGTACTGGTCTATGATTCTGGTCTCTAGTAGAACTGATCTCTAGTAGTACTGGTCTCTGATACTGGTCTCTAGTAGAACTGATCTCTAGTAGTACTGGTCTCTTATTCTGGTCTCTTGTAGTACTGGTCTCTTATACTAGTCTCTAGTAGTACTGGTCTCTGACACTGGTCTCTAGTAATACTGATTTCTGACACTGGTCTCTCTTACTGGTCTGTGATTTAGGTCTCTAGTAGAACTGATCTCTAGTAGTACTGGTCTCTGATACTGGTCTCTGTTACTTGTCGCTGATACTGGTCTCTAGTAGAACTGGTCTCTGATACTGGTCTCTGTTACTGGTCTCTAGTATAACTGATCTCTAGTAGTACTGGTCTCTGATACTGGTCAATGTTACTAATCTCTTATACAGGTTTCTAGTAGTGCTGGTCTCTAATAGTACTGGTATCTCATAGTGGTTTCTAGTAGTACTGGTCTATGATTCTAGTCTCTAGTAGAACTGATCTCTAGTAGTACTGGTCTTTGATACTGGTCTCTTATACTGGTCTCTGTTACTGGTCTCTAGTATAACTGATCTCTTGTAGTACTGGTCTCTAATACTGGTCTCTAATAGTACTGGTCCCTGATACTGGTCTCTGTAACTGGTCTCTGACGCTGGTCTCTCCTAATACTGGTCTCAGATACTGGTCTCCAATAGTACGTTTCTCCAGTAGTACTGGTCTCTGACACTGGTATTTAGTAGTACTGGTCTCTAATATTTGTCTCTAGTAGTACTGGTCTCTCATACTGGTCAATGTTACTAATCTCTGATACTGGTCTCTAGTAGTGCTGGTCTCTAATAGTACTGGTCTGTCATAGTGGTTTCTAATAGTACTGGTCTCTGTTACTGGTCTCTGATACTGGTCTCTAGTAGTACTGGTCTCTGATACTGGTCTCTAGTCGTACTGGTCTCTGATACTGGTCAATGTTAGTAATCTCTGATACTGATTTCTACTAGTGCTGGTCTCTAATAGTACTGGTCTCTCATCGTGGTTTCTAGTAGTACTGGTCTATGATACTGGTCTCTAGTAGAACTGATCTCTAGTAGTACTGGTCTCTGATACTGGTCTCCAGTAGTACTTATCTCCAGTAGTAATGGTCTCTGATACTGGTCAGTGTTACTAATCTCTAAAACTGGTTTCTAGTTTCTGTTACTGGTCTCTGATACTGGTCTCTGTTACTGGTCTCTGACACATGTCTCCAGAAGTACTGGTCTCTGACACTGGTCTCTAGTAGTACTGGTCTCTGACACTGGTCTCTGTTACTGGTCTCTGATACTGGTCTCCAGTAGTACTTATCTCCAGTAGTAATGGTCTCTGATACTGGTCAGTGTTACTAATCTCTAAAACTGGTTTCTAGTTTCTGTTACTGGTCTCTGATACTGGTCTCTGTTACTGGTCTCTGACACATGTCTCCAGAAGTACTGGTCTCTGACACTGGTCTCTAGTAGTACTGGTCTCTGACACTGGTCTCTGTTACTGGTCTCTGATACTGGTCTCTAGTAGTTCTGCTCTCAAGTTGTACTTGTCTCTGGTACTGCTCTCTGATACTGGCCTCCAGTAGTACTGGCCTCTAATATTTGTCTCTAGTAGTACTGGTCTCTAATATTTGTCTCTAGTAGTACTGGTCTCTGATACTGGTCTCTAGTAGAACTGGTCTCTGATACTGGTCTCCAGTAGTACTGGTCTCTAATATTTGTCTCTAGTAGTACTGGTCTCTAATATTTGTCTCTAGTAGTACTGGTCTCTGATAGTGGTCTCTAGTAGAACTGATCTCCCCACCTGCTGCATAGCCTCAAACAAAATGAATTCAACTAGGCCACTCCCACATTTAAATAACCTTCCTCTTCCTCCTTATTTACACGTGGCTTTCACAGTCCAAACAACACTGCCACCTTTCCTAGCACATTCACCATACTCTAGTTCACACACTACATAACATAACTACAATATAAGCTAAAGTTAAAGGAGATAAATTAACTCACAGGATCAGCAAACACACTCACCCTGCTGCATGGTCTCAAGCAAAAGGGATTCAAATAGGCCACTCCCACACTTAAATAGCCTTCCTCTTCCTGGATTTCCTCCTAAGAGGAAGTGGATCTCTCCACCAGATCTCCAGGAGTTATGTGCCCTGCTTCGTAGTTCCCCCTGCTGGCCCCCAACTAACATTGTTTCTTCTGTAGTAAATGAACTTGCTGGTTCTCATGGCTTCATCTGACATTTCCTTCACTGTCTTCTTCAAACTCTGTCCCCGCACTCCGAGTTCCCCCAGGAGCGATACAGCTGATCTTGCTATAAATCCCCTACACCCCACGTCCACTGGACAAATCCTAGTCTTCCATCCTCGCTGCTCAACTTCTGCTCCTAAATCTGCATATCTAAGCTTTTTTCTTTCATAGGCTTCTATCCGTTGACTCAATGACCACAGCACTATGTCAGGCCTCTGCTTAGTACAAACTATTTCCTGGGGAACAACAAGCTTTCCCCCTAAATCTACCTGCATTTCCCAATCACAAGCACCTACTAGGTGGCCACACCCTTGCCTCCTTACTAACTTATCCCTTCTGTATTTCTCTCCCTCACGGACAAACTGAATTGCTAAATTCCTGTCTTTATAACCTTCTGAATTGACCTCTCTTCGTTTCCCTTCGATTCCTGCAGCAAAACATTTCAACACCTGGTTATGTCGCCATGTATATCGGCCTTGTGACAAACTAACCTTACAGCCTGACAAAACATGCTTTGAGGTTGCTGTACCTGAACACAATGGGCATGATGGGTAGTACTGGTCTGTATTAGTACTGGTCTCTGATCCTGCTCTCTGTTACTGGTCTCTGATGCTGGTCTCTAGTAATGCTGGTCTCTGACACTGGTCTCTAGTAGTACTGGTCTCTGATACTGGTCTGTATTAGTACTGGTCTCTGATCCTGCTCTCTGTTACTGGTCTCTAATACTGGTCTCTAGTAGTACTGGTCTCTGATACTGGTCTCTAGTAGTACTGGTCTCTGATACTGGTCTCTAGTAGTACTGGTCTCTGACACTGGTCTCTGTTACTGGTCTCTGATACTGGTCTCTAGTAGTACTGGTCTCTGATACTGGTCTCTAGTAGTACTGGTCTCTGACACTGGTCTCTGTTACTGGTCTCTAATACTGGTCTCTAGTAGTACTGGTCTCTGATACTGGTCTCTAGTAGTACTGGTCTCTGACACTGGTCTCTGTTACTGGTCTCTGATACTGGTCTCTAGTAGTACTGGTCTCTGACACTGGTCTCTGTTACTGGTCTCTAATACTGGTCTCTAGTAGTACTGGTCTCTGATACTGGTCTCTAGTAGTACTGGTCTCTGACACTGGTCTCTGTTACTGGTCTCTGATACTGGTCTCTAGTAGTACTGGTCTCTGATACTGGTCTCTGTTACTGGTCTCTGACACTGGTCTCTGTTACTGGTCTCTAATACTGGTCTCTAGTAGTACTGGTCTCTGATACTGGTCTCTAGTAGTACTGGTCTCTGACACTGGTCTCTGTTACTGGTCTCTGATACTGGTCTCTAGTAGTACTGGTCTCTGACACTGGTCTCTGTTACTGGTCTCTAATACTGGTCTCTAGTAGTACTGGTCTCTGATACTGGTCTCTAGTAGTACTGGTCTCTGACACTGGTCTCTGTTACTGGTCTCTGATACTGGTCTCTAGTAGTACTGGTCTCTGATACTGGTCTCTGTTACTGGTCTCTGATACTGGTCTCTTTTAGTGGTCTCTGATACTGGTCTGTGATACTGATCTCTTGTGGTACTGTTTTCTAGTTGTACTTGTCTCTGATACTGGTCTCTAATGGTACTGGTCTTTGAAATTGGTCTCTAGTAGTACTAGTCTCTGATGCTGGTCTTTAGTAGTTCTGGTCTCTATTAGTACTGGTCTCTGGTACTAGTGTCTAGTAGTACTGGTCTCTGATCCTGCTGTCTGTTACTGGTCTCTGATGCTGGTCTCTAGTAATGCTGGTCTCTGATACTGGTCTCCAGTCGTACTTGTCTCCAGTAGTACTGGTCTCTGATACTGGTATCTAGTCGTACTGGTCTCTGACACTGGTCTCTGTTACTGGTCTCTGATACTGGTCTCTAGTAGTACTGGTCTCTGATACTGGTCTCTAGTAGTACTGGTCTCTGACACTGGTCTCTGTTACTGGTCTCTAATACTGGTCTCTAGTAGTACTGGTCTCTGATACTGGTCTCTAGTAGTACTGGTCTCTGACACTGGTCTCTGTTACTGGTCTCTGATACTGGTCTCTAGTAGTACTGGTCTCTGACACTGGTCTCTGTTACTGGTCTCTAATACTGGTCTCTAGTAGTACTGGTCTCTGATACTGGTCTCTAGTAGTACTGGTCTCTGACACTGGTCTCTGTTACTGGTCTCTGATACTGGTCTCTAGTAGTACTGGTCTCTGATACTGGTCTCTGTTACTGGTCTCTGATACTGGTCTCTTTTAGTGGTCTCTGATACTGGTCTGTGATACTGATCTCTTGTGGTACTGTTTTCTAGTTGTACTTGTCTCTGATACTGGTCTCTAATGGTACTGGTCTTTGAAATTGGTCTCTAGTAGTACTAGTCTCTGATGCTGGTCTTTAGTAGTTCTGGTCTCTATTAGTACTGGTCTCTGGTACTAGTGTCTAGTAGTACTGGTCTCTGATCCTGCTGTCTGTTACTGGTCTCTGATGCTGGTCTCTAGTAATGCTGGTCTCTGATACTGGTCTCCAGTCGTACTTGTCTCCAGTAGTACTGGTCTCTGATACTGGTATCTAGTCGTACTGGTCTCTGATACTGGTCTCTAGTAGTACTGGTCTCTGTTACTGGTCTCTGATACTGGTCTCTTTTAGTGGTCTCTGATATTGGTCTCTGGTAGTACTGGTCTCTGATACTGGTCTCTGACACTGATCTCTTGTGGTACTGTTTTCTAGTTGTACTTGTCTCTGATACTGGTCTCTAGTAGTACTAGTCTCTGATGCTGGTCTCTAGTAGTTCTGGTCTCTATTAGTACTGGTCTCTGGTACTAGTCTCTAGTAATACTGGTCTGCATTAGTGTTGGTCTCTGATCCTGCTGTCTGTTTCTGTTCTCTGATGCTGGTCTCTAGTAATGCTGGTCTCTGATACTGGTCTCCAGTCGTACTTGTCTCTGATACTGGTCTCTAGTAATGCTGGTCTCTGATACTGGTCTCTAGTAATGCTGGTCTCTGATACTGGTCTCCAGTCGTACTTGTCTCCAGTAGTACTGGTCTGCGATACTGGTCTCCAGTCGTACTTGTCTCCAGTGGTACTGGTCTCTAATATTGGTCTCTATTAGTATTGGTCTCTGATACTGGTCAATGTTACTAATCTCTGATACTGGTCTCTAGTAGTGCTGGTCTCTCATAGTGGCTTCTAGTAGTACTGGTCTATGATACTGGTCTCTGTTACTGGTCTCTGATACTGGTCTCTAGTAGTACTGGTCTCTGACACTGGTCTCTGTTACTGGTCTCTGATACTGGTCTCTAGTAGTACTGGTCTCTGATACTGGTCTCTAGTAGTACTGGTCTCTGACACTGGTCTCGTTTACTGGTCTCTAATACTGGTCTCTAGTAGTACTGGTCTCTGATACTGGTCTCTAGTAGTACTGGTCTCTGACACTGGTCTCTGTTACTGGTCTCTGATACTGGTCTCTAGTAGTACTGGTCTCTGACACTGGTCTCTGTTACTGGTCTCTAATACTGGTCTCTAGTAGTACTGGTCTCTGATACTGGTCTCTAGTAGTACTGGTCTCTGACACTGGTCTCTGTTACTGGTCTCTGATACTGGTCTCTAGTAGTACTGGTCTCTGATACTGGTCTCTGTTACTGGTCTCTGATACTGGTCTCTTTTAGTGGTCTCTGATACTGGTCTGTGATACTGATCTCTTGTGGTACTGTTTTCTAGTTGTACTTGTCTCTGATACTGGTCTCTAGTGGTACTGGTCTTTGAAATTGGTCTCTAGTAGTACTAGTCTCTGATGCTGGTCTTTAGTAGTTCTGGTCTCTATTAGTACTGGTCTCTGGTACTAGTGTCTAGTAGTACTGGTCTCTGATCCTGCTGTCTGTTACTGGTCTCTGATGCTGGTCTCTAGTAATGCTGGTCTCTGATACTGGTCTCCAGTCGTACTTTTCTCCAGTAGTACTGGTCTCTGATACTGGTATCTAGTCGTACTGGTCTCTGATACTGGTCTCTAGTAGTACTGGTCTCTGTTACTGGTCTCTGATACTGGTCTCTTTTAGTGGTCTCTGATATTGGTCTCTGGTAGTACTGGTCTCTGATACTGGTCTCTGACACTGATCTCTTGTGGTACTGTTTTCTAGTTGTACTTGTCTCTGATACTGGTCTCTAGTAGTACTAGTCTCTGATGCTGGTCTCTAGTAGTTCTGGTCTCTATTAGTACTGGTCTCTGGTACTAGTCTCTAGTAATACTGGTCTGTATTAGTGTTGGTCTCTGATCCTGCTGTCTGTTTCTGTTCTCTGATGCTGGTCTCTAGTAATGCTGGTCTCTGATACTGGTCTCCAGTCGTACTTGTCTCTGATACTGGTCTCTAGTAATGCTGGTCTCTGATACTGGTCTCTAGTAATGCTGGTCTCTGATACTGGTCTCCAGTCGTACTTGTCTCCAGTAGTACTGGTCTGCGATACTGGTCTCCAGTCGTACTTGTCTCCAGTGGTACTGGTCTCTAATATTGGTCTCTATTAGTATTGGTCTCTGATACTGGTCAATGTTACTAATCTCTGATACTGGTCTCTAGTAGTGCTGGTCTCTCATAGTGGCTTCTAGTAGTACTGGTCTATGATACTGGTCTCTGTTACTGGTCTCTGATACTGGTCTCTACTAGTACTGGTCTCTGACACTGGTCTCTGTTACTGGTCTCTGATACTGGTCTCGAAAAGTACTGGTCTATGATACTGGTCTCCAGTAGAACTGATCTCTAGTAGTACTGGTCTCTGATACTGGTGTCGAGTTGTACTGGTCTCTGAACCTGGTCTCTTTTAGTGGTCTCTGATCCTGGTCTCTGGTCGTACTGGTCTCTGATACTGGTCTCTGGTAGTACTTGTCTCTGATACTGGTCTCTAGTAGTACTTGTCTCCAGTAGTACTGGTCTCTGGTACTGGTCTCTGATACTGATCTCTTGTGGAACTCTTTTCTAGTTGTACTTGTCTCTGATACTGGTCTCTAGTAGTATTGGTCTCTGGTACTAGTCTCTAGTAGTACTGGTCTCTATTAGTATTGGTCTCTGATCCCGCTGTCTGTTACTGGTCTCTGATGCTGGTCTCTAGTAGTACTTGTCTCCAGTAGTACTGGTCTCTGGTACTGGTCTCTGATACTGATCTCTTGTGGAACTCTTTTCTAGTTGTACTTGTCTCTGATACTGGTCTCTAGTAGTACTGGTCTCTGGTACTAGTCTCTAGTAGTACTGGTCTCTATTAGTACTGGTCTCTGATCCCGCTGTCTGTTACTGGTCTCTGATGCTGGTCTCTAGTAGTACTTGTCTCCAGTAATACTGGTCTCTGATACTGGTCTCCAGTAGTACTTGTCTCCAGTAGTACTGGTCTCTGGTACTGGTCTCTGATACTGATACGAAGCCATCAATAAACACAATATTTCCATGCAACAGTAAAGGTAATCAGTACGACAGGTGTCTTTACAATGACAATAACAGTTAAATTCAACGAGCCTATTGAGACGTCTCTCTCCAGTTGACAGGGAAAAACTCTCCAGTACATTAAAAATGAGATTAAATTTAAGTGTTCTGTGGGAAGATAACATTGGAGAGACTTTCTTCCAAGGTGTTTCGGTGTCTTTACAATGACAATAACAGAAATTATGAATGAAATAGGTAAATCCAAAGAGCCTATTGAGACGCCTCTCTCCAGTTGACAGGGTAGATAGCAAAGGAGAGTGCAAGTAACATTTTAGATGTCTACAATTCATTTGCTAGTAGTCACAATTCAAATCTTGATATTAAATTGAAATTCAAATAGTCTGGAAATTGTAAAATAGCCTACATTTCCACTGGTCACAGTCCTTTATCAACACGAGGAAATTTAATTATAGATATTTGTAATCCTTAATCTGGTAGTGCCAAAAGGGATCACCTTTTTTCATAATTAAATTAAGTATATCTTTAAATCAATTTTGGTTGTTGAAATGTCATTTCTTTCAGTGAAAATACGTTTGTAACATGTCAAACTCATCTTGCAGATATTTTAAGTTAACTTAAACTAGTCAAGATAAATCTAGACATGTCAAAATGTAATTTCCACAAGTAAACAGTAAATGACTACTTCATTCATTCATCTTCTAACCGCTTCATGCTCTTGAGGGTCGCGGGGGGGCTGGAGCCTATCCCAGCTGACATCGGGCGAGAGGCAGGGTACACCCTGGACAGGTCGCCAGACTATCGCAGGGCTGACACATAGAGACAGGCAACCATTCACACCCGGAGAGAACCCATGCTGACACAGGGAGAACATGCAAACTCCCACACCCGGGATTGAACTGGCAACCCTCTTGCTGTGACTACTTGACATATTCAAAGGGCTTGCCTAGAAGGACGAGGAGCAGAGTAATTTGGAAAGCAAAACTCAGACCAGTGGCCTTCAGGGCTGACAACATCTCTGAAAAAATCCCAGAGAGCAATCTTGCCCTGCAATACAGTAGCACACACGTCGGTCCCTACCTTTTTGAAGTTATGTGCCGAACTTCCCAGCAAAGCCGTGTATCCACTTTCCAGCACTGACAAGTCTCCAGCAAGCACAGTTGGTGAGCAGAGTTCATGACCATTTTGAAGTGTCTTGAAGTTTCCTCCTGTTTTACTGCTGATAATAAATGACCTAAGAGAGACACAAAATTACAGTAAAGAGACAATACATGACCTCAGAGAGACACTAAATTACAACAAAATGTCTAAAACGGCATCAATTGACCCCTGAAATGACACAAAAAAAACTTTTAAGAGAAACAAAATGACCTCAGAGAGTCAGAAAATAATTGCAATGACACTGAATGACCTCAAACAGACACAGAACCAAAATGACAACAATTCCCCACAGAGACACAAAATTACCTTTGAAACAATAAATAATTATAATGACACAATTTGATCTAAAAGAGACACTAAATTACTAAAAAAAGACATTAATTGACTTCTAAGAGACACAAAATGACCTACAAGTTACAAAACGATTTAAGGGACAAAACGTCTGAAAAAGACACAAATCCACCTCAAAGAGACACAAGATGACCTCAGAGAGACGCAAACAACAAAAAAGAGGCACAACCAGCACAGACTCTGTGTGTCTGACCCTGTGTAGGAGAGGTGGTGGGGCCTTTTGCATATCTGTGCCCAGGGGCCCATTGTGTGTGTTTTGTTTTCCGCTTTTTTTCTGCATTCACGTGGACAGTTTTTCTCAATCAGCAGCCTTATTGACAATCGGTTTACTCAGCCGGCTTTTGGTTCTTCTTGATGAGGATATCATCATGTGAATTAATTAAGGTGTATTCATTAAACGCTTTCTAGTCAGCTCGAGACTGTCATCGTCTGAAACTTATATCACACTGGTTATGTGGCGCATAGACTCTGTCTCTGAACATGGTAAACAAAAAAGCATAAATGCAACTGAGTGAGAACAGCCATGTTGGGGGGAAAAACTTAAATAGAAATAAAAATATGAGTGTTGGGTTCCGCTGGGCGCTCCCTCCCTTTTTCAGCACGTTCCAATAAAGGCGCACTGCGCTTTTACGCACGACTAGTGACACTGTGGAGGAGATCAGAGAGCCATGAAGACCGTCAGTGTGTGAGCGTTGTGCTGCCACCACTGCAAGAATTTGATCCTGGTGCCTGGTCTGTTGTTCTCTGTCTGAGGAGAAGCGGCTCGGTGCCTGGAGGAGGATGGTGGCTTCACTCTTGATGGAGACCTCCGCCACTTTGTCGTGGCCACCAACACGGTTGACATCGCTTCAGAGGAGAGGCTGTACCAGCTGAGCCAGCACCTGACTCTGGTCCACAGTCTGACCCAGAGACAGTTTCTGAGATGGATGAGTGAAACGCAGGTTTCAGCGTCAACATATTTTTGCCGTTTGTTGCAACTGAACCTCTGAGCGGCTGCGCTGTGATGCAGGGCCGTAATCACCTATTTAACATTGGGGAGACCATTGTAAATCACCAGTAACCCCCTCAGGTGAGATTTATAGAAACCTAACAGGTAAACTGAACATTTTACAGCAAACTGAAAGCAAAATCTTGGATCAGGAGTTTTCAGACTTTAGATGGCTGAGTGCCATTTTAAGGAGTCAGCGTATGATTGAGGGGCGCACAGGGAAAGTGAACACTGTGACTTTATTATGTTATTTTTAGGCATTACATACTGAACTATGCTTTTTATGAATATGACTTTTTAAAACTACATACCAGCACTTTACAAAAAATGATCAAAATGGACAGTGATATATCCCACAACACTCTTATTACATTTTATTTTTCCACTTAATACATTTGAAAGTAATGACATAGATAGCATAATAGCGTACACTTCACCTCAAGCTGGGAAAAAAACTGAATTTATTGTGAAATAAATTGTTTTAATGAAATCTACTCTCTTGGAAGTTTTTTTTGTTGTCTTTGGTATTTATATGAAAGTATCAAAGGGACCCCGACTAGTTAGACATGTAGGCCTTATATCATCAATATTAGTGTCCGTTCTATTAATTTGATATAAATAACATTATAGAAGTCTTTGTTTTTAAAAAAAAAAAGAAAATATAATTTCACTCGTAAGTCGCCATTGTTGTTTACGTCGCAATGCAGTGTGGGTAGTGACGTCAAATAATTGCAACAGCTGTTTCTGACAACTGGTAACTATGTGAAAAATGTAAGCTATTCAGTTGTTTCAATTTGAGCCCAAGTAGACGAACAGAGACATGAGGTGCAAGTGGGACAAAACAGCTGGTGTCAGTGCAGAAACTGCATCTCCATGACAACCAAGCGAGAGAGCGTGTGTTGTCAGGAGCTTCAATTTTTCTCAGCAGCTGTTCAAGGTACCGTAAAATGTCATCCAATATCAGTGATCTCAGAGATTAGCATCCACCACTGTCGTATGCTTTATATGTTCAAGATGTCCCGTGCATCACAGCACACGACAACTTGGGGGCAGTTTGTCTTAACCGAGACGTGCTGTGGGCTGCCCTCGTCAGTCTCCATGACCGGGAGAGTGCTGGACTACCGAACTGGAACCGGGTCACCAATAGGTAACATTAAATCCAATTATTACACGGCTCTATTAAATGCTGTATTCTGACTAGCAACGGTCATTACACAGTTGCTATGTAGCCCAGCGTTGCTAGGGACGCTGCCCTGCAACACTGCAGCTGTCAAACAACTTCCGAGGGAAAAAACAAACAGAAGTGGCTGATTTGAACATTTCTTTTAACTTATTTGGAGAGTAGCTACAAGGATTTTGAGGAATGGGATGCCGCTACTATACTGATGGACTTTCTCTGCCAAAAACAAAAGAACACGGATTTGAAAACACACTCGGCAGTCATACTTAATAACATTTTATGTGAGTTTTATGCCTCGGTTCAGTCCGCTAAGCCTGGGTGAATACAAAACTTTCACCAAAAGTTGTCGAATCCGGTCGGTTTTAATGCACTTTACGTGGTGGATGCATGGCTGGCTGGGGAAAAGAATCCGCAGTCATTCCTTCATGTGCCGTGTTGTCTTTCGACTGGAAATTACATCCGAATGCAGCGCAATGTGGCATTTTCTCTAGTGATAGCATCAGGTAGCAGCAGCCGACAGGTAAAGAACTCAATTTCTTAAATAGAGCAACCATTCTACGTCATCACCCCGGCATGCATTGCACGAGTAAAATAATGGCAGCCTCCTATGGTAAAAATACGTTGTAAACATTGAACAATTTTAAAGCAATGACAACATTTCATGTCTTTCTAACAACATATTTTAGTACAATAGACAAATTGTGGCTTATTGAGCCCTACATGTCTAACTAGTCGGGGTTCCTTTTGAGTGTGTTGTCACAGTCGCCTCTGCACGTGGGGGCAGGTGTAACATTTGACTTGTTCTGGTTCAATAATGTGACTCTAACATGGCTTGTAAAACACTTGATGGCTGTCAACAAGTAGAGCTCAGATACATGATTGTTTAAAAGGCCCAAATCTACAAATGTATAGTTTAGTAATTCGAGCAATTAACTGAATAACATTCTTACACTTTTTAACAACGGGTGTAGCAAGGTGAATTTGTAGTCCATAGATGATCTACGACTATGTTTTACTCCCAACTCTTCAAGTATTGACACTTTGTCAGTGGCCCTCTGTGTCTGATACTGAAACATAGAGGCACCTTCGGGTGCGTTCCAAATCGCATACTTTTTCTTTTTACCTTCAGTATGTACTGCAGCTGCCCCGAAAAAGTGGACACTGTTGCATGCAGTAAGTACACAATCGAGACATACTACTGTCTCATAGTGTTACGTCCTGAACTTTGACCCTCTGACTCATTAATCTTTTACTATATAGATAAAACAAAGTGCTGTTCACTGAGCTCACCATTGATGGAGGTCATCCTTGAGAGACCTGCTGTTGTTATTTTGCAGCAAGTAATGACTGCATGCATTGTAGATTCTAACATATTATATTCAGCTACACATTTCTCTGTCACTGTCATCTTTATAGTTATGTCCTATTATTGTTTTTAATATTTATGATTATTTTGTTCACTTCAACCATTAATATTCTTGTTATTACAGGTCTTCAGTCACAAAACAACCAAAGAAGACACAAATCCACCTCAAAGAGACACAAGATGACCTCAGAGAGACGCAAACAACAAGAAAGAGGCACAACCAGCACAGACTCTGTGTGTCTGACCCTGTGTAGGAGAGGTGGTGGGGCCTTTTGCATATCTGTGCCCAGGGGCCCATTGTCTCATAATCTGCCCATGCATACAGTAGACATAGCTGTCTTTTACAGAGGGACATTTTTGCCAGATATTCAACTATATGCCAATTTGAAACTCTCTTGCTGAATGAGAAAAAGCCAGCACCACATCAGACAAATCTCTGTGTGCAGTTGATTCACACCTCGCTGTTGCTCTCACAGTATGATGACATCATAATATTTAAATGAGGCTTTGTGTAAAACACTCATAAATGAACAATATCCTAAATATTAAAAAAATTGTTGAATCATGAGCATATTTAAATGATAAGGCCTCAGTGCTTGTGTCACTGCTTGCAGCACTGATGGTTAAAAATATATAAGCTGGGCTATATTTTTATTAGCATGTTGATGCTGAGCTGTTTGTTGGACAGATAAAACACACAGTTGGTAAACCAAAGACAGTAGCTTTAGATTTACCTATTCAAACTTGGTAACAGTCAAACATCAGTCCAATTTGATTCATGTACACTAACATAGTAGTGATGTGGGCAAAATATTGCCAATATTGCTCATATTTGACCTTCATCAGTGCATTTTTTGTCAAGTCTCAACGGTAAGATACACAGAAAACAACATGGGCTTTAAAAAGTGTCAAAATGTCCCGTCTACCTTGAATGAGTCCGTTTGTCAGTGACAGCAGGTCTTAAGAAGAGGTCCAGGAGCAAAAGGTCTCAGTTTGTAGTCTGTTTTCCAGAAAAATCGTCGAGTGAAAGTTGAGTTGCTGCTTGTCTCTCCGATAGAAAGTTCGTTCTGACTGAAATGTTTAAACGTGTGAAAAGATGCACTTAGAGACCACATAGCAACCATGGAACCATCAGGTCCCTAACAACACGTCTGACCTCACAGCTCTCATTACGTCATCATCAGACAGTCCTCCACTGCAGGAACAATACCACCTGTTAGTTTGTGGCCATTTATTAAACCGGCAATTTATTTATTAAACACGCTGCGGCTTTTTTTCTTTATGTGTGTGTTTTGTTTTCCGCTTGTTTTCTGCATTCACGTGGACAGTTTTTCTCAATCAGCAGCCTTATTGACAATCGGTTTACTCAGCCGGCTTTTGGTTCTTCTTGATGAGGATATCATCATGTGAATTAATTAAGGTGTATTCATTAAACGCTTTCTAGTCAGCTCGAGACTGTCATCGTCTGAAACTTATATCACACTGGTTATGTGGCGCATAGACTCTGTCTCTGAACATGGTAAACAAAAAAGATAAATGCAACTGAGTGAAAACAGCCATGTTGGGGGGGAAAAACTTAGATAGAAATAAAAATATGAGTGTTGGGTTCCGCTGGGCGCTCCCTCCCTCTTTCAGCACTTTCCAATAAAGGCGCACTGCGCTTTTACGCACGACTAGTGACACTGTGGAGGAGATCAGAGAGCCATGAAGACCGTCAGTGTGTGAGCGTTGTGCTGCCACCACTGCAAGAATTTGATCCTGGTGCCTGGTCTGTTGTTCTCTGTCTTAGGAGAAGCGGCTCGGTGCTTGGAGGAGGATGGTGGCTTCACTCTTGATGGAGACCTCCGCCACTTTGTCGTGGCCACCAACACGGTTGACATCGCTTCAGAGGAGAGGCTGTACCAGCTGAGCCAGCACCTGACTCTGGTCCACAGTCTGACCCAGAGACAGTTTCTGAGATGGATGAGTGAAACGCAGGTTTCAGCGTCAACATATTTTTGCCGTTTGTTGCGACTGAACCTCTGAGCGGCTGCGCTGTGATGCAGGGCCGTAATCACCTATTTAACATTGGGGGGACCATTGTAAATCACCAGTAACCCCCTCAGGTGAGATTTTTAGAAACCTAACAGGTAAACTGAACATTTTACAGCAAATTGAAAGCAAAATCTTGGATCAGGAGTTTTCACAGTTTAGATGGCTGAGTGCCATTTTAAGGAGCCAGCGTATGATTGAGGGGCGCACAGGGAAAGTGAACACTGTGACTTTATTATGTTATTTTTAGGCATGACATACTGAACTATGCTTTTTATGAATATGATTCTTTAAAACTACCAGCACTTTACAAAAAATGGTCGAAATGGACAGTGATATATCCCACAACACTCTTATTACATTTAATTTTTCCACTTAATACATTTGAAAGTAATGAAATAGATAGCATAATAGCGTACATTTCACCTCAAGCTGGGAAAAAACTGAATTTATTGTTAAATAAATTGTTTTAATGAAATCTACACTCTTGGAAGTTTTTTGTTGTCTTTGGTATTTATATGAAAGTATTAAGTGTGTTGTCACAGTCGCCTCTGCACGTGGGGGCAGATGTAACATTTGACTTGTACTGGTTCAATAATGTGACTCTAACATGGCTTGTAAAACACTTGATGGCTGTCAACAAGTAGAGCTCAGATACATGATTGTTTAAAAGGCCCAAATCTACAAATGTATAGTTTAGTAATTCGAGCAATTAACTGAACAACATTCATACACTTTTTAACAACGGGTGTAGCAAGGTGAATTTGTAGACCATAGATGATCTACAAATATGTCTTACTCCCAACTCTTCAAGTACTGACGCTCTGTCAGTGCCCCTCTGTGTCTGATACTGAAACATAGAGGCACCTTCGGGTGCGTTCCAAATCGCATACTTTTTCTTTTTACCTTCAGTATGTACTGCAGCTGCCCCGAGAAAGTGGACACTGTTGCATGCAGTAAGTACACAATCGAGACATACTATTGTCTCATAATGTTACGTCCTGAACTTTGACCCTCTGACTAAGGACCCAGTTCTAAACTTGTCCAATAAGGTATTCACTGCACACCATCTTTCGGCCTTAAGCAAGGGACTAAGCTTTGTTCCCACTTACCAGACTAATGCTTTTGACATTAAGACTGACCTTTTTCATTTTTCCAGAAAGATTAAATTAAGACACATGTTTGGGACTGAGAATGAAAACCAAACATCTGCTAAGCCTATATTTAAACCAAAAAGTACTTTTATACCCCATGTGTCTAGTCCATCTATTGAAACTTTCTGTAGAGTTGTGGAACAAGAAATCCTTGAGACATCTCAGTCTATGTTGTACTTTCATCGAAGTAACCTTAGCCAGGAAGAAAGAAATGCTATTAAAGAGCTTGCATGTGATACTGATATTGTTATAAAACCTGCGGATAAGGGTGGAGCCATTGTCATTCTTAACAGCACTGACTATAGAGCAGAGGCATATCGCCAGTTGAACGATGACCAATTCTATAGAAAATTAAAGAATAATCCCACTGCTGACTTCCAAAAGATTATCAGTGATCTCACTACTCAAGCCCTAGAACAAAACTGGATAACTAAACATGAATTTGAGTATTTGAATAGAAAACACCCCGTGACCCCTGTCTTTGACATGCTCCCAAAAATTCATAAAAGTCTGACTAACCCCAAGGGTAGACCTATAGTGGCTAGTAATGAGTCATTAGGCTATTGGAACCGTTATCCAATTTTGTTGATCACTACATTAAACCATATGTTCAAAAGCTTCGTGCCTTTGTGAGAGACTCTACTGATGTGATAAATGAAGTCTCTGAACTGCAAGAACTCCCTCCTGATTCTATTTCAGCTACTTTTGATGTGGAAAGTTTATATACAAACATTTCTCATGAGAGGGGTATTGTAGCACTTGAATATTATTTACAAGACCGACATGAAAATTCTTGCCCTCCAAGTGCTTTCATTTGTGATTTAGCATCACTCATTCAAAAAATTATTTTTTTTTTCTTTCCACCAGGGAGAGTATTTCTTGCAATTCAAAGGTACAAGTATGGGGAGCAATTTTGCTCCCAGTTATGCCAATGTTTAAGTTGGTTTTGTTGAGCAACTGTCTATCTTTAATGAGAACAGAAATCCCTTCTATCACAATATCATAAAATATTTCAGGTACTTTGATGATATTCTATGTATCTTTAAAGGGTCTCAAACAGAGTTTAGAGATTGTTCCACTTACCTCAATACCATGAGCCCTGATCTAAAGTTTTCAGCAGAGTCTGATTCTAAACGTGTGCATTTCCTCGATATGTGGGTCATTTTAGAAGATGGAAAACTTCTCACCTCTCTTTACCAGAAGGAGACTGATCGTAACTCCCTCCTTCTGGCCAGTAGTTCTCATCCTAAAGCACTCATACATGGTCTACCTATGAGCCAATTTTATAGGCTTAGACGTATTTGCCACTCAACTGAGGACTTTGTTGTTAGTGCTTCTGATATGAAACAACGCTTCTTGGCAAGGGGCTACTCTCCTGAAAGTATTAATGAGGCCTACAGCACTGCACTCTCTACACCACGCTCCGAACTATTAAAAAAGAATGTTAAAAAGGATAAACAGTTTTCTGTTTCATGTATCACTACCTATACTCCAAAAGCCTATGTGATTAAAAATACCATCATGAAATACTGGCATTTAATCTCGAATGACTCTTCACTTAGTAATAAATTCAAAGACCCACCTTTGTTTGTGTATAGACGGGGCCCTAACCTCCGTAATAGGGTGGTCAGGGCTAGTATACAAACAGCTCTAAGTCAGACCCTCTTGGCACCTCTGAGAAATGGCAACTATCCATGCGGCAATTGTGCCCAATGTAATAATACTCATAAATCTTTTGACTTTAAACATCCCAGATCTGGAAGAAGTTATCCGGTGAGAGGTTTCATTACATGTAACACTAAACATGTGATCTACATACTCAAATGCCCCTGTGACATGGTGCATGTAGGCAAAACCATACGTAGTCTGAAGCAGAGAATCAGTGAACATAAAAGTTCCATCAGACGTGCCGATCCTAACTATCCTGTTGCCAGTCATTTTAATGCTCTTTCTCATCCCATCTCTTCCTTCCATTTTCAGGGAATCGAGCATGTACAGTTGCCAAGAGGAGGAGACATTGACAAAATATGATGTCAAAAAGACCTCTTTTGGATACACACATTAGACTCTCTACACCCAAAGGGCTTAAATGTGGATTTTGATATGAGTGTTATGCTATAAATATGATGTGTGTAGATCTGCCTTAGACTCATCTCTTAGGGCTTTAGGCACCATAGATATACATAGAAAGGCTAGATGGCTGATGGGACTTTCGCCGGCGACGTCATCGAGCGGCCATCTTACCTAGGGGGACTTTCCCCGCGCACTCTACAGTAGTGGACGGAAGGTGAGCGACCGACACAAACAAAAATACACTTAACTCGCTGAAATCTTGACGGATTTACAAACGGTTTGGTTTATTAAAAACCTTATTAACGTGGCTATGATTCAGGCCGCGCGGACATGCTGAAAGTGCAGCTTTTCTTTTCGAAAATCGATTTCATTTTGCTGCATAGTTGTGTGTCTGTCACAGCCATTTGCAAGGCTGCAATCTGGGAGTTTCAATTATTATATAGGTTTTCGTGAGACCAATAATAATTTTGTGACAACCACATATTTTGTCTAAATGGTGATTTGTGTTGATGTAGTTGTGTTTATTAGCTAGCAAAGAAACAAGAGGTTGTGAATGTGACATAGTGGGCAACTGGGACTATTACAAAGTAGCCTAGACATAATTCTTTACAGGTGGGAAAGGCAGAATTACTCCTTTGTTTTAACATACATAATATGATTTCCAAGCTGTTTCATTAGTAAAATATATCCTTAATTTAGATTCATTGTGATACAGTAAATGCCTGGCTTTGTGTTTACAGAAATACTCAACACAGTTCAAGATGCCAGACTTTAGTGCGGCACATGGATGCGCAAATGAACGTTCTGTCCACACAAGAGCCCGTGGAATCACCTTTCACTCGTAAGAAATGACTTGAGGGACATATTTAGGATAATTGTTACTAACATAGTTACATTTGTACTTGTACAATACAAGTTATTTTCACCCTGACGTTTTAGAAATGCTTCTACCATTTGTTTACATAATAATCATTGAATATTTCTTTTTCACATTTTTTTTAACATGTTACTGTCATTGACTTATTTAAGTTTAAATAATGGCATTCAAGCATAGGCTACATGAATTACCCCAACAATATCATAATTTAGCTCTGTATTTTTGTCTTTACCATTAATGTTAAAGGTAAGAAGGGTGTTTAAAATGTTGTCAATAATTCATATCTCGGTATCTTCTCATGTTTTTAAGGTTGAGTGACTGTTGGTTTGGAGTGAATTTCGCATGGTTTAGTGTGGGTGTTGGTTTGGAGTGAATGTTGAATTGTTTTGTAATTGTGCACATCTGGTTAATAAAAGAACCTTTATGTCATGTTACTGAATGTGTTTATTTTAATTTTTATATTAAAATATATGTAGCAGAACGGGTAAGATGAACAAACCATCCCCTTGATCTTTAAAACTATACACATGAGTTGTTATGTGACCCTAAAATAACACAAACATAATTTCCAACAGGCCGTGGAATTTTTTACATTTGTGGTATAATTATTTTTATGTTAAAGCAAATTTAAAGAAAAACAAAACACTGACAATTTAATTTTAACTGTGTGTGTATGCGTGCAGCTATGGCAGGTATTGCTCTACTCTCTACTTTTTTAATTTAATATGAAAGTCCATGGTTATAATTATCCGTAAATATGCAGAAACATAACTACATCTCTGGCGTTTATAACAAACCAATCCGTTTGAAAATCAGTTGAAATTTGAGCAGGATATGGTCATTGAAACAGTACATGCACCATAGACATTAATGTTATCAGTGGGCCAGCAGCCCCGAGGCAAGATGGCCGCCGTGTGACGACGTCAGTCCCCATTGGCTCACAGCGTAGGTAAGCTATCTAGCCTTTCTATGTATATCTATGTTAGGCACTGCATTTTATGACGGTTTTCCTGATGTTTATACAATGTCCACACCCTTTATTTAGTGGCATGTATTTAGTCAATCTCCTACTTGTTATGTTTTGTATATATATATATTTTTCTCTATTGTCTGGTTGTTTGTGTCTGCATATGGTTCTTGCAGAGTGTTTCTATAATGTTTCCTTTGCTTGAAATCTATTGCTGTGCAGAGAGGACTACACACTCTGCTTTTGAACTACATCTCCCACCTGAGCAGAAGTAGTGCAGCACAGGTGCAACTGATTGCCTTGATGAATCACATAAGACTGTTCATTGAACTCATGTGCTGATTGTCACCCTGATGAAGGTCCTCTGACCGAAAGCTTGGTTGGTTTATTAAAGATACTTGCATTGATCCAAGTGTGCAGATCCTATTTTTACACAAGTTTACACATGGTTTTCTGGCACCTTGGCATACTCAGGTCGTGAGTGCGGTGATTTGCTCCTTGTTTTTACAACCATATAGATAAAACAAAGTGCTGTTCACTGAGCTCACCAGTGATGGAGGTCATCCTTGAGAGACCTGCTGTTGTTATTTTGCAGCAAGTAATGACTGCATGCATTGTAGATTCTAACATATCATATTCAGCTACACATTTCTCTGTCACTGTCATCTTTATAGTTATGTCCTATTATTGTTTTTAAAATTTATGATTATTTTGTTCACTTGAACCATTAATATTCTTGTTATTACAGGTCTTCAGTCACAAAACAACCACAGAAGACACAAATCCACCTCAGAGAGACACAAGATGACCTCAGAGAGACGCAAACAACAAGAAAGAGGCACAACCAGCACAGACTCTGTGTGTCTGACCCTGTGTAGGAGAGGTGGTGGGGCCTTTTGCATATCTGTGCCCAGGGGCCCATTGTCTCATAATCTGCCCATGCATACAGTAGACATAGCTGTCTTTTACAGAGGGACATTTTTTCCAGATATTCAATATGCCAATTTGAAGCTCTCTTGCTGAATGAGAAAAAGCCAGCACCACATCAGAAAAATCTCTGTGTGCAGTTGATTCACACCTCTCTGTTGCTCTCACAGTATGATGACATCATAATATTTAAATGAGGCTTTGTGTAAAACACTCATAAATGAACAATATCCTAAATATTAAGAAGATTGTTGAATCATGAGCATATTTAAATGATAAGGCCTCAGTGCTTGTGTCACTGCTTGCAGCACTGATGGTTAAAAATATATAAGCTGGGCTATATTTTTATTAGCATGTTGATGCTGAGCTGTTTGTTGGACAGATAAAACACACAGTTGGTAAACCAAAGACAGTAGCTTTAGATTTACCTATTCAAACTTGGTAACAGTCAAACATCAGTCCAATTTGATTCATGTACACTAACATAGTAGTGATGTGGGCAAAATATTGCCAATATTGCTCATATTTGACCTTCATCAGTGCATTTTTTGTCAAGTCTCAACGGTAAGATACACAGAAAACAACATGGGCTTTAAAAAGTGTCAAAATGTCCCGTCTACCTTGAATGAGTCCGTTTGTCAGTGACAGCAGGTCTTAAGAAGAGGTCCAGGAGCAAAAGGTCTCAGTTTGTAGTCTGTTTTCCAGAAAAATCGTCGAGTGAAAGTTGAGTTGCTGCTTGTCTCTCCGATAGAAAGTTCGTTCTGACTGAAATGTTTAAACGTGTGAAAAGATGCACTTAGAGACCACATAGCAACCATGGAACCATCAGGTCCCTAACAACACGTCTGACCTCACAGCTCTCATTACGTCATCATCAGACAGTCCTCCACTGCAGGAACAATACCACCTGTTAGTTTGTGGCCATTTATTAAACCGGCAATTTATTTATTAAACACGCTGCGGCTTTTTTTCTTTATGTGTGTGTTTTGTTTTCCGCTTGTTTTCTGCATTCACGTGGACAGTTTTTCTCAATCAGCAGCCTTATTGACAATCGGTTTACTCAGCCGGCTTTTGGTTCTTCTTGATGAGGATATCATCATGTGAATTAATGAAGGTGTATTCATTAAACGCTTTCTAGTCAGCTCGAGACTGTCATCGTCTGAAACTTATATCACACTGGTTATGTGGCGCATAGAGTCTGTCTCTGAACATGGTAAACAAAAAAAGATAAATGCAACTGAGTGAAAACAGCCATGTTGGGGGGAAAAACTTAAATAGAAATAAAAATATGAGTGTTGGGTTCCGCTGGGCGCTCCCTCCCTCTTTCAGCACTTTCCAATAAAGGCGCACTGCGCTTTTACGCACGACTAGTGACACTGTGGAGGAGATCAGAGAGCCATGAAGACCGTCAGTGTGTGAGCGTTGTGCTGCCACCACTGCAAGAATTTGATCCTGGTGCCTGGTCTGTTGTTCTCTGTCTTAGGAGAAGCGGCTCGGTGCTTGGAGGAGGATGGTGGCTTCACTCTTGATGGAGACCTCCGCCACTTTGTCGTGGCCACCAACACGGTTGACATCGCTTCAGAGGAGAGGCTGTACCAGCTGAGCCAGCACCTGACTCTGGTCCACAGTCTGACCCAGAGACAGTTTCTGAGATGGATGAGTGAAACGCAGGTTTCAGCGTCAACATATTTTTGCCGTTTGTTGCGACTGAACCTCTGAGCGGCTGCGCTGTGATGCAGGGCCGTAATCACCTATTTAACATTGGGGGGACCATTGTAAATCACCAGTCACCAGAGATGGGGACTCGAGTCATTGTGACTTGGACTCGAGTCCACTCAAGTCACTGGTTTGAAGACTTGAGACTTGACTCGGACTTGGAGGTTAAAGACTCGGGACTTGACTTCACCTGAGACACGATGACTTGAATGACTTGAGTGTTTGTCGGTTTGGTGGAACTTTTTTTCTAATTTATTTGCTAACTGTCATGGTTCTGTTTTGACCAATATTATGGTTTTGTTTTTCTGCCTGTGGTTGCCCCCCCCCCCCCCCTGCTCTCCTCTCACTCTCCCTCTGCAGAGCTGGATCATGGCAGGGGGCGGGGCTGAACTCGTTGGCTGAGCCTCATTCACCACACCTGAGCCTCATCAGGCTGATTAGCATGTAGCTTTTTAAGCCGGCTTCACCCCCGGTTCGTTGCCAGAAGATTCCTTTGTCTTGTACTGTGTCTCGCCACGCTTCTGCCCTCTGCTCCTGCCACGCATTCGGTCTCGAGTTTTTGCCTGTGATCCTTTTGTTCTCTCATCACGAGTATCTCCCTGAGTAGGTGATTTTCTGTTGTTACTTTGTTCCCTCAAGTATCTCTCTGTTTAAGGTGACTTTAAGTTGATACTTTGTTTTTCCCTTGTTACTTTTCCCATAAAGGTGATTTTGTGTTTTTCTAGTTGTTAAATTTTTCTTGAGCTTTAATTTTTGTTTTGGTTTTTTTTTTTTTCTCATCTAGCCTCCATAGCCTTTTTTCCCCTTGTGGTGATTTTCTGTTTTCTTTGTGTTGATACTTTTGTGTTTAAATAAACTTGTGCTCTTGTTCTCTGCATACTGGGTCCTGGCCTCGCTTTTTGCCTCACGGCGCGTAACAGCTAACATTAACCCCAGAAAGTGTGTAAGTGTGGTGTGTGTGCACATGGGGGTCGTCCCTGCAAAGTAAACATTGCACCTAAAATTTGGTTGAAACTGAGTAACCCGAGTAACTTAGGTTGTAAAGTTGAGTGAATACTGTTTGAGATGGACTAAATGAAGTCATGGTTTTAAATTGAGTAATTATTACATGCTAAAACACGCGTAAACAAAGTAGATATTGCTTAAAAACAGATCATGACAAAAATATGGGTTTAAAACTTAGCAAAGTAAGTAAATATAATTTAAAATGGAATAAATATGTTTAAACAGTACATGAAATAAATAGGATTTTAAAATGAAGCAACTTTTAGTTTAAAAACAGCATATGAAGTTGATTTGGGTTAACAGCTGAGTTAATGAGGTGTGTATATAGCTAAGATCAGATTCTGCAGGTAAAATTACAATAATAAGGTGACTTGACTTGGACTTGCCCAAGAAAAATGACTTGGGACTTACTTGAGACTTGGAGGTTAGCCTTATTTGGGGGAGTACAGGCTCAAGAGTCTCTGCTGCACTGAAGCGTCTCTTCATGTTGCTGTCTCAGAACAAAATGGTGAAGTGCTCCAAGGAAGCTGTACTAATGAGCTCTGTGTGAGTGATTGTTTTTGTCTTGACCCATGTAGGAAATGACACGTTAAAGATGTGATAAGTACATGTTTTGGAAGGAGGTGGAGTTGCAGGAGGAGGGGGATGGGACTTTGGAGGGAGGGAGTTGTGGATGTTCAAATGTTTTCTAAGTGCTGTTTGAAATGCAAGAAAGGAAGAAGAATGTGGAACATCGATAACACACAATTCTCAAAGACGACTCAGCTCAGTCACAAAGAGGCATGTTATGCAGGCCAGAGGGTTTATGTGTAGCAACATCATCATGCAGAAACCTGCTTCAGGTCATGTGGGAAAGTGATTTTAGAAGGGCTTGAGAAAAAGCATACTGACACTAAAACATACTTTAACCCAAATTTGAATGTTCGAATTTGAATACATCAGGAACACTACTGGGATGCTACAGAGTGAAAATCTTAAAATAAATGAATTGATAAATAATAACGGACTTGCCTTTTAAAAGTTTATCAATATTTAAACTATAAGTAGTAAGTTTGCAGTTTCATGTGTTTTTAGCAGTGTTTGGCATGGTATTTGATGAAATACAATATTCCTTAATCAGAGAAAACCTACACAAGGCATCTGTGGTCACCTCTCAAACTGTTTGACTGGAAGAAACCGTTTCAGAGCTGCCTCTAAAAGTAGCCTGCTTTAGTAAATATGGAGATGTCCCTGGTGCTGAAATAAACATCTTGCTTTCCGTGACTAGCCAACATGTAAAATAAGAGATTTGTTAAGAAACCATCTGGTTAATGAAGAAACACAAAAAATGTGACATGTTTTTGTGTTTCATTTATCATTCAGACTGGCACTTATCATCAACATGTAACAACCATCACACATCAAATCAAGAGCAGACTAACTACATGGGGTTAGACTTCTAACGTTTCCTCACTGAAGCTTCCAGAATATCATAAGTGCTCTTTTACCTCTGCAGCTCTTGCAGTGGTGGCGTTTAGGGAGACTGTATGGAAGCATTCTTAAATATACTGCTTGAAATTAGGTGTGGACTAATGTAGTGTCTGGAAAACAACTGGCTGCAGTGATGTTTCAATCCAACCATACAGTACCAAAAAAGTTTAGAATATTCAAGGCAAACTCTTGTCAGTTTGGAATCAAAATGCTGTATTTATCGGAACAAAGCCTAAAATATACACATCACTAATTACTGTCACGCTATTACAATGTAAAAGCTGCAAAGATACAATGAGCAGCTAGAACCTGGTACGCTGTTCAGCCAGGACACAGCTCATTTTATAGTGCATTTCTTTCTTTACAACACCCATATCCTTCCATTAAGGTCCATGTCTGGAACTTGAATGTTGAACAAGCTCTTGTGCGCTCATGATGCAAAAAGAAAAGAAGCCATCAGCAGTCTGTATAGTCTTAGCCATCCATTCAGATCTGGCCACCAGTAACCTCGGTCCGTCACCTGATGACTGGATCAACTCCTTCCCGCTACCAGAGACAAAAAAGAGACACAGAGGTAAAAGGGACGTTTGGATTCAGCCCTGGTTTACATTTGGCCTTAGTCTTAAAATTATAAGAGCAACAGCTCCCCCTAGAGGCCTAGAGAACTTCCATTGTTTTTACTGAATATGCAGCGTTTTTCTGTTGCAGTCATGTAGTAGAAGGCTAAAACAAATAGTTTGGGCTTTCTACAGCATGTTTTCTCATTTGCAGCAAACTTCCATTGTTGGATTTATTTTGGATTTGGAAAATTTGTTTTGAATTGGCATTGCTACTAATGCTGCAGCACAGTTCTAATGGAAATGTTTTGGGCCTCTGTAGTGTGTTTGCTCCTGTCGGTACCTTTGGTCTTGGCCGAGGCCTGCACCCTCAGAGTGCCCTTCTAGGTAAATATGAGTTGGCTCAGATTTGAATCATTCTTTCCTCTGGTAGTCCAGTTCAAGGAGACTGACCCCATTAACAGCCAGGATCCTTTCTCCTGGTACCAGCTTCTTATACCGAGCTGTAGGAGAGTCTGAGACCACTGCATGGATAAAGATGCCTTTCACGCTCAAGGAAGTGTCCTGGAAGATGAGGTCAAAATGTCCTTACCCAACAAAAATCACTAATGAGGACATTGCAGAGAATCTTTTTGATTTCTTCTTCTGTTTATAGCAGCCTTAAACGAGCACCACTTCCCATAAGCCCTGGACTGTCACAGGATGACAGTTTAACAAAAGAGGAAAGTCCATGAGGGAGTTGAGGGGTCGTGGTGTGCTCAGTTGTGTCTTCAATAACAGCAGAACAGATAACCAAGCTTATACATCTCTTTCACTCACCCTTGTGTCAACTAGAGCAAGACCAAGTCCTCTTTCTCCTCGCTCCAGCTCCAAGCTAAAAACCTCATCATTATTGCTAATGCTTGCTAATTGTTGACTCGGACACAGACACACCCACCTCCTGGAGAGTTTTCTGGATCTGGCCAACTGTTGTGAAGGGGTTTTTCTTGACAAGGGAAAGGATTCGTCTGTCATCCACCACACTTATTTTCAGTGGTCTTCCAGGTCTTTTGGTGTTGCTGAGCTCACCAGTGCGTTCTCTCTTTTTAAGAATGTACCAAACAGTTGATTTGGCCACACCTAATGTTTTTGCTATCTCTCTGATGGGTTTGTTTTGATTTTTCAGCCTAATGATGGCTTGCTTCACTGATAGTGACAGCTCTTTGGACTTCATATTGAGAGATGACCTCACCAGATTCCAAATGAATATACCACACTTGAAATGAACTCTAGGCCTTTTATCTGCTCCTTGTAAGTGAAATAACGAGGGAATAACAGACACTTGGCCATGGAACAGCTGAGTAGCCAATTGTCCAATTACTTTTGGTCCCTTAAAAAGGTGGAAGGCACATATAAAATGTGTTGTAATTCCTACACCGTTCACCTGATTTGGATGTAAATACCCTCAAATTAAAGCTCAGAGTCTGCACTTAAAGCACATCTTGATTGTTTCATTTCAAATCCATTGTGGTGTTGTACAGAGCTGGAATGCTGAAAATTGTTTCAATGTCCAAATATTTATGGATCTGACATATATATATATATATATATATATCATTTATTTATAAATGAGAGGGGAAGCTTTGAAAATCAATAACCACATACAAATGCATTACACAGTCATGCTTACTTCAGGAAAAAGAACACCACATACGAAGCCTACTTCATCGGTAAAGCTGTTGTTGGTGTTTTCCAATGTGCCCTTAAAGGGCCAGTGTGTAAAATGGGTTGAAAACAGTGACATCAGTGGTCAAATGCTAGATTGCAGGGCTCACTCGCTCACCCCTCCCGTCGGGTAAATGACGGTGGCCTTGTAGGGACAAAAAGCCTTGCGCAGACACGAGTTTTTTTTTTCCGGAGTAGGTCTATCTAGGACGAGGTGAATATTTATTTAGAAATCTAAACCATGTTACGATATTGTAATGAATCCCTCACGAGCAGGAGACCAGAATAGCGTTCAGGAAAAAGGCCCATTTATTTGAGCACTCTAAAAACTCCGGTAACACTCCAGAGGGTAAAAGACTCCGTCCCAAACTCTGACTCTTCTAGCGTAACACACACAGTTCACACACACATACTCGTTTACAGTACCTAGCAGGGACCCCCCCTCCCCTCTCTGCTCCACCAATCTCCAGCGCGCACACTGACTGCCAGCGTAGCCTGTAAACAGAGCTCAGCTGTTTATTTAGCCTAGCAATATCTCTGGAATATAGCAGCTGCAATGGACGACTTTGAACGTGATTTTGAAGAGTTTCTTGTAGCGGACACAGACCCAGAGCCATACCTGTTTGAGCCGGAGCATACAGATGAGGAACTTGGATGCTGAACGGGCGAGGAGAGAGGCTGAATCCTCCGCTCCCATTTTGCTGCACAGAATGGGATTCGGTGCTACCATCGTTGGGGAGATGTATCATTAGGAGGAAAAGCACTGCAGAGAGTGCATCACAAGGAGTGAAGTTGCGTCTTCTTTTCCTCGCAGATGATGGTTCGGGTTCATTCTCTCCTGTTGCGTGGTAAGTGTGGTCCACTCGCAAACTTTATAACAAAAAAAAACTTTTCACTACTCTCTATCAACGAACTACTAACACTCTCTGCTGTTTCCTCCTCCTTCTTCCTTCCTCCCGCTGTCTTCGTTTATTTATACACGCAAAACGCGTTCTCTGGCTGGCTGGATTGTCCGCTCGGTCTGCCGTACATACGTGGCAGCGCAAGATGGCGACCTCTCTAAAGCAAGGCCCTTGTTATATATATATATATAAAAGCATAATTATAAGACTACGAAAACCAAACAGATTTTATTTTATAGCGATTATACACTTATATAAACATATTAATGGGTAGAATATTCAGATTCAGATTCAGATTTGATTATAAACCATGCCAAATATTACACACTGGCCCTTTAAGGCCCAAAAAGTCAAACTATCATAAAAACATAAACTTATATATAAAGCCTCAAGTGTCCTTTCATTATTCATGGATGAGTTTTATTCTTAATACATGTAAAATGTAAAAAAAAACTTAGCTGGGTCGCCAGGTAGTCGTCAACCCTGTTACTTTTTTTTTTTTTTTTTTTCTTCTTCCTACTTGTCTGCATTGGTCTTCATAGCTTAGCGCCACAAAAGGGTGCAAGCTTCTTGTGAAGACTGATGCACTGTTAATCTTGCAGTCGAGTATTTTATACCCATAATGCGTGGTTGTGACCGTTACCCACCCTCCCTGGAGACTAGCCTATCAGCCTTTATTGGAAAAGCTTCCTAATATGAGCCAGAGAGGGCCGTGATACACCAAGGTGTGTTCAGGGGAGAGTAAGGAACAAGCAAGGGGGAGGGGGCAGGTGCAAGTCCTGAGTTACATAGTGACAGTGCATGCGGAGGAGAAGGAGGGAAAACAAACAAACAAACAAACAAAAAAAAGGGAAACAGGCAGTGTAGCTGATGTATTGTGGCCTTGAGGTAGTTGTGCTCCATGCAGATTATCAGAAATAAACATATACATGTCTACTATACTGTACTGAGAAACAGAGACAAAAGAGAAGTCTATACTGAACACCAAAAATGTGAGAGTCTTGGTGGAGGGGGAAAGCCCGCCTGTAGAGAAAAGAGAGCGCAGTGTGGAAGGTTTGAGAAGCAAGTGGGCCCCTTTTAAGTGATCCCATCGGTTCTTTGTGATGCGTCACGGGGCTGAAGTAACGAACATGCATGCGTGTATTTGAACCCTCCCAATGTGTTTATGAAAACCAACACCAGGGTCCAGGGCCGGCCCTGCGGGGGAAGGGGGGCAGGCCGCCACCCCAAGACCACAGGAGCGCCCAGACCCCACGACCAGGGAGCCACAGAGGCGGCAGGACACCCCGCAGGCCCCAGGACCCGGGGCGGCAATGGCCGGCCCCCCCAGAGAGCCAGAGACACACCCCAGACAGGCGGGACAGGAGGGCCCACCCACCCACTGCCCGACGCGGACCGCCGAAATATGTTCTACAAGGAGATTCAGCCAATGGTTGATGTTGAGGGTCTGTCTATCTTTCCAATTGACTAGGATTGTTTTCTTGGCGATGGCGAGAGCTACAAGAAGAGAGTTGCAGTGGCTGTTTGGGAGGTCAATTGTCATCAGGTCACCAATTAAGCACAGGTTGGGAGATAATGGGATCCTGCAGTCCAAAATGGAGGAGAGTTTTTGAGTGACTGTTGACCAGAAGTGCTGGACGGGTGAACATAACCAGAGCGCATGAAAGTAGGTGTCTGCAGTGTTCTGAGTACACTGAGTGCATGTGTCAGATTGACTAAAGCCCATTCTATTCATCTTTTGTTGGGTGATGTGTGTTCTGTGGAGTACTTTAAATTGGATAAGCTGTATATTAGTGTGTCTTGTCATCTTAAATGTATTTTTGCATATCTGAGTCCAGGAGTCAGGGTCGGGTGAAGCACCCAGCTCCTTTTCCCATTTTAAATTTGGTAAATGTATAGAGCTGGTCTTTGACAGTAATTTATAAATCTTGGAAAGGTTCTTCTTATTACTCGGAGAAAGCTTTGTAATATGTTTGGCAAATTCTGGTGGCTGCAAAGTGTCCTGAGGCGCTGGAATTCTCTTCTTGATTGTTTTTATCAGTTGTAAATATTGTAGAAAGTTTCCATTTCTTATTTCAAAAGTTTGAAATAAGTTTGTGTATGTCATAAGTGTATTGTCTTGGAAAAGGTGATGGAGATGAGTTACTCCCTTCAACTCCCATGTGCTAAAATGGAGAGGTCTTTTGTTGATTTCAAAGTCCGGGTTGTGCCAGATTGGAGAGAGCAAGCAAGGTTCTATCTGAGAGCTTGTGATTTCTAGTGTTTTCCACCAGGCTGACAAGGTGGAAGCAATCATTGGGTTCTTAAAACAGTTATGACGCTTGAGTGTAGTGGTGATAAACGGGAGGTCAGAAAGTTTTATATTGTTGCAGTCCACCTGTTCTAGTTCGAGCCAGGAGTTGTAGTCTTCGTTAGGATATAACCATTTCAATAGGTATTGTAGCTGGTTAGCCAAATAGTAATGTTTAAAGTTAGGAGCGTCCAAACCCCCTTCCAGTTTGTTTTTCTGAAGGGTGCTTAGGCTAATTTTTGCTGTTTTGTTCTTTGAGTAAAATTTTATAATTGCAGAATCTAATGACAGGAACCATTTCGATGTGGGAGTGAATGGAATCATGGAAAAAAAATAGTTAATTTGGGGTAGAATTTTCATTTTAACTGTGGCTATTCGACCCAGGAGGGAGATGGGAAGATTATTCCTGTGCTTCAGGTCACCACAGATCTTATCTAGCAGCGGGCTAAAGTTCAGGTGGACCAAGTCTGATAGTTTAGATGAAATATTTATGCCAAGATATCTTATGTTGCCCACAGGGAGAGAAAATTTTTGGTCTGCAGGATTCCAAGAGTTCTCCGTTATTGGCAGTATTGTCGATTTGGACCAGTTGATGGAGTAGTCCGAGAGTTTAGAAAAATTTGTTATGAGATTAAATACTTCATGTAAAGACGATTTCGGTTCTTGTAGGTAAAGTAAAATGTCGTCGGCATATAGATTAATTTTATGCTCTGAATTGGCGGAATGGATACCTATGATCTTGCTGTTCTGACGGATTGCCATGGCCAATGGCAATTACACGCACATAAACCCTGTTACTTTTAATGAAAACACCCCTTCTGAGATAATGGACTGCTCCAAAAGTTGCATTATTGTGAACATGCTGGTGAAAAGACAATTCCCAGATAGCACATATACATCTGGCCAAAGTCGGCCCGATGTATCAGGTTTAGATTGTTAAGACGTAGCAGGGAGAGCGTTTGCTCATTGCCAAGACGTTGCTGAGACGTCGGCCTTTAATTGAAAATGACCACCATGCAACGTTCAAACGATCAATAAAAGAAGCTGCGCTCAGTGGGCGCTCCTTCATTAATATTCATATGCTTCGTTAACTACGACCTTTATTCATTTAGGTCTGATCTTTCAAACTACAAATATTTCACCATTCAGGTGAGAAATCAATTCTAACATTCAAAAATAGCTGACTGTTACCCTATTTCGTGTTTAAGTGTGCACAATACAAAAGTCAATTTGATAAACTTTATTTTCAAATTTCCACAAACAATATTTGATGGCCAGTCCGCTTCTCCTGGCAGCCTGCAAGACACAGAAAAGATGATGAGCACATAACTTTAAGAAACAAACCCAACTTCACCACTGTATGTTTTTTTTTAGCATTTCAGCTGTCTTTGAGCACCCGTTCTGGGTTGCACAGTGTCGGCCCGCCCCACCTTACCTCCGCGCTCCTCTCCCAGACACTTGAGCACACGTCCAGGGCCCCGGAGGTCAGGCCTGGGGGCCGCGAGACCATGGGTGGCAGCTCTGGGCACTTCCACTTTAACCCAAAATGAGTGCTCACGATAACCAGATGAGCACATAACGTCAACTAGGGAAAATAAAATGAAAACACCACAGCTGTAGCCTGTTAGCTAACATCAGCTAAACTAGCTAAACTAGCTATCAGCTAACGAAAGATAATGTTAGCTGGTGGGGACCTGTGCTATACACCCAGTCGCCACTCACCAGGAACCTCTTTTAACAGTCACAGAAGAAACAGCATAGCTATTTTCTGCCAATTTATTCCAGTTAGCTTACCTGAAACTAACTGCGATGAGATGCTGTGTCCTGCGAGCTCAGTTCCAAACAAACACCGCAGAGATGAAACTCTGCCTCTGTGCCGACTTCTGTATGTGGCAGACATTCTACGGCACTGGGCCGACCCAAAGCTGACGTAACAGAGACGTTTGAAGAGCTGGGACAAAAGAGTATTAAATTTAAAGATATCTGCCCATGCGGCCGACACTTGTCAGACTCTATAAATTCAGGGCCGATGTGTCGTCCTCAGGCCGACGTCGGCCAGATGTATGTGTGCTATCTGGGTATGTTGCTAGCGTTAATCATCATGCTGTTTAAAGTTACCTTAGCGAACTTCAACTCTGCATTGATTTTCAGAATGAGGGAGTTTGATGAGACGCACTGCTTGTGAAAGAGCTGGATTCAGGTTCCCTTCCCTTCAATTCCCTTCTTTATTAAATTCTCATTTTACCTTGAAGGCTCCAGTCAGTAGATGCTTGCTGTTCTTCTTACAGGTGGCCTCTTCTCCCTCACGTTCTTCTTGCCTGGTGCTTTCTCCTGCCTCACCACACATTGCAGTGCTGGAAGATGCTGTTGCACCTTATAGCTATTGTTACCTGGCTCACCTCACAGAGGCATTGCCTCGCTGCAGCGGCCTCGGTTTCGAATCCGGCTCACAGCCCTTTGCTGCATGTCAGTCCCCACTGTCTCTCTGTTTCCCCATTTCACTCTGTCCTGTCAATAAAGGCAAAAAGCCCATAAAAAAAGATGTCTTACAATATAAGTTTTTCTCGTTTAACACATAGAAGTTTTTCTTGTTAGATACATTACCATGCTGTTCAAAGTAAAAGAAATATCCACCAATTGCCAGTACATTTTATCTTTTGAAAAGTGCAATGAATGATCCTGCAACGTTTCCTGTGTCATGATAAATGTCAAGGTAAATGTTGCCCCCTTGTGGCACTTAAATTTTCCAATTTGTGGATGGACATTGTACATTTGGGGAGGGTGCTCGAGCACCTGCCCCATTGCCCCTTGATGGGCAAATGCCCTTTTGTCAAAGCATTTTTAATTTTTAATTTTTTTTTTTTTTCGGTGCCTGTGTGTGTAGGCCTGCCTGTGCCCTTTAACAATAACATTTAACAATTAATTATAATTAATAATAATCTATTTGAATAAAATGACCTGGCTGCCATCACATAGACATATATACATAGATGCCGCATTGACTGCCTGAGCGCGTCCCAGCCGGCCGCCATCTTGGATGGGTCTCGCTTCGCCTCCACAGTGCATTCACTTCTATTGAGGAAGGAGCTGTTTGCATAAGTAAAATAGAGTAACTCACTGAATTTTCAACTGATTTTCACGCGGTTTGGTTTGTTACAAACGGCACACATGTAGTTATGATACAGGATGCTTTCGTACATCAAAAATGCGGGATTTCATGCTTTAATGCTTTCTGCAGATAGCAACAGCATGTTATTTAGGTCACAACACAGTTCTTTTATTCACCTCAACCCCAGAGTGGGATATATATATATATTTATATATACACATATATACAGTACACATACAGTATACTGTGTAAACATACTGTATAAACACAATATACCAATACAAAACATAGTATAGCATATTAATACTGATATATTATTAATATATTAATTTATTAATATATTTTAATAAAGAAAATGCTTGATTGTTCTCACACTCACTCTATTATACCCACAGCCATCAGACTTCATAATTCTTTGTTAAATAGATGATCTTACAGACTTCTTTGAAATTTCCTTTGGGGATTAATAAAGTTCTTCGTATTCTTATTACACTGACTGCTGTGATCCCTCAAAAGTAGTAAAAAAAAACAACAAACATTTTCAATATTTACATTAACACTGAAATTAATTTTGGTATTGGTATTATAACTATGAAAATGGGACTGTGGTCAAGATAATTTGAAAAAAGATACAGAAGCAGGATGAGCAGCACAGCTGGTGGAAAAGTGAATATGTGCACCAAGGTGTGCTATACATAATATGCTATACAATGTTTTGTATTGTGTATATTGTGTTTATACAGTATATACATCTCTCTCTCTCTCTCTCTCTCTCTATACATATATTTATATATACATATATATATATATATATATATATATATATATATATCCCACTCTGGGGTTGAGGTGAATAAAAGAACTGTGTTGTGACCTAAATAACATGCTGTTGCTATCTGCAGAAAGTATTAAAGCATGAAATCCCGCATGTTTAATGTACAAAAGCATCCTGTATCATAACTACATGTGTGCCATTTGTAACAAACCAAACCGCATGAAAATCAGTTGAAAATTCAGTGAGTTACTCTATTTTACTTGTGCACTTCCTCAATAGAAGTGAATGCACTGTGGAGGCGACCCATCCAAGATGGCGGCCGGCTGGGACATTGGCTCCAATCTTGGCTCCAATAGGCAGCGGCAGTTAATGTGGCATCTATGTATATGTAGCCGGTTCTCAATACTCAAGTTCGGCAGTTCGGACTTGTGGACTTGGCAAGTTCGGACTTGGTAAGTCCACGCGAAAGTCCGGACTTCCCAAGAACGGGAGGACGGGAGTACAGTCATTTGTGCCTTTGGAACAGCAGCGAACTTGATGATGTCACCACCTCGGCTCCCCTTGGCTGTTGTACTGTGTTGTATACATGCATTTAGAATAAAACAATATAAACACAGCCCAGCCCTGCGTCTTTTCATAGACACTGTAAGAAATCAATATGTATATGTTTTTAAAGTTCCAACATATATAACTGACATACAAAAACATATAAATAGCCAAAACATTTTCATAAAATGTCTTTTAAAACCTTTTCCCCGCAGCTGGCTTCTGATTATAATCAAAAGTCAAGTGCAGGGGGAAAAGTTTGTGGAGAGTTGGTGGTTATTGTGATCGTGAGCATTGGTGAGATGGAAATCAATAACGGATCGGAAAACGCATCTTGGCGCAGTTATTGCAGCAGGACTGAGGAGGAGGCTGCCCAGCTGAGGAGGCAGATCCCAGAAAGACAGCGGAGGATGAGGATGAGGATGAGACGTGCGATGCTTGCATGTCTGTTCGATATGTTTGTCCAGTTGTGGACAAAGTACCCAGGAATATCACAACAAAGAACAAAAACTCAGTCACAAGTAAAAGTGCTGCATACCAAATCTGACTTGAGTAAAAAATATTGTCAGCAAAATGTAGGACTGCTTAAAATTAAAAATTCAAAGTACTCGTGATGCAGAGTGACCCAATTTCAAGTGTTGTGATCATCATATACATGAATATGTATTGAATATTATTTGATCAACGTAGGCTACATGTAAACAGCATTTAAATGTTGTCATGGTAGAACTAATTTTAACACCGTTCACTGGTGCACTAGTCTGATCTATAACAACACACAGCAACTTGTAAATATGAAACAACTACATATAAAACAAACTATCTGAACAGTAACTATAGCTATCAAACAAATGTAGCTTGAGTAGAATGTACAGTATTTCCCTCTAAGTAAAAGGAAATACCCAAAGTACATCAAATTTGTACTTAAGTACAGTAGCTTCTTGTAAATATACTTAGTTACTGTCCATCACTGCATTTGTCTCATCATTATGCTTTCTGTCTATTTTTAATGGAGACTTGACAGTTTACTTGGTTCACCTAGAAAAAACAACAGCAGTTTAATATTGTATTCAGTCTGACATTTTACTGAAGTGTTGAGTTGTAGATTGTGGTGCTGTTGAACTGTACTGGATTACACTGACAGCAGTTTCTCATTTAGTCCATCCTCACCAATATAAATGGAATCAAACAGGTCAGATGTGAAGAGGAAAAGTTTATTCAGCCACACTTCAGACATCGGGTATACAATTCATATCAGATGATCAATATTTAAAATGCTGTTGAATAAATACTACAATAAAGACAATTAATCTTTAAATACAATAAATAAATTACAATAAATTCTTAAAATCATGATTGAATGGTAAAAACACAAATAAGCAAAAGAATGCAAAGAACAATAACATGTTACAACATTTAATAATACAAGAATATATCTTGTCTGGGACTTAATGTTGCCCATTAGACATCCCCCGAACAAATTTCATTTCATATTTAACCACTACAGAGATATCAGCCATGAATTTCAAAAGGACTACCTGAGAGAGGCTGCTCTCTGGGGCAGCCTGAGCGCTCACACACACGCTTATTATCTATGAGCTCTGACAGCTGTCATCCAGCGGACCTCAGTCACAACTGGGCTCTATATTAAAACATCGACCACGGGTCTGACGTTTCCCTCACTTGTCATTTTCCGATGATCGTTGCGAAATGCATGCTGGGATAGCTGGCTGTTTGAAGTCCACACAAGTCTGCTCCGATGCATCCCCGGTGAAATGGGCGTGGCGAGAACACTTCCGGGAATTTGGACTGAACTTGGCCAGATGTGAACTTTGAATTGGAACAGTACTTGGGCTGTGACTGATGACGTGTCACGAGTCCACGAGAACACAAGTCCGCACAAGAACGCATATTGAGAAACAGCTTATGTCCATGTGCCATCAGTTACATGATGACCTTTAACCTTGCTCATCCTTGACGTGCCCCGACACGCCCTCACGTGCCCTCCCTGCTCTGACTGCGACTGACGACACGACACGCCGCAAACTCTGCAGGAGAAGAACTGACGAGCTTACAGGACTCTTTTGTCTTCAAATGCCGGTAAGTAGGATTTGCAGCATGTGCACGTTGTAACCGACGAAGTGAAATGAGCATGCTGTGTGCAACGTTACCCGTTACTAGAGTCAGATACTCCGCTGTTACTAACTTGAGTGGCCATTAGCCGCTAGCTAACCGAGGAGGGCGAGGGGCGGAGGGGAGCGCAAAGAAAAGGGATATTGAGACGTTCATGATAACGTGGACATGTTGCCAAAGGCTCGACAATGGACTTAACATGTGCAAGTCAAGTGCTTACCGATAATACGACACAGTACATGCAATTATTTAATATTTAAATTCAAAAGCAAAGCCAGAGTAAGGTGACCAGATTTCTGAGATGAAAATCGGGGACATATTCAGTGCAGCGGTGAAAAATCATTAAATATTATCATTATGAAATAAAAAAACAGGGACAAATACTTTTCCATGTATTTTGACCAGCTTTTATTACAAAAAAAGTTGCAATCAAACAAATGAGTGACATTATCAACCATCCACCCACTTAGCAAGTCAAAAATATCTTAATCTTATTAGCTTGAGTTAGGATGGATTTTTTTGGTCAAAGGTTTCAACTCATAACTGAATACTGAACTGATATTTATGACACAGAAGGTGCCAATCAAAAAAAGGGATGACATCACCGTGATCCCCTCATTCATCCACCTCCTAAGCCTCCGCCTCAGGAGCCTGGGTAGAATAAGAGCAGAAGAGAACATGAGAAAACTGCAAGAACAGAGCCAATAGTAAGTGAATAGTTTCTTAAAGAAATAACATCAGTTTTGGTATATATATAATATACTTATATAATTTAGTCACTGTGCTCTTTTTTATATGGTCTGTGTAATTGCCTCTTTTGGAAATGTGTCACTGTACATCAGAGGTTCCTAAACCTTTCAGACCATGTATCACTATGTACCAAACCAGATTTCCAAAGTGCAACTTTCTACTGCAGATATGATTTTTTCATACACTAAAAATAACTGTATCCCCCATGCAACAGCATCAGCAGGGCTAAACAACATCAACAAAATGCTACTTTATTAAAATCAAAGAGTAGCCTACATTTATAAAGTGCACTCACAAAAGATAGAGATAATATTGTCATCTCATGGTAATCTAACATAAGTTACACCTTCACTGACAACAGTGACATACAAAACAGTGACATAGGGCACCATGTAATCAGATGGTCTGTGTTTATAACTACTAAATTCATTGATCACCCACACAGCAGTGTCTGGTACCAGCCCGACACAAAATACAGCAGTCAACACACACAGCTATTAACCATTTACTTATTTATTTATTATTTTAACACAGTCTCAGGTCCCGATGCCTCCAGGAAAATCCTATGCTACCAAAGCAGTCTTCCACCTCCTCCTTTTTTAAAACAGAGCCACATACAATGTCATCACCTGGTAATCTCACGCAAACGTTACAGCTTCACCAATGACAGTGACATAATGACTTTTATAACGTTACATTAGGTCTTCAGTTCAGATTAAACAGACGCACTGCATGTTACAACCATACTTAGCCTACTTTACCTCACTTCACACACACACACACACAGTCAAGTCTGCTGCCAGCTCACACAAAATAAATAAGTTCATACACAACATACCATTTAACGCGGCTGCTGGTCTCCTCTCCTTTTTGCCACCTCTAGATTGTTGTTGATGCTGCTGTGTCTGGTCGTGCTTCCTGATAACGTCTGTAAGTCATACGACGTCTTCTCTGGCGATGCGTTTACTGACTACTGTAATACCTGGTGTTTGAGTCTGCATGCATTTTTCCCCCATTCATTGTCAAAATCGGCGACATTTTCGGGGACAGCTTTTACCGGGGACAGGCCACCCAAATTGGGGGCTGTCCCCGGAAATTGGGGACGTCTGGTCACCGTAAGCCAGAGTGCAATCTACCGGCTCTGTGCATGCGCAGAACCACAAAGTAGCATTTCTCGACAGGTAGGGGAAATCAACAGACCATCGGCTTCTTGTTTCTGTCTTTATTTTGTCATGGGCGAAGTGTAGGTCTGTCCACCGTTTTAGAGAACATATGATTTACAGGGCTTTCCCCACCTTTCTGGAGGGCTTATTCACCCTTTGCACATACGTCACATCATCAAGTGACGGTGCCATGACGGACGCAAGGCTATTCAAGAGAAGGCTGAGCCACGGGGTCAAACATGGGGGGATTGCACATGCGCAGTAAAATCTGGTCTGCACTTCCTCAAAGGCTCAGTAGATGGCGTGAGACCGTGGAATAAGGGGGAAGTTTGTTTCATACACTGAGGTCCCAGAATCAAACCCAATGACAGCAGCCCTAGTTCTTTACCAGAGTTACCTAGTTACTTTATTAAGGAAGAAAAACAAATTCAAATGATTTTGGAAAAAGAGCTTATTGACACATTTTGACATATTCCAGTATTCAAATATTCTCAGTTTCATTATTGTCTTGATGTCATACACACAAAACACAGGAACAGGACAAAAATGATTTATTTTGCGTTTTCACACACAAACAATCACCACACAAATAACAAATGAACTAAAGTCTGAGGAAGAGCTTTGTGCTGGAAACATCACACAGTAAAACAAGAGCTATTTGATCTGGCTCCATTTTGTTGGTTCTGGGATATGTGCATGCATGTCATTTTCACAGTTTATTATTGGACTGTCACTGGTGGCCTGCGTTGTGGGTGAGAATGACAGGGATGCAATTCCGACTTCCAACTTCAGGCAGCCGCCGTCCAAAAGTCCAAGCAGACTGCATCAAGGGCGCTCCTTGATCACCTGAGGGGATCCTGCGCTTTTTATCTAGCGTCCCTGCTGTCACCCTCCAGCATCGCAGCTCAAGTTACACTGCGCATGTGTAGTCCCCCCATGTTTGACCCTGTGTCTCAGCCTTCTCTTGAATAGTCTTGGACAGATGACAGAAGTAAACAGACCGTAACAGACAAGTGGGAAAATTCAAAAGATGGAAGCAATTTCGATTTAAATTAGCATTTCTTTTGTAACATTTAACACCGTTTTGACCTTATAAATGGCTACTACAAGTCAAAAAGATGTTGTGCAGTTGTCGGTTGAGAAGGGTCACCTTGTAGGTACTCACAAAGAGCGATATTTGTAGAACTAGCGTTAGCAGAGTTACATACTGACCCGTACCTTCTTCCTCCCCATGTATTTACGGATCTAACCAAGTCGTCGAGTCTGCCCGACTTCAGTCCACACGATCTGTACCACTATGTTGTAAACAGAGTATCCCCATACACAGCTGCAGATCTAAAAGCATACAAAAGTCTGGATGCTTACCAGTTTTTTGTTGCTGGTTGGGTTACCGGTACGCGGTGCTATGCTCACGGCGGGGGAAGTACCTCATAATGGCAAAGGTAAGCTTTCATCGGTCATCATGTTATTTACATTTCATAACACATGTTTTCAAAGGCCTATTAACGCGTACATGCGTCCAAACACCCGAATCCCCCTGGAAAGTTGTATTGTATTGACATGTATTTTATCAGCCTCTTATAACAAGAACAAAAACATTTAAAGATAAAATATTATGACACATTTTATCTGCCTATGATGTCAAATCACTGTCAGGTCCTGACACATTTGTGTTTAACGTAGAGCACTTTGTGGTGTTATGTAGAGATTTAGTTTTGTTATGGCTGTATCATGCTACAATGTTAGGTACTGTCACATATTTTGTATACTGGTAATTTTATAATGTTGTATACTGATTTTATTATGTTGCAATATCATGTAGTTCTTTAGTTCTTAGTTCAATATCTTGTAGTAAAAAGGGGGTTAGTTTTCAAGACGTTCATGCATTGAACGTCTTGGTCCAAGGCTACTGACAGTCCTACTCTGACATTATATATACAGTCAGGTCCATAAATATTTGGACATTGACACAATTTTCAGCATTCCAGCTCTGTACAACACCACAATGGATTTGAAATGAAACAATCAAGATGTGCTTTACGTGCAGACTCTGAGCTTTAATTTGAGGGTATTTACATCCAAATCAGGTGAACAGTGTAGGAATTACAACACATTTTATATGTACCTTCCACCCTAACTGGTTTCCTAACTGAACAGCTGCAGATGTGCTGCGCCTCCGTCAGCAGATTTGTCACAAATTCACAAACACACCATATTACTGGCGATTTTAAAGTCGCAGCCCACATCTACCGCAGCGAATATGCTTCTGTAAGTGAGCACAAAGAAAGTAAAGAAAATATGATAGACAATATTTGCGTCAAGCTGGACTCGATTTCACGTCAGCAAAACACAATATAACACAAACTGCATGTCTGCCTGTGTGAGCCACTGAGACTCACAGAACACACGGCTTTCCTCAGGTATTAGTAAATTACGTCAGCATCCAGGTAACATTTTGATTTGGGCTGACCTGAGACAACTGGTTACCCTTGGCTTGCCTTGAAAATACCCAAACATTGGGTTATCAATGTTTCTTGTTCTTTTTCTATGAGTCTACAACATATTCAGTGCCACATTACAGTCTGCACAACACTGCACACTATGACAAAGGCTGTCATGTTTAAAAAGTGACGATCTAACTCGCTCTCTGCGTTCCTGTAGAGACAGGGATAACAGCATGACGTCACCTCTCTCGGACCATGGGGACATTTCTTTAAGTGTGCGTCTATAAATGTGAGTTTGTTCTTAGAGCTCATATGTCTCCATCAGAGCTAGCTGCCAGGTTGACATAGAGTGTAATACTATTATTATTGTGTCATGGTAGTTAACGCTTATACAATTCCGTTTGCTTTTTTAAAATTTCGGCCAACTTTTTTTTTAACTCGGTCACGGAAGTCATTTAAAATGCAGCGAAGCAAAATACTTAAATTAAAACATAGGCTACTGATGTAACACTCAAATTAGATTTTAAAAAGTGCAAGTACACAAAAAACTACTCAATTACAGTGACGTGAGTAAATGTAAGTCCTTGCTTTTCACCTCTGTAATCATCCAGTGGCTATAAGTGCTTGGTTTTTATTTACATATTATTTAGCGTACTTTGAGAGCATTTTCAGAGTTAGATCGTCGCTTTTTAAACATGACAGGCAACTACAACGCGAAAGTGCGCTCGACTATGGAAGCCCGAATGACTACGGACGAGTCAGCTGGTGCTGTTGCAGCAGCGAAAAAGCCAAAGCCCTATTATTTCCGACAAGAATGGCTCACTGAATTTACGTGGCTGAGATACTGAAAAGAAAAGAAAGTGATGTCCTGCATGTACTGCTCTCAGTGCGGTCCGAAATTTGCAGGGAAAACTAAATTCGCCGACTCCACCACACACTTCAAACATGAAATGCTGGTTAAGCACAACAACAGCATCAGGCATAAATTATGCAGGAACAGATGCAATGATGGAGCAAAAGCGCTGCTGCACACATCATTTAAGAGGCAGGGTTGTCTGTGTTTATTGCTAAATTATCAGTAATGCAGTTAATATAGACAAAATTATGAGCACTGGTGCTCCTAGTAGAAAAAGTTAGTCTGGAGCCCTGCGTACATGCCCTTATTTGGATACCACATCCTGGTATTTCCCACACATAAAGCCTATTGACAGTGTATTGCGCTCTGGCTGCAGATGTATATTAAGCGTGAATCCGTTCTTGCAGCACGTCTACAGAAAGTATTTTGTTAGAGACAAACCATCCATCTAATGTTTTGCCGAGCCTTGACCAGCGAATTAATCAGCTTGTAACAATTCGCCAACAACAGAAACTGAGGCGTAAGTCACAACGCTACTTTTACAGGTCACGGGAGGCACAGGTTCACAGTGCCAAGCTGAAACCCCCGATATAACATGAAACCCCCCAAAAAACTAAACTCTTTTTGCTTTCAAAATGCAGCAATAAATTGTATAAAAACTAAAAGGACTCGTATGGTTAGTTTAACTCAACAACTTTAGTGTAATTAAATCAAACTAACAGGCGTCTGGCTCGGATGATTCACTCAATTAACACAGCGCGTCACGCCGGTACAGAAAACAAATAACCCCCACTGTGCATTTACTGCTTGTTTATTAATTCCAGTCACGTTTTATGTGTGTGAGATCCTGCTTGTGTGTGCGTGCACCTTGAATATCATATGTAAGGCTATTTCATCACTAAAATGGCGGTGGTGAAAATATTTAACTTTGCTAGACAGCATTTCTCTGAGCCATTCGTGAAAAGGAAATAATGTATTTTCTGTGGAAAGAAGGCAGCATAATGTGGAATTATTAACAATCTTTGCTTCCTTTAATTTAGTTTGGATAACAGTAGTAGCCTAATAGTAGCTGCAGCAGCAACAGCGTTAGTTGCCAACAGCTGTCTTGTTTTTATTTTTTTTATTACCTCCACCAAGGAGGTTATGTTTTGGCCAGCGTTGGTCTGTTTGGTTGTTTGTTTGTCTGCACAATAACTCAAAAAGTTCTGAACCGATTTTGATAAAATTTTCAGGAAAGGTACACATGACAATATTTGGTGGTGATCGGTTGAAGCAAAGTGGATAAAATAATAAAATGGCATGAAATCCGAGCTGCTTGACGGAGGTCTGCGCTCTCCGAGTGCTTTTCGAGTTACAGATATGCGACATTGTTTGGCCATGGTGATCGCTGCTTGCTGTTGGTTTGCAGGATTTCTGTTTTTCTGCTGATATTGTTTTTTTTAATCTATGTACACTGTCTTGGTTCGTCATGTCAGAAGTAGTGAGTTTTGGAGTATAGACATTTGTTTGTTTTTGCATCGTCAGCACCAAGGACAGCGCTTAAAGTGATTTTGTTATAACCGCTGGCTGTAACAGGCTCTGGGACATCTTCAGCACCAAGGACAGCACTTGGTAGTTCTTGTCTGCTTTTGTCATGTGGTGAATTCTACTGTTGGCCTCCTTATGGAAAAAATGTAATAAAATTTGCATTCGTTAGAACTTAATGTTTTATTTGTGTGTAGCTTATGGCAGCCAGTCAGCAGCCTAGTGAGTTGCGATGTGCGATGCGCTATACAGCAAGAAAAAATGGCAGCCCCCCCTACTTAAAACATCTTCCCGTGTGTGAGGAATACCAGGATGTGGTATCCAAATAAGGGCATGTACGTCACATATAGCAGATAGATGTGATTTCCATTGATGAGATAAACGCAACTGTCTTCATAGTCCGTGCCGGCGCAGTGAGGGAGAAATGCACAGACTCCTTCGTGTTGGAAGTGTTGTAGTAGGACTAACGGACGGTTGGACTACTGGGTATGAAATCGGATGGTCGGAATAATGGCATTAAAATGGTCGTATTAATGGGCAGTCGACATTATGGGACTAAAACGATAAAACTCGCCATAGACCTGCATGGTCAGATTAGCAGGTCGGAGTTATGGGTAGACGGACCCCCTGGTGGCACCATTGACGTTAGGTATCGATACACATGAGGTTAGTTGTGTCCAGTTTCTCCTGAGTGAGAGGAGCAGACTGATATGCACGTTGCACGCAAGTTTTATTGTGTGTCAGTAGCCTATTATCGCTTAAAAAAAACCTAACCTCACCAGGAGCCATCAAGTGAGCTGACAGACAGCTGTTGTAACATTAATCCATTCCTTGCACAAAACACACTGTGCACCAAAGACATTGAACTATTGTCTGTATCCCTGCGACCGTCGAATTTCCACAGTTATTTATTACTGTTGTTTATGTTCACCCGAAGGCTAATGCTGATGTAGCCACTCAGGCTATGCTAAAAACGGTGCAGCGGCTGCAGGGGTTAGCGCCGGATGCACCGCACTTTATCTTGGGTGATTTCAATCATTGCAAACCGTCAAAGTCTTTGGGAAATTTTTACCAATATGTGACGTGTCCTACTCGACATGCAAAGTGTCTGGACCTTTGTTTTGGATCCGTAAAAGGGGCATATAAGTCCTTCAGCAGAGCTCCACTCTGCATGTCCGACCATAACATGGTTTACTTGGTTCCGTCCTACAAATCCGTCCTGAAGAGGAACAAGCCGGAGAGAAGATTGGTTCCGGTTTGGTCGAGGAATCAATCCACTGCCTCCAGGACTGCTTCCATAATACGGATTGGGATTTGTTCACAAATGTTTGCTAGGATACTGATGAATTAACTGATGTTGTTTCATCATATGTTTCCTTTTGTGAGGCCTCCATCATTCCTCAGAAAGAAATTTTCCTCTACCCCAATAACAAGCCGTGGGTGACTAAAAGTGTTAAATCTGTGATTAATCAGAGGAACATTTGCTTCACTCAGGGTGACACTGCTCGTTGTAGGTAGCTTCAAAAACAGCTAAAGAAGGAGCTTAAACTTGCCAAATGCAGATATAAAGACAAGGTTGAGAGCATGCTAAGGGCAGGCAGCTCTCGTCCTGCATGGGAGGGGGTCAAATCCATGATAGGGATGCAATCCAAGAGCCATGTCTCCCTTAATGGAAAGCCTGATCTGGGGCTCTCAAATGAACTGAACAATTTTTATAACCGTTTTAATAACTGTAATTTCAGCGAGGAATTGTCAGTTTTTAAAAATGCTGTCCCTTCACAGAATAGTGTTGTTGACAGGAGCAAGGTGTGTAAACTTTTCCAGGGAGTCAGGGAAAGGAAAAGTCCTGGCCCGGATGGCATTGGAGGGCGTGTTCTCAAGAACTGTGCTGACCAGCTGGCAGACATTTTTACTTTTATCTTTCAATGTCCCTCCAGCTCCACAAGGTCCCCTCACTTTGGAAGGATTCCATTATTGTTCCAGTTCCCAAGTCTGCATCCCCCAAATCACTAAATGATTTTAGACCTGTGGCATTAACTTCTCTAGTAATGAAGTCATTTGAGAGAATTGTCAAGGAATCACTTCTGACCTGTGTTCAAGATAACCTGGACCCACTACAGTTCGCTTACAGATCAGGCAGAGGTGTCGAAGATGCATTAGCCACCCTTCTAAATCTTGCCTTGACTCATCTTGAGGGAGCCATGACTTTTGTCCGTCTTTTATTTATTGACTCTTCATCTGCTTTTAACTGTATACAGCCACACATTTTAGCAGAAAGATTAAGGGACTTCCACAGCATCTGTCCTGGTCTAATAGCCTGGCTAATGGACTTTTTAACAGAAAGACCACAACGTGTGAGGGTCAATGGTGTTTTGTCAGACACTCTAGTCTCCTCCACTGGATCACCTCAGGTCTGCGTCCTTTCACCTTTACTGTTTGTTTTGTACACGAACGAGTGCCGTAGCCAACATGTGGGACGTCACATCTTGAAATTTGCAGATGACTCAGTAATCGTGTCCTTGCTGAGCAGTGACGACCCTTACCATGGCCCTGTAGTGAAGGAATTCACAGACTGGTGTTCCTCATCCTTTATGTGCATCAATGTGTCAAAGACTAAAGAAATATTGATAGACTTTCGTAAACATCCGTCAGTCATCCCTCCTCTTGTCATTGAGGATCATGCTGTCGAGCTGGTCCATAATTATAAATATCTTGGCACTCACATTGATGTCAAGCTGTCCTTTGATTTCCATGTTGATGCTGTCTGCAAGAAGGCACATCAACGTTTGTACTTTCTTAGGAAACTGCAGAGTTTTAATGTTGACAGCACTTTTATGAAAATGTTTTATTCTTGTTTTATTGAGTCTGTTCTGACCTTTTCTTTTATTTGCTGGTACGGCTTACTTTCCCTCAAAAATAAAAACAGATTGCAGGGTATAGTGAGAGTGTGCAGCAAAATTGCAGGTATCAGCCTTAATGATCTTTCTGACGTGTACAAACTCAGAACCCAATGTAAGGCCGCTCACTCCTCACTGACCAGTCACCCCTTGGTTGGTGAGTTTGTATTGCTCTCGTCAGGCCGTAGGTACATCCTGCCAAGATGTAGGACAAATAGACTGAAACATTCTTTTGTCCCTGCTGCCATAGCTCTTCTAAATGAGTGACTGATTATCTGGTTGTTCTATTTATCGTTGTCTTCCATGCTATATGTTGTTGTTACTCTGGGATTGTTGACTGTTTGTTACTACTGGCTGTAGAGAGATTTGCCCCACGGGGACAATAAAGACTCCTTGAACCTTGAACCTTGAACACAAAACAAAACACAAACTTAACGTTGGTGTTCAAGGAGACGTCAGTCAGCATGGCATGTCACGTGTGATGGAAATCTCAGGCCTATCACGTTTCATTTATTATCTCTCAAATTAATTATGTCATTGTCACGGGAAAATTGAGGAAAATTATCTCGTTATCACGGGAAAACGGAGGAAATAAAATGTATGTATGTATGACCGTTCAGGGCTTCTGTAGGTTACACCACATATAGTTTAACTATAAATTCCAATATCTGCTTGAGAGTGAAGATATAGTTACGTAGATGGGCAGTATTTCCTTTACTCGTATATGAAATGTGTTTCTATGAGTATTTTAGGCTCACTGCTACTTGACAGGGGTGAAATACATAACAAACATTATAGGGTCATTTTTTATTTTCTAAATATTCTCTCCATGACTCAAAACAGATAACCATAGTTTAAAAAAAAAAAAAGATAAGAACGAGGCACCATCAGGCAGGAAAGACGTGTTCCTGGACGGGCGATGGTCCAGCAGAGAGACCTGGTGAAAAGAAGAGGAGACAAATGAGAGAGTGAGAGAGGCAGTGTTGCTTTCTTCTTGGCATAACACAAATGAACCATAAGGACCGGGGGACCAGGGGAAAAAAATGTTAAATTTAAACACTTTTATTTTAAATGCAACCTTTCCTTGAGCTATCCCGGGGGCGCCATGGAGCACAGAGGAGAGTAGACGTGTCCCATTACTGCTCTGAGAAAATGTGACCTAAATACACTTTTTATTGTACAGTTTTGCATATTAGTCTCAGACAACTAACTAACTTAAAATACTTTCTGGCTGAACCATTCTGCTCCCTGACCGACCACAATGTCTAACGCCCGTCCAAAGGAGTCCATGAGAGCAGGCCGCAAAGCACCGCAACCTACAGAGCCGGCTTCTCCAATGTCAGAGGATGCTAACACTGCTAACACCCTTGATGCTACGCTGCTACAGTCCATGATGGACTCTCTTAAGAGCGACATATTTGAGAAAATTGACGGCCTGTCCACAAGCCTACGGTCTGAAATTTCATCTCTTAGACGGGAATTAAAGAACTCTACTGAACCACTTCAGCATACAGTGGATGCTCATGAGGCGATGGTGCATGAGCTTGAGCGTGCAGCTATCGACCACAGTGCTCGGATAAACGAGCTGGAGGCTACTGTTAGCATGCTTACCAAACAAGCTGCTCGTCTGGAAGATAAGTGTGAGGATCTAGAGGGGGGATCTAGAAGGAATAACATACGTCTTGGGCGTACCGGAGGGAGTGGAGGGACCCCGACCCACTGACTTCATCGCCCAGTTATTACAGGACCTGCTTGGACTGAACGAGAAACCTCTACTACGAGAGAAACCCAGAGAGGGGAGCCCACCTCGGCCCTTCATTGCAAGGATCCACTTCATTCATGTCCGGTGTGGTGCTGGTCCTCTCCCCGGGGCGGTGCCGGGCCCCCGCGCCCGGCCCCTAGGGTCGGGGGCGGTCCCCGGGTGTGTCCGTGGGTGGGGGCAGGCGGGTGGTGGTTGGGGGGGGGGGGTCCCAAGTTGGGCGTTGGGTGGGCGGGTCTTCCTGCCCCGCCCGTCTTGGGTGTGTCTCTGGCTCTCTGGGGGTGCTGGCCATTGCCGCCCCGGGTCCTTGGGCCTGCGTGGTGTCCTGTGGCCTCTGCGGCTCCCTGGGTGTGGGGTCTGGGCGCTCCTGCGGTCTTGGGTTGCCATACCGTCTGCCTTCCCCCGCAGGGCTGGCCCTGGACTCTGGTGTTGGTTTTCATAAACACATTGGCAGGGTTCAAATACACACATGCATGTTCGATACATCAGCTCCATGACGCAGCGCAAAGAACCGATGGGATCACTTAAAAGGGGCCCACTTGCTTCTCGAACCTATCGCACTGCGCTGGCAAATCAGCTCCACAATCGGGCTTTCCTCCTCCACCAGGACTCTCGCATTTTTGGTGTTCAGTATAGACTTCTCTTTTGTTTTTGTTTTTCAGTACAGTATAGTAGACATGTATTTGTTTATTTTTGATAATCTGTATGGAGCACAACCACCTCTAGGCCACAGTACATCAGCTACACTGCCTGTTTCTCCTCTTTTTTTTGTTTTTCGTTTGTTTGTTTTTCCTCCTTCTTCTTCGCATGCACTGTCACTATATAACTCAGGACTTAAGCACCTGTCCCTCAATCCCCCCTGCTTGTTCCTTACTTTCCCCTTGACACACTTTGGTGTATCACGGCCCTCTCTGGCTCATATTAGGGAGTTTTTCCAATCAAGGCTGATAGGCTAGTCTCCAGGGTGACGGTCACAACCACACACAGTAGCGGTATAAAATACTTGACTGCAAGATTAACAGTGCATCAATCTTCATAAGAAGCTTAGACCCTTTTTTGGCGCTAAGCTACGAAGACCAATGCAGACAGGTAAAAAAAAAAAAAAAAGAGAGAGAATTAAGTGGGTGGATTGGTCATGCTTACGACTCCTCATTCCATACTTGTTTGGATTGTTACTGGTAGGGTGTATGACACCCCAGTTTTACTGGTGAATGTATATGCCCCCAACTGGGATAATCCAGATTTCTTCAGGCAGCTTTTTTCTAACTTTCCTGATATGTCCTCACACTTCCTTATTTTAGGAGGCGACTTTAATTGTTGGCTCAGCCCAGAACTGGACCGTTCTTCTACGACGTTCACTTCCCCTTCGAGATCTGTCAGAACAATTGGGACCTTCATGGACGATTTGCAATTTCGGATCCCTGGCGTTCTTTTAACCCCTCAGGTAAAGCATTCTCCTTTTTCTCTCATGTACATCATGTACACCGTACATTCACTTGAATAGACTACTTTTTGGTAGACAACAGATTTCTCCCTTGGGTGAGCTCATGCTCTTATGAGGCTAAAGTCATTTCTGATCACTCCCCTGTCACTATGAGTGTCCAATCTAAGGGGCTGACTCATGCACAAACCCCATGGCGATTTAATGTACGTTTACTCTTGGATGAAAACTTTGTAGAATGTATTTCCAATCAAATTGACATATTTCTGAGTATAAATAAGATCCCTGGCATTTCTGCATCTGTATTGTGGGAAACGTTAAAAGCTTACATTAGAGGGCAAATAAATTCTTTTGTGAGTTATGAGAGAAAACAAAAAAGGAAAAGATTGGATGAATGAACAAAACATATTGTTCAGCTCGACAGTTTATACATCACATCGCCAACCCCAGATTTGTATAAAGAACGCCTCTCTATCCAGTCAGAATTCAACACTGACTACAGACCATGCTGTTGAACTATTCCTTAAATCCAGAAGTAATTGTTATGAACAGGGTGACAAGGCTGGCAGGTTACTGCCCCACCAATTACGACAGTCAGCCTCTTCTCACCAAATCCTCCAAATTAGAACGTCGGTAGATATTACAATCGATCCCAAAAGGATTAATGATGAATTCAAAAGCTTTTATACCTTATCATACACATCTGAAACTAATTCGGATACGCAATTTTTTCACTACACTCGAAATTCCTCTTGTTTACCCTGATATGGTTGAAAAGTTGGAAATGCCAATTTCCACTAATTAACTTTCTATTGCTATTACATCTATGCAAGGTGGCAAATGCCCAGGGCCGAACGGCTATCTGATAGTTCTACAGAAAATTTCAACACAAATTAGCCCCCGTTCTGAAAGATATGTTAAATGAATCGTTTGCATCTCTTAGTTTGCCCCCAACACTTAAAGGCTAAGTTCATTTTTTTGACACCTGGGCCTTATTTTTAGGAATAAATATGCTCGTAGACTCACCCAGACAATTTTGGTGGAGCTCGGAGCCGTTTTCGAGCAATTTAGATCCATCCGATAGCGTTTTTTCTCATATCATAGAAGCGGACGGGGCCAGACATCGAAGCCCCTAAATTTGACATTATCTGCTGCGAAACTCGCTCATTTCACCTACATTTTATAAATGAATGGCCAGTGTTATCACCATGTCAGCTCAACTTCCTTGTTATGGTCATCTGGGGCTTTACAAGGATGGGTAACTTTTGATGACGCCAAAGACGTGCGCCGCAGTAGCACAGTCCAGCCGGCGCTAGGCTAGGAGCTACACGGGTACAAACATGGTTTGTCATTGCGTTTTTCCACTTTGTCCAAACAAAATGACTAGTTGGACAAAGTTCACATTCCACAGGCTTCCTTTGAAAAACCCGGAGTTACTAAAGCTCTGACTTGTTGTCCTGAAAATGGACCCGAATATTCCTATGGAAGAACTGAGGAGCGTCAGTCACCGGGTCTGCAGCGCTCACTTCGCTCCAGAAACCACACTGAACTGAATTTCCTAAATGCCAAACTCATATCTATGAAACTGTCAACCGTGTTTCTACATTATTTTTTCTGTGTAATAGCCCGAGTCTGCTGTCTGCATTCCAGATCATACATAACTACAAAGTAAAGACATCATACCCAAGTCATTTATTTATAAAGCAAACACTCATAGAAAATATAACCTTTTTGCATTTTGGGGGGCATCAATACGTGTTTCCTCTGGTCTCAAGTCCCACTCTGAGCAGCAAAGGCTCTCCTCTTCTGTTGTCTGTGGCGTGTCCACGACAACACCACCAGTTAGCCCCCATTTGTGGACGTGCAGTGGTCGCTTGTTCTCTGGCCAGCTGTTCGGCTCTTTCCCTCTGCATCCTCCTTTCAAATAGCTCCTATTCTGGCTCAAAACGATACGGGCATCCATCATACTCGAAGTCGTCATCAGACACTTCTACATCGGATAAATATTCCGTCATGTTGCACAAGAATAGCTGTGTAGCTGTGTAGCCTAGCCTCGCGCCGGCGGGACTCAGCTGCGCTCCTGCGGCGCACGTCTATGACGTCATCAAAAGTTACCCATCCTTGTAAAGCCCCGGATGACCATAACAAGGAAGTTGAGCTGACATGGTGATAACACTGGCCATTCATTTATAAAATGTAGGTGAAATGAGTGAGTTTCGCAGCAGATAATGTCTAATTTAGGGGCTTCAATGTCTGGCCCCGTCCGCTTCTATGGCATGAGAGAAAACGCCGTCAGATGGATCTAAATTGCTCGAAAACGGCTCCGAGCTCCACCAAAATTGTCTGGGTGAGTCTATGAGCGTATTTATTCCTAAAAATAAGGCCCAGGTGTCAAAAAAACAAACTTAGCCTTTAATCAAGCTTCCATCTCTCTTATCCTTGAAAAGAACAAGGACCCCCTTGCCTGCTCTTCCTACTGGCCGATCAGTTTGTTAAATGTAGATTTTAAGTTACTGTCTAAAATGCTTGCCCTACGATTGGAAACTGCTACCTACCATTATCTCTCCCACCCAAACTGGATTCATTAAAGATAGGCATTCTTTTTTCAACTTTCGACGACTTTTTAGTACAATTTATCACCACCACATGACCTCTGTGCCAGAAGCTGTCATATCATTAGACGCCGAGAAGGCCTTTGGTTGCGTGGAGTGGAGGTATCTGTTTTACACTTTAGAGAAGTTTGGCTTTGGTAAGAACTTTGTCACATGGGTGAAGCTACTGTACTCAGCCTCTGTAGCCTCGGTGAGGACAAACACCCAGTCAGCACTTTCTTCTCCATCACTCCACCTGCCAGGGTTGTCACCTGAGTCCCTTCTTGTTCGCCTTAGCTGTCGAGCCCCTCTCCATTGTGCTTCATTGTGACCCTCGTATCACAGGTGTTTTCAGGAATGGGGTGGAACAAAGAGTCTCTCTTTATGCAAAAGACCTTTATAAGGCGAATTTTGTCCCCCTTCTGACCCGTATACAAGAGGATTTCGACTGTTGGTCAGTGCTGAACTTGTCTTTAGCTGCCCGAATTAACTCTGTCAAGATGAACATCCTGCCAAAATTTTTATATCTGTTTCAGTGTGTAGCCATTTTCCTTCCGCAAGTGTTCTTGCACAATTGATACCATCATTTTAGAATTTATCTGGAACAAGAAACCTCCAAGGATCCGCAAGCAATTTTTACAGAGGCCAAAAGCATTGGGAGGAATGGCTCTACCAAATCTAGGATTTTGTTATTGGGCAGCCAACCCCATGATAACTCAATTTTGGCTACAATTTGACTCATCTCTCTCCCTGCCTATCTGGCTTAAAATGGAGGCTGCTTCATGTGGCCCAATGTCACTTTCGGCATTAGCTCATGCCCCCATTAAGGGCCCCTCCTCTGCTTACACGAAATATGTCATCATTAAAACGTTGTTGAGAATCTGGAATCAGTTCAGACATTGTTTCGGTTTCCAAACATATTCCATTTCAGCTCCAATAACTGCAAATCACATTTTCCCTACATCTTTGGTAGATGGTGCATTTACTATCTGGTCTAATCTTGGTATAAAATCATTTAAAGATCTATCGTTGATAATACTTTCGCTTCTTTCAAGTAGTTATCTGGAAAATTTGGTCTGCCCAAACTGCACCTCTTCAGGTTTTTTCAGATCCGCACTTTTTCGAACAGTAGATTCCCTCAGTTCCCTAACACACCCACAGATTCTCCATTGGACACATTTCTTAAGCCAGCACCTGCTCTTAAGGGAATGATGTCATACTTCCATACTCGTATTCATTCCCTTTGTCTTGTTTCTTTAAATTCAATTAAAGCGCTTTGGGAATTGGACTTGGGAGAGGAGATCTCCGAGCAGGAGGCCCTTGATAGAGTTCATAAGTCTTCCATCTGCGCGAAACATGGACTGATCCAATGCAGGATTATTCACCGCGCCCCCTTTACAAAAGTCAGGCTCTCTAAGATCTACCAGGACGTGGACCCAACTTGTGGCAGGTGTCATCAGGCACCGGCGAACCATGTGCATATGTTCTGGTCCTGTCCTGCTTTACACTCTTACTGGAGAGAAATCTTTGGATCTTTATCAAAGGTTCCTCATAAATCAATACAACCAAATGCAATGATTGCGTTATTTGGTGCATCTCCACCCACAATACCACTCTCCTCCTCAGAAGCTGCTCTTGTAGCTTTTGCCACTTTATTAGCGAGACGCCTGATTTTGCTTAAGCGGAAATCTCCAACTCCTCCTTCACACACATTATGGATAAGAGAAGTCCTTCATTTTGTTAAACTTGAAAAGATCAGGTGCGTTTTGAAGGGCTCCCTCAGAAAATTTTATAAGATGTGGGACCCCTTTTTTGTGTACATCCGTGAGCTGGACCTCCAAGAGTGACCCATTAGGTATTTTAGTGACATTAAGTTGCGACGTGACTGATCCTGGACTGACCAGCAGCTATTATTTTATGCTTTAATATTTTATGTTGTTGCTATTCATTTATTTTTTTTTTTACAATTCTTTGTTATTAAGCTATTTCTTGTCCTTTTGTCTTGGGTTTCGTTCCTCAGTTTGTAGTATATGTCCTGTCGAGTTTTTTTTTTGTTTGTTTGTTTGTTTGTTGTTTTTTTTTTTCTTTTTGGGTCTTGTACTGTTTTCATCTTGCCCATTACTTGCACTTTTGCTTTATCACTACCCTATTGACCAGTATTACTGTAATGTTTATCTGTTCTATTTGAAAATTTCAATAAAGTGTGGAAAGTGTGGAAAAGAAAATGTAACCTTTACTCAGTAATGAACAAACGAACACAGGGGAAAGGAGGTCAACATAACCATGAAAAATGGTCAAATAAATACATATACTGCGTCATTATGAAATCCGAGGTACTGCCAAACTGGTGAACTGACCTTTCCTCGTTAATCGATAATTTCCTCACGCTCTGTCGCACTCATTTGGGCACTGTTATTTACATGACAACACCTGAACATAACACACACACACACACATTGGCTGTTTGTTTCTACCTCTCCACCGCCCTCCTCTGCCTTGATTAAACGTTGAAAATAAAATAAAAGAGGGAGACAGGTTTTTCCTATTTTATCTTATTTTGTTAGGCTATATTTCTTCCTCTCCCCTCACTGGAAGCCTCTGACCCCTGGCCGCCCGCTCCCGTCTCAAACACAGAGGTCTCCTTCTCCGGAGCACCGATGGCGCACGGCCGGCCTGTTAAATAGCCTGTAACCAACCGTGTGACACAAACTCAGTGCTTTAGTCATTAAATAATTTCGGGCTCGGTTCAGTTTCGGACATAACAAAACAGAATGACTATTGGGTTCGGAAAGGAAAACCGGATCAATCAATTTATAAACACCCCCCTGGACGCCCCGGACTGGACGTGAAAAGCAGGGAGTGAGTGAGTTTGCTCATGCAACCAAACTTGCTTAGCTGGGCCGGGAGCGCCGGGAGAGGCTGAAGCCCTCGCTGGAACTACATCCCCCAGAATGCCTTGCGGTCCAGGACCGGGATTTTCTTCCTGTTTAATTCGACCTTTTATCGAACGTATATTCTATTGATATCGGTCACATGTCTATCGCGATAGACATTGCTGTAGTTTTATTGCCCAGCCCTAGCACTTACCAGAGGGGAGGAGTTTGAAGGATTTGTACAGTTGTGTACAAATGCTTCCTACCTGTTTTAATCATCTGGTTCCTCTGTTGGAGCGCAGGTTTTGCTGCAGTAACCTGGGTGAGGTGGCTCACTGTAGACTCCTCCTGTCTCTCCTCTCTTTGCTTGTCCAATATATCCTTGAACAAGAAGAGAGATATGAATATCTTAGATTTACATTACAACACAAATGTTTGCTGATATGAAATTTATCTCAACAAGAATTAATGTACCAAAGGCCATAAAACTGCAACTGAGCGCACTGTTATGAATCATAAAACTGGTTTTTATACCTCCAGGGAAGGATTTGTAGAGTGACCCACAGGCATTACAACCTTCTATTGTGTACATGTGTTTCAGCTCCTCCTGAAAAGCACTGGAGAACTTTTCAAGATTCACAACACCTTTTGGAAAGAAAAACAACACATTAATACATAATTAAAACACACACACAAATACAGTGACTCATTGAGCATCCCCAGAAGTTCAGTTACATTCATCATTAAGAAATGGAAGGAATCTGATCTGCCTAGAGCAGCCTGCTCTCACAAAGTGAGTGGCCGTGCAAGAAGGGGACTAATGAGGGAGGCCACCAAGACACCTATGACTACTCTGAAGGAGTTAAAAGCGTCAGCAGCTGAGATGGGAGAGACTCTGCTCACAACTGTTGCCCGGGTTTCTCACCATTCAAAGCTTTATGGGAATACTTTTTATAGGCACTGCATATACATTTGCTTATGTCATGGTTACTTACTGTTTAGCCATCGATAATGTGCTCTCTGGCTCACTGAATTTACGTGGTTGAGATATTGTAAATAAAAGAAAGTGATGTCCTGCATGTACTGTTCTCAGTGCGGTCCGAAATTTGCGGGGAAAACTAAATTAGCCGACTCCACCACACGCTTCAAACATGAAACGCTGGTTAAGCACAACAACAGCATCAGGCATAAATTATGCAGGGACAGATGCAATGATGGAGCAAAAGCGTCGTTGCACACATCATTTAAGAGGCAGGGTTGTCTGTGTTTATTGCTAAATTAACAGTAATGCAGTTAATAGACAAAATTATGAATATGTTGTGTCGATATAGGTAGAGCTCCTAAATTTTTTGCTGGTGCTCCTAAAATTTTCAGGAAGGAGCACTGGTGCTCTTAGTGGAAAAAGTTAGTCTGGAGTCCTGCTGGAAAAATAGTGTTTTCACAAAATGCAAAACAATGCATTGTGAAATGTTTGAACTAGTTATTATCTTGTAATGAACTTCATTTCAGTTCTAATTTGTGACTGAGTTTGAATTATCATATGCAGTAAAAGACACAAGCAATATTGTAATGTGTTGGTGAAAGCCCGTGGATGTTCGACTCCAAAGTGGGCGTGGTTTGTGTGTGGTTCTCGCACCGTGAGTGAGGTGGTAAATCACCCCAATTATATGGTGAATTGTTATAAATGTTAATAAACGGTAGAGCTCGAACCTGGAACTTGCCAGCGTTACCTCTGCCTACTCCTTATTCCTGCCGCTCAATACAATATGTAAGAACTGTAAAAGTCTTTGCCACATACTCGCTTGTTTCCTGTATATCTCATGATTTTTCTTCAGACCTTATGAGTGTGCACGAACTATATGTGAGCTTCTAAAGTCTAATTTAAGTGGTGTGTGACGTTGTTATTGAACTTTCCATAAATTAAAAGTAAAAAATAAAAAGCAAATAACATACAAAAGTTGTTTAGTCTTTTGTTTTGTTTGTTTTTAGTGCAAACCGTAATAATGCAATAGTCTCTCAATACTTTAAGTGCAAACAAAGACTGACCAAATTTTTGTTCAAGCATGTTAAAGACAGCTGGCTACAAATACACTGGCCAGTGTTTGTCGGTCTGAGTAGCGACACCATGGTTTGGCCTTGGAAGCTCGCAGTCACCCGCAGATGATTGTAAAACTTTGTCTATGTTTGCACCCATAGACATACAGTATATACAACTATGTTTGCACCTGTAGGACTCTGTCTGCAGTAAAACATTTACCATTTTCCTGTCATTTGTCAGCGTTGTCTGGACTTTCAATGTTTTCTTTATGGTAGAGAGCTATGGTGGCTCTGTGGGTGTCTTAGCATAGTGCCCGTGTTAGTCGCAGTGTACGGGACTATTTTTTACCGCTTATAATAGTGCTTTAATAGTGCTTACATCTTGTTCCTGCCTTTTCTGTCACTCTGTCGCTGCTTAGTGTTTCCACCAAGTACCCTGAATGCTGCCAGTTGAACATCAGACTCCGCTATGCTGGCTGCAGCTCTGCGTTGTTGTTGTTCTGTACTGATATCGCGAGACAGCTTTTAACTTCATATAGTCACAATTTTATATCGTGATATCTTGTGGCACAAGATGATTGTTGATCACGATATTGATTTGTGACATTTATGATGCTGCAATAATGTCATTGCTAAATCTATTAGAAAATGACATACACTTTATTTTCCTCAAAATTGCTCTAGGGGCTTCTGTTAGAAATTCAATTTTTTTTAATTTTATTTTGAGATGTGTAGTTTTGTGGCATTTTTAGACGTTCTACTATTTTACAAATATTGACACTTTTACACAGTAAATGTATTTCTACAAAAATGGACCACTGTTATCAAATATCCACTTGATTTGGCAAATTTGGTTAGGTAAGGCTACATAAATGGAAGACAGATTTGAAATATTGCCCACCTATGCTTTACCACTCACTAGAATCTTTGTTTCACTGACTTACAAATACTGTTTCTTTATGCGAATACATTACCATTCCATTCTTTTTTAAATTTGATAGTTGGTTAATTTTATTCTGTCACAATTAAATTTAATCCACGGGCAAGAAATAATTAACTTTTTTTGTTTGTCTAATTTTGACTTCGCTGGCGAATGTCCTCCAGCCCTGTAACTTTATAGTTACCCAAAACACATGCACATCAACAGTCAAATATGTGGCGCCTTGACATTCCTAAAAGACAACATCTCTTGAGACTAACAAGGACACTTGGTGTCCTCCCTGGCTCATAATCTTGGTGCCTGAGCCTCCCTGGCTCGTGACCTTGATGTCTCTCATTGCTGTCACAGTAGGTGTTAGTGAGCAACACACATCGTTCATCGTAACATTACCAACTACCTGAATTTTCCATCACATTATATGTTCTACTTACCTCTGGCGAAATGACTTCATTTAAGTAAGCATCTCTATCAGCAACAGCCATTTGTTTGGCAACAAGCCCTTCTAATCTCCTGTCTGAAATATTGATAATGACAACATTAATATTTGCCTTTGTTTTCAGATTGTATGTATTTCATTTGTAGAGACACAGTGAACTTGTATTTTTACTTTTCAGGTGTTTATTAACATATGAGCATTAAATGCATGCATAATCTTTACCTTTATGTTGTCAAAAACAGACAGGTGCTCAGCATAGTATGCTTTTAGTGTCAGGTCAAATCCTGTGTTTCTGAACAGGTACACTCTGTTTGACAGAATGACACCTGATAGAAGATCTATCTCCAAACACTGAGAATACAAAATAGTTTAATCAGTCCAAATACCTTTAAAAACCAACATGTCAGGTTTGAAAAAGGATGGCATTATTCTTTCAAACCAAACACCAATTTCCATTTAAGAAAAGGAAATTCTTTCAGTAATACCTGAATCTCTTTGTCAGTCAAAATGCTGTCTGTCTCGGTGGATTCCACAATATCCCTGCAAGAATTAAAAGCATGAACTATGAGGTCAGCTTTTACAGCAAAGACATTTATCTTAAAAAATGACTTTTGGGGTGGGGGAAAGCAATTTCTTTGAAATTCCGTACTACTAACACAATTAAAAAACATCACTATTAGACAAATTATGGAAATAATGGCAGAGAACGATAAAATTATAGCAAATTCTTTGAGATTTTTCATTAGTTTTATTTCTGTTTTTTTTCAGGTTACTTAGCAGAACAGGAGCATGTGTCATATACTTACAGATATGTACTCATGTCTCGATCACAACCACAGTGGAACTCTATGGTGGTCACGTCTCCTTGCACACCTGCACATTCAAAGTGGATCCAACCTCCACAGCCTTTACACTCGAGCCACGAATAGGTTTTAACTTGACTGTGTAGTGTTCTACAAGACAAATTGAAACTGTCTTATCAGCTTATTTGACTATATTTACCGTAAAATTGGAGAGACCTTAATTATGCTCTACTTTTGTAACAAACACATGGCATGTATCATTACACAAATGCTGCATATTGCTGTTCGATTTCTTTCTTCAATACCTCTTTGTGCCAGTTACCCTCTGAAACACACAGGCTTGTTTTTCCCAGGCCAAGCAATGACCGTTGGAGTCACTTTCTTTTTTTTCCCGTTGATGAATCCTGGCCTCCTTATATTGTATTTTTTGGAGGTCTTCTTTGGTAAGTGGGAAAGTCTTTGTGAATGACAAAGAAAGCAAAAACAAACAAAAAAAACATTACTCAGGATTCTCTTTGTGTAAACATTGGCTTTAAGCCAAAAGTGTAATATATCTGACCTGAACACTCACTGTGCGTTCACACCAAATGCGAATGAAGCGAATTACTCGCGCGTAATGCGAGTAACGCGCCGCCCGTAACGCCCGAGTTTCGATGCCTTACCATTTAGTTAATTCGCGTTATTGCGTCATTCGCGCGAGTAGCGGGGAAGCCGGCGGCTGTGCTAACTGGAGCTAAGCTAGTGCTAACGTTCATAGTACAACCATTCTGCAAACTAATTAAAGACACATATTTACAGAACTTACCAAGTAGACCAGTCTCCTCGGCTTCACCCAAGCCTGCTCCTTTTTGTTGCGGTCTCTGTAGAGTAGACACGTAGTATCATATAGCTCCTGGTAGCCACTGACGACCATGGCTGAGATAACCACCATCGCTGCTTTGTACCTGCTCCGGAAGTCCCAAATGCATCGGAGGGCCAAACGCCGTCGTTTTTGGGTTCACCCGATCCTGCAGAAGCGCATCCAACTCGGCGAGTTTCACCACCTCCTCCAGGAACTCCGTCTGGATGATAGCCGCTTTCAGCGGTACTTCAGGCTGACTGGGGACCAGTTTGAGGACCTGTTGGCAAGGGCTGGCACCAGGATCTCCCGGCAGGACACCAACTACAGGCGCTACAGGGTCTTCTTTCTCCGCTGATTCTGCCAAGCCCGTTCCCTTGGCTGTGGTTTCGCTAGATAGTAGGTAGGGACAGTGGGAATCTCGTTCATCCATTCATGCGCGTCACTAATTAGATGACGAGGCATTTGGCTACTTTAAGAGAGGCATAGTTACCCCGCCGTTCTACTCGTGCTCATCCGCGCCCGAGCCCGAGTTTGGCCTCACACGAGTATACCGGGCGCCCTTGACCTCACCTGTGGTCCGCCCTTAGGGTTAATACCCTAGACGCCACAAGATTACTGCCCGACTAGTCAGGCAGCGGACTGCTGGAGCCTAAGCCCCTAGGGAATAGGGAGTAACCAAGTACTCAGCATGTGTCCCATTAATCCAAGGACTGTCTGAACCATTACCAACGCTTTGACATACGTCACTTGCACGCCAGCGTGTGGGCAGACGTAATTACGCTCTATCAGTCCGTTGTATCTCCCCCGAACGTAGGGTCTGGAGATGGCGATACGCCAGAGCTCCAAGTCACTCTAGATCCAGAGTGGGAAACCCGGGTAATCACTCCGGGGCCGGGCGCACTCGGACTGCCGCCCAAGTAGCTCAGGCCCCATGTGCACTAGGGGAACGACAGGCCATCCCAGTCCACAACCAAGAATACCAACCAACTACGCCAAGCCAGTGGGAAGCTTCTTACACCCTCCCCGAACTCATCCTTCATCTGAGACATTTCCAGGGGGCCCCCGATGACCCTGCCCACCTATCCGACGAGCCACGCCAGGGTCATATATGCGGCAAGGGCTTCCCTTTTCACGTCCCTCAGGCCGGTCCAGATTGGGTGCGGGCTTAAGATGCGAGCACCTTGACGCCAAGATGTAGTCAGGAGCGAGTTGCATGACTTATGTGACAGCGCTGAACAGGTGTCATGCCCCCGTACAACGCTGAGGCCCGGGGCCCACCACCCCTCCCCGTAACCACGATGATGCCTGGGTCACCGTCACGACTACATCCCGCAGCTAACGACAGGTCTTACCTGGCGGTCACACCCGTCAGATCCCTGATGGTCCCGATCCATCAGGTAGCGCGGCTGCCCCTGTGACGGGCAATGCCACCGAGAACCGAAGGCAACCCCAACCAGAGGTGGGTGTGGTTAAGACCGTAAAGAGGGCACAGGCCACATGTGCAGAGTCTGCACAGCTACCGACCCTCCCGTCGAGCTACTAGAGTCCTCAGTGTATCGCCCCCCACGCGCATCCCGTAACCCCCGACGAGCTGTATCCCAGCCAGCCAGAGGCCCGGCCCCCGCGCGACGGACGTCTACACCTTTTTCCAACATCCCCGCCCCGGTCAACATCAGCGACCACCTAGGTGGCCCCGCCATCGCCCTGAGGCGCAGAGTGCCGTTTCTGGTATGATGCGTACGGGCCGACATCTGTAACCGCCGTGGCGGACGGCCCAGCCTTCGCCCCGCATAACAGCTCCCACTTAAATGCCTGGATCGCGGGCCGACATCTGTAGACGCCTAGGTAGACGCCCCAGCCTCCGCCCCACAACCCGAAACATTCGTTCGCTGGTTCGCTCCTGGCTGCGAACCAGCTAGGGACAACTACTACCACTACGCGCCTTATAGGGGTCCCTGAGCCCTCGACCTTCTAACAAGGGGCCCCTTCCGTGATGGAGGCTGAGACAGCCTCCCCTCATCAGTCCATGAACTCACTCATAACATCCAGGGAGTACAAGAGAGTCCTACGACTGACAAGTTTAGCAAAGCTCCGGCGTCGAGCTTGCAGCAGGCCCAATGCCTTCAGGAAAGTATCATTGGTAGAGGGCCACTTGCCCCTGGCACCGACTGGAAAAACGAAAACCTGCACCCTGCGTACCGCCGACAATTCCCGAAGGAGCACCGGAGTGAGGGGGCGGTACTTGACCACTTTCTCGAGCCGCGCAGCCTCAAGTGAGTCTTCCCCGAGCTCGTACCGAATCGTTACATCCACAATCAGCGCCTGATCGTCCTTCGTGAAGACGAGGTCGGGCGCCAGAACCTGACCCGAGGGACAGGTCCAACGGACCTCCCTCATCACACTCCAGCCGACACGCTGCGCTTCCGTTACGATGAGATCGCACACCTTGTGGTGCCTCCGGATCCGACCATGTCGAACCTTTGGGCAAGCCCCAAGTATGTGCGAACAGGTCTCGGGAAAACCCCGACAGTGCCGACATAAAGCATCGGAGGACGGTCTCCCCCTCCCTGCCAACTCGCGGGTTGGATAAACATTTGCCCTTAGCTGAAGAGCCGCAATATACCGGCCGGGAGTGAACCCCCCCGCATAGGGGTCCACTAGCCAGCAATTGCTGGTCCTGTCAGCCTCGAACAGCCGAATACCCTTCCCTTGAGAATTCAGGTTAGCCCATCTGTCGAACTCGACCTGACGCCAATCACACGGGATCAGTCGCCTCGTAGGTGTCATTGAGCTGGTGGCCCTCCCTCTCCCCTCCTCAGGGGAGTCCGTCTCCGGATTGGCTTCCACCTCCTCCCCCTCCCCAGGGGGATCCAGCCTGGGAGCTTCCTCCAGCGAACCACCAGCTCTCATCCATGCCCTCTCAAAAGTCCTGTGCTCGATGGTTTTCTGAGCGATCCACCTCACTGTCTCATCCCTGGAGTGAAACAGCTTGTAAATCCTCCGGGCCTGTATTGACGCAACAACCCTTGAGAGCTTAGGAATGCCCAAACCGCCACTGGACTTCCTAGCGTACAGCAACCCATTTGTAGTACAGTCGGGAAGGTGAAGCCAGTGCTTCACCGCCTTCCTGATAATTGCGTCAACTCCTGTCAGGGCCAAGTCCGACACCATGCAGTGATCAGCATTGAAGATCACTCTCGGCAGAGCAAAGTTGACCAACAGGTCCACCCTCTCGATCGGGCCTAAGGGTGTCCCTCCGATGTCAGCTATCCACCGCTGGACTCGCTCGACGATATCCTTAGAGGCCAACCCTGTCCACGGGTTCACGGTCACGCCCAAGTAGTTAACGCCCTCCGCCGGCCCGATAAGATGGATGGGCGCCCCTCCCAACGACCAAGGGGGTCGGCCGTTGATCGTACGCACCACACCCACTGTCTCGGCAAAGAACCCGTGGCACTTACTGGGCTGAACGCTCATCCCAGTAAGCTCGCAGAAGACCTCCAGGATATCAATGTTGGCCACCATGCCCTCCCAGGAGCTACTCAACAACACCAGATCATCCGCAAATGCCAGAGCCGAAATGGATCTCCCTTCCGCAACAAATCCGTGGCCCTCGCGTTCAAGTGCCTGGACCAGTGGATCCAAGGCAATGTTGAAGAGGAGAGGGGACATGGAGTCACCCTGCTTCACTCCCACCTTCATGGCGATGTCCGCAGTGAACCCTTCTGCGCATCGCACTTTGGTCTTGCACCTCTCGTACGAGTTCCTGACCAACCCCAGCATGTGTTGGTCTAACCCCTTCCGTTCAAGAGCACTCAGGAGATGCTCATGTGACACGGTATCGAAGGCCTTCGCGAAATCGACAAATACAACCCCGAGGGAGGACTCCTCTCTTTTGCTCCACCTCATTACCCCCTCCAGGATCGATAGGTTTTCCGAGCATCCAGGGGAAGCCACGAAGCCCCTCTGTCGCAGATGAATAGGACACGCCGCCGTCATCCTACCCGTCAGGATCCTTGAGAAAAGCCTCAAGACCATAGATCCAATAGTAATGGGACGCCACTGGTTGACGTCCCCGAGCCGTCCAGGATCAGTGGTCTTAGGTAAGAGTATCGTTCTGCATCTCTTGAATGCCTCCGGCAGAGTCCCCGAGACCAACCACGTGGAGAACATGCAAGCCAACTTCTTCCCTTTGGGGTCCCAACCAAGGAGAAGCGCCTTGGTTATCCCGTCGGGACCAGGGGAGGAACGGTTCTTGATCGCTCGTAGGTGCCTTAACACTTCCGTGGGTGTGACCAGGCAACAGAAGACCGTGTTATCCGCACGCCCGAGGCCGCCAAACGCACCAAGCCCCCGGAAAGGTCTGACATCACCCCACCTACCCTGGAACACCGCGGTGACCTCGGATAGGGGGACGGGACAAGCCTGCCCCGTTTGCCCATCGAGAACAAGAGACGCCAACCTCGCCCTATCCTGCCGATAAAGACGAAACAGGTGTCCACGGGCATGCCGTCTCCACCTGCATCGCCTGACCAATCCAGAGGCCGGACGCCCGGCGAACCCCGCACGTACCGAAGGTACAGCCTTCATCTCCCGGCCCAACTCTCGA
>CM069317.1:2492576-2495076 GCA_035609425.1 Epinephelus awoara
CAATCAGGCCAGGCTAGCCTGAGAAAGGCCAGGTGAAATACAGAGACCCTCTCCCCTCTCTGGAGGAGCCTCCAGCCACCTCTCACTCCCGGGGCCCCAGCCCAGCTCCCTCTATCCCGGCCTAAGTGCTCCCTCTGGGCCCCGGTGTCTGTGTTTCTCCTTCTCCCCTCTCTGGAGGAGCCTCCAGCCACCTCTCACTACCGGGGCCCCAGCCCAGCTCCCTCTATCCCTGCCTGGACCCTCCCTCTGGGCCCTGGGTGTCTGTGTTTCACCCTCTCCCCTCTCTGAAGGAGCCTCCAGCCACCTCAGATTCCCGGGGCCCCTGCCCAGCTCCCTCTATCCCAGCCTGGACCCTGTGTTTCTCCCTCTCCCCTCTCTGGAGGAGCCTCCAGCCGCATCTCACTCCCAGGGCCCCAGCCCAGCTCCCTCTATCCCTGCCTGGACCCTCCCTCTGGGCCCTGGGTGTCTGTGTTTCACCCTCTCCCCTCTCTGGAGGAGCCTCCAGCCACCTCTCACTCCCAGGGCCCCAGCCCAGCTCCCTCTATCCCAGCCTGGACCCTGTGTTTCTCACCCTCCCCTCTCTGGAGGAGCCTCCAGCCACCTCTCACTCCCAGGGCCCCAGCCCAGCTCCCTCTATCCCTGCCTGGACCCTCCCTCTGGGCCCTGGGTGTCTGTGTTTCTCCCTCTCCCCTCTCTGGAGGAGCCTCCAGCCACCTCTCACTCCCAGGGCCCCAGCCCAGCTCCCTCTATCCCTGCCTGGACCCTCCCTCTGGACCCCGGTGTCTGTGTTTCTCCCTCTCCCCTCTCTGGAGGAGCCTCCAGCCACCTCTCACTCCCAGGGCCCCAGCCCAGCTCCCTCTATCCCAGCCTGGACCCTGTGTTTCTCACTCTCCCCTCTCTGGAGGAGTCTCCAGCCACCTCTCACTCCCAGGGCCCCAGCCCCGGCTCCCTCTATCCCTGCCTGGACCCTCCCTCTGGGCCCTGGGTGTCTGTGTTTCTCCCTCTCCCCTCTCTGGAGGAGCCTCCAGCCACCTCTCACTCCCAGGGCCCCAGCCCAGCTCCCTCTATCCCTGCCTGGACCCCGGTGTCTGTGTTTCTCCCTCTCCCCTCTCTGGAGGAGCCTCCAGCCACCCCAGACTCCCGGGGCCCCTGCCCTGCTCCCTCTATCCCAGCCTAGGTGCTCCCTTTGGGCTTTGTGTGTCTCTCCCCTCTCCGGAGGAGCCTCCAGCCATCTCACACTCCCAGCCCCAGCCCCAGCCCCGGCCCCAGCCCCACCACCACCACCTCCAGCAACCCTGCCCACCGGCCGACCCTGTGTACCCACACTTAAGCACCCTTCCACGGACTAAACCCCTTAGCCGCACCGCCCAGCACTTCGCGCCCCTGGTACTCCAAACGGAGCTTCGTGCCCCTGGTATTCCGCCAAAGTCCCCTGTCTACTGAAATTTTGACTAAGTGCCCACGCCCCTGGTAGTCTCCTCTCTACTGAAATTTTTCTAAGTGCCACAGCACTTAGAAAAAATCCAGCATGCCGAAAATTTGACTAAGTGCCACAGCACTTAGAAAAAATCCAGCATGCCGAAATTTTGACTAAGTGCCCACGCCCCTGGTAGTCTCCTCTCTACTGAAATTTTGACTAAGTGCCCACGCCCCTGGTAGTCTCCTCTCTACTGAAATTTTGACGAAGTGCCCACACCCCTGGTAATCCAAACGGAGCTCCGCGCCCCTGGTACTCCGACAGAGGCTCCGCGCCTCTGTTACTCCATCACCAGCGCCTGGCTACCTTATCAGAGTCCTACCTACACCCACCGCCTAACGGAGGGAGTAAGTGTGACTCTCTTAAGGTAGCCAAGCCTCCCACAGCCTGACTGTGTCACCTCAGCCTTCCAGGTTTTCTCTCTCCCTCTTCGGCCCTGGAGCTCCAACCTCCAGTACTCTGCTCCAGGGCCGCCCGCGCACCACGGTGGCTGCCAGGGCCCGCGTCCAGGCTCCCACCCAGCCTGGACGCCCCTGCATGGGACTTAGTCACTTTTCACTTTGACTCCTGGAGCTCCAACCTCCAGTACTTTGCTCCAGGGCTGCCAGGGCCCGCGGGCGGGCTCTCCCTCTGCCTGGACGCCCCTGCTTGGGACTTTGACACTTTTCACTTTGACCCTGGAGCTCCAACCTCCTGTACTTTGCTCCAGGGCCCGCGTCCAGGCTCCCCCTCAGCCTGTACGTCCCTGCTTGGGACTTAGTCACTTTTCACTTTGACTCCTGGAGCTCCAACCTCCAGTACTTTGCTCCAGGGCCCGCGTCCAGGCTCCCCCTCAGCCTGGACGCCCCTGCATGGGACTTAGTCACTTTTTACTTTGACTCCTGGAGCTCCAACCTCCAGTACTTTGCTCCAGGGCTGCCAGGGCCCGCGGGCGGGCTCTCCCTCTGCCTGGACGCCCCTGCTTGGGACTTTGACACTTTTCACTTTGACCCTGGAGCTCCAACCTCCTGTACTTTGCTCCAG
>CM069317.1:2500076-2677576 GCA_035609425.1 Epinephelus awoara
TCTGTCAGTCTGGAAAAGGTTATAAAGCCATTTCTAAAGCCTTGGGACTCCAGCGAACCACAGTGAGAGCCATTATCCACAAATGGTGAAAACACGGAACAGTGGTGAACCTTCCCAGGAGTGGCCAGCCGCCCAAAATTACCCCAAGAGCGCAGCGATGACTCATCCAAGAGGTGACAAAAGACCCCACAACAACATCCAAAGAACTGCAGGCATCACTTGCCTCAGTTAAGGTCAGTGTTCATGACTCCACCATAAGAAAAAGACTGGGCAAAAATGGCCTGCATGGCAGAGTTCCAAGACGAAAACCACTGCTAAGCAAAAACAACATTAAGGCTCGTCTCATTTTTGCCAGAAAACATCTTGATGATCCCCAAGACTTTTGGGAAAATACTCTGTGGACTGACGAGACAAAAGTTGAACTTTTTGGAAGGTCTGTGTCCCATTACATCTGGCGTAAAAGTAACACCACATTTCAGAAAAAGAACATCATACCAACAGTAAAATATGGTGGTGGCAGTGTGATGGTCTGGGGCTGTTTTGCTGCTTCAGGACCTGGAAGACTTGCTGTGATAAATGGAAGCATGAATTCTGCTGTCTACCAAAAAATCCTGAAGGAGAATGTCCAGCCATCGGTTTGTGACCTCAAGCTGAAGCGAACTTGGGTTCTGCAGCAGGACAATGATCCAAAACACACCAGCAAGTCCACCTCTGAATAGATGAAGAAAAACAAAATGAAGACTTTGGAGTGGCCTAGTCAAAGTCCTGACCTGAATCCTATTGAGATGCTGTGGCATGACATTAAAAAGGCGGTTCGTGCTCGAAAACCCTCCAATGTGGCTGAATTACAACAGTTCTGCAAAGATGAGTGGGCCAAAATTCCTCCACAGCGTTGTAAAAGACTCATTGCAAGTTATCGCAAAAGCTTGATTGCAGTAATTGCTGCTAAGGGTGGCCCAACCAGTTATTAGGTTTAGGGGGCAAACACTTTTTCACACAGGGCCATGTAGCTTTGGATTTTTTTCTTCCTCATAAAAACTCTATAAATAATATAAATATAAATATAAATAAAACTCTTCATTTAAAAACTGCATTTTGTGTTTACTTGTGTTATCTTTGTCTTATATTTAAATTTGTTTGATGATCTGAAACATTTAAGTGTGGAAAACATCCTGTGTGCTGTGATCACAAAAATACAGATACTTTAAAGTTGTGTGACATATTGTCACAATACTTTGTGTAATACAACTCTTATATTTCTACTCACATATACTAAACACACCACTGTTGAAAACATGTAAACAAACCTGAAGACCTGAAGACGAGTGTGCCCAGCTGACCCAATGTCAGGAGCACGGATGACGGTTTTGTGATGTCATCAAGGAATTTCTTGTTGATGCTGCAGTTGTGCATTTCCAAGAGAATCCTGATAGTTTGTTTGAAATGTACTTCGCTCATTTGAGTAAGCGAGTACTTGGTAGCTGCTAACTCGCAAGTCAGCTGTTCTGCAATGGATGAATTGATTTTGGAGCGTAAACTGGGGCACAAGTTTACTCCTTAGGCTCTCCTCTGGTCTCTTCTGGTTCTTCTGGTGAAAACGGTCGTACAGTGCATATCTCTCAGTTGTTTTGGTAACTGGATGAGGCAATATCCATGGATTATATTTTTCTGCTGGTAGTTGTAAGGGGGATGTGTATTTATGTTTTTTACCCAGGCCATTTCAACTTTGAGTTTCTTCTCTGCTGCTCTTGCCATATTGTCCTTGGTTGGTTCACACAATCGCCCGTCATTTGGCTGGAAGAACAATTGCTGGCTTTGATTGTTCATATGTCTGGCAACTTGGCCTGACCCATCCGAGATAAAGCATGTTGGGAAAGCTTTAAAACTCAGCAAACCATCAACATGGTCCCAGGCAGATTCAGTCCAAAAAAGAAAATTCAAATAGTAAACCACTCCATGAGGGCAAGAGAAATGCAATACACCACCTGTAAATAATAAAAGAAAGCATAAGCAGAGAAAAAAGACCAACAAGACATAATCATTTTAAAGACATCTCATTTTGAGGTCTAACCTCCAGTCTTTTGCAGCTTCAAAAAAAGCTTTGGATACAGTTCCTTGAAGTTGAGGAGCTTCTCCAACCTATTCACGAGGTCAGTGATGGATCCCTCATCACTGACACCAAGTGCATGACAGGCCTCCTTCAGGTCTTTCTTTTGAGTCTGTGGGTGTTTTGGACAGTATGTTTTTTTTTAATGAAAATCTTTAGACAATATAAATAACGACAATAACTACTAACATTTTCAATATAACACGCCGTCTTCAGCTCAAGCAGGGTCAGAATGGTGTCTTCATCCAACTTTCTGGCTGGCACTTTTGAGTCTTCTTTTCTTTTTTTCATGCCTTTCTTTGCCTCTGTTTAGGGAAGCGTGTCCTCCTTTCTCACATCCTCCCCCATCCAAGGAGTCAATGTTGAGTACGATGTCTTGGACTCATATGGGTTTCTAGTTGATGTACCTGGGGATATTTTTAAATGATAAACACAAGTTTCATTAACATTAATGTCATACTCTATCTAATTTACAGATATGCAGGCCTGTGTAATGCGCGTGATATGTAAAACCAAACTGCCAAAACAAAACAAATCATACTGTTTTCCTGGTTACTCTGAATAACGCATTTTTTCTGTAGCTCACTCACAGTCCTGGCTACAAAATATGAAATTGGGCTGATTTTAAATGACCATTTATAGCAAAAACTGTACTAGAAGCATTCATGATCGGAATTGTAGGGCTTCATTGCTGTGGACTGGTGACTGTGATCTGTATGCACTTTTTATATCAAATGAAATATGTGAAAGAAAGTTTACTCTAGACAGAACTGCTTACTTAAGGGTATACTCTCTCTTGTGGTATAAGCAAGCAACGTTGTGGCGCCTTAAACTTTAATAACAGGTATGCATGTTCCTGTCTAGCTTTAATTATAATTTTGGCCACAGGACAGGCAAGTGATGACAGATCAGTGTGAATTTTCTGTGCAGGCCATTCAGGTCTTATGGATGCAGACTTACAATAAAAATGAAGGTTGTGGGTGAAAAGTCAAAAAATCGAGTCTTACCCTACAAAATCTATTTTGTATTTTGTGAAAATGCGTGGATATCCCCAAATCATATTGGTGACAAACCATAAATAAAAGACCACCCTTTTTTCCAGTTTTCATTTCAGAATAGGCAATTGATAGTTTTGAAGGTGCACAGATTAGCAATTAATTACATTACAAAAAGCACTTTTCAAGTTCATTTGGAGCTTACAAAAACATATTAAAGTTATGCCAGAAGTGTTTTCAATTTTCTATACAAAAACAACTTAAATGTTATTTTGACAAATCAATCCCCTTTCCATGGGCCACTTTTGTCTTGTCATTCTTTGTTGAAATAAAACTTTAAGCATGGACAGGCAAGATTGTTTTTCTTTTCAATACAGCTAGGGTCAATCTGCTCCTAAACGAACAAGCCTACTAAACATTAACATTTACATTCAAATTTCCTATCAAAGTGGATAATTTTATGAATTTCCTTTCATCAATACTGTTTGCAAGACCACAAACCACATTTACAGTTTTTAAATAGTATGGATTTAAGTCTTTCAAAGACTAAATTTAACACTTTTGCCTGGGTGGTCTTCAATGTGGCATCTTCTTTCATTTTCGTGGTTCCCTCCGGGCAAGAAATAAAATCGGCGTATAATGCCATGTACTTGTCTGTGAAAAACTCCACACACCTGCACAAATATAGAATGTGTAATTTCTTACCAACTGAGGTGCCAAAGCATATCTTTCTCAGATTTGAGGCCTTGCTTTTCCCTGCAAAATATGGTTTGAGGGTGGTGTGAATTGCCCTTAATTTGGGACTCAGCCCTTCTGTTTCCTCCTAGGAAAAAAAACCAATACAAAACAAAATTAACATGACCACATGCCCATTTGTAAATTATTGATGAACTAAACACTCACCTCACTGGTGCTCTGCTCCGATCTGCTAGCAGCTGCAGCAGCAGGAGGGACGGAAGAAGAGGCCTTCCTCTTCTTAGGCGCTGGTGGCTGCTGCTCGGCCTGTTCCTCCTGCTCCTGCTCCTCCTCACCACTTTCTTGGCCAGGGGTTCCAAGCGCTCCCCCCTGCTGCTGCTGCTCCTCAAGGCTAGGGGCGGAGGGGGATGAGTCCCCTTCCTTCTGCGGCGGCAGCGGCTGCTGCTGCTTCTACTGCTCCTCAAGGCTAGGGACAGAGGGGAATGAGTCCCCCTCCTCCTGCAGCTGCTGCTGCTGCTCCTCCCCCTCCTCCTCTGATGAACTGTCAGAGGAGGAGGAGGAGGAAGCTCCCACCGGCTGGTGCTGCTGCTGCTCTTCTTGCTCCTCCTGCTCCTCCTCCTCCTCTGAGCTGTCGGAGGAGGTTGACGAGGCTCCCCCCTGCTGCAGCTGCCGCTGCTGCTGCCGATTCTGCTTAGTCAGGAGGAGGAAAGACAGGATAGATAGATAGATAGCTTTTACAGTCCAGTGTGCCATGCCATGACAACAACCAGCAAGAGAAAACAGGACTGCAAATGAATGATGATGTACTCATTTTTCATTTACTCACATTGAGGTCAGCAATAACCTTACGGAGGTCTCGCACCTCCCTTTCCAATTCCGTGATGCGTCACCTATTGGTCTTGCAGGAGGCATTCTGGCAAAGCCCCTGCCCAGGCTCCTCCTCCTCCGACTCCTCCTACAGGTCCAACATGCTAACCATTATGCTAACCATCAGGTGAGGCTTGCTACACCTGGGTGGACCTGGCCAGTCCACAGGTGCATAAGAGCTGGCACTACTCCTCACATTTGCTTTTTGCTGCTCTGCTCCGTGACCTACCTGGCGCGGCTGCATCACTGCGCTCGCGATTCCTCGGCGCATTATGTTGTGGTTTAGTTCGTTTATTTGTTAGTTCAGTTAGTATTTGATTATGTTGCCAATTACCTAATTTTATATTGTTTGTAATAAAATTATTTCGTTTTACTTTAAAAACCGTACGTCTCCTCGTTTTTGTCATGGCTTTGAGCCAGGTCATGACAACATGGGGGCTCGTCCACTTGTTTTGCCTGTCTGCACCAGTAAGTCATTCATTCAGTCGGTTTGTGTATTAGCTCGGAAGGTGGTGAATGAAATTATGTTACCGTGCTTACTACAGAGAGGCGTGGGAATCCGGAAACTGCGAGAGCTTTGTTTGAAATGTTTGGCACGTTGCGCGGAGAGGTATGGTTGTTAAAAATAATCCGTTTGGTAAGTAATATTTGCCGTGGCTGCTTTGTATTTAAGTAAAGTTCATTGTTTTTTGTTTTGTTTTGTTTTTTTGAGCATCCCGATAAGCTTAGCCGGCGGGCAAGCAGGACTTGTCACTTTGTTATTTTTTCTCTTTTTTATTTTTGTTGGCAAATCCTGAGGAGGGAGCGCTCCGGGCTCGGGGTATTACGATCGGCTGTGTCCATGGTCGAGAGTGGTATGTCGGGTCTGGTGACGTTTCGAGCTCGGCAAGCCATCGAAGACGGCTATTTGAGGCTCAAGTTAGATCTGTGGGTAGGCAGTCAGGGTTTGGGGTGTCTCAAACTTTTCCCATCTGTTAAAGTTTGGGGGGAATTAAAGCAGCTCGGTGAGTATTTGGTGTTTGATGCCACTTTGTGCGCGAGGTTTTTTGGTAGGTAAATCTGTTAATCTTTGATTTGAACCGCTGTAATAATAAAAAATGTCTGATATTTCTGACTTCGTTAAAGCTCCCTCTGAGGACTTTTTGAATAAATGCACTAAGGAGCAGTTGTTAAAAATTGCAGAGCATTTTGAAATTGATGTTTCGGACAGGCAGTTGAAGGACACTGTAAAGAGTATTTTGAGAGCTAATTTAACTGAGATGAGTATGTTGGCCGTAGAGCCTGTGTGTCCTCCTGATGCTGGTTTTTCCCCGCCGTTCATTGCAGCATCTAATTTCACTTTCGAGCAGCAAAAAGAAGTGTTAAAGTTGCAATTAGAACATGATAAAATGAGACAAGTGGAAATTGAAAAGCAATTAGCTATTGAAAAGTTGCGCTTTCAGACTGAACAGGCAAAGCTCCAGCTTCAGCAGTATATGCTGGATTTAATGAAAAGCGGTAAGGTAATTGGAAATGTTGCGTCTTCGTGTTTTCCGGGGTCTCCTGACTGTTTTGATGTTTTAGGTAATCTTAGGTTGTTGCCTAAATTTAGTGAAAAAGACCCGGAGAGTTTTTTTCTCGTTATTTGAGCGTGTTGCGGAGACGAGAAAGTGGCCTGAGTCCGCTCTTCCTTTAATGTTGCAGTGCGCGCTGACCGGTAGAGCGCAGGAAGCTTATTCAGCTCTGTCCATGTCAGACAGCCAGAATTACTGCCTTGTGAAATCTGCTGTGTTAAAAGCTTACGAGCTCGTACCCGAAGCTTATCGCCAACGCTTTCGTACGTGGAAAAAGGCTGACAACCAAACGCATCTTGTGTTCGCTCGGGACTTAACTGGACATTTTACGCGTTGGTGTTCCGCATTGGAGGTCAAGACTTTTGATGACCTGTGTGATCTCATACTGTTGGAGCACTTTAAGAACTCTATTCCCGTGAACATTGCGCAACTTATGAGTGATCACAAGGTAAAAACAGTGATTACATTGACTTGATTGCGATACTCACTTATGTGGCCAATACTAACAAAGGTGGCAACAACGCTCCTGATGTCCAGGACTGTGGGAGCGTCTGGCAGGCCCATCTCCTCCCAGGCCATTCGGATATAACGAACCATATCCTTCGCCTGGCCTTTACCGAAAGAGGAGAAAAAGTACGGGTTGGTCGCCACGGTCCTCTTTCTCAACTCCAGCCATCTTTTGCACCAGCCATATTCTGTACTTTCCAGATACAGCTGGGCTTTTCCGAATTTACGGAGCGTTTTGTGATCCTGTACCTGACACACAGACAGAGACGACAGAAGAAAAGTAAATGATTTAAACCTTGAACATCAAAAAAAAGAAAGAAAAAGAAAGTAAACTCAATATTTTACGTTAACTTTTAGCTTACGTTGATGAGGTACCCTGCCTCGTCAGCGCCCAGAGCCTCTTTAACTTCCTTTGCTTTCAAAGCAGTGAGGACTCCGGTGCGATGTCCGAATACGACAGAGATGTACGCCCCGAGGTAGCTGAAGAATCTGTAACGGGTCTTCGGGTCTCGGGGCGATGTGTTCTCGATGTCATCTGAAATGAGAGAGAAATAATAGAGAGGTTACATTACATCTGCATAATAATGATGTAAATGACAAGAGCAGTGTGTGTGTGTGTGTGTGTGTGTGTGTGTGTGTGTGTATGTGTGCGTGTGTGAGAGAGCGAGAGAGAGAGAGAGAGAGAGAAAGATGAGAATATTGAAGTGATTGTGAATAGGAAACAAAGGATGAGTATGAATTTACCCAGGAGCTCAGGGATCTTGGTCCTGGCCAGGGACTGGCACGTGGCCAGTGACTGCCGGGTCACCAGCCGCTGCTGTTTGCTCTGCCTCACAGCCTGCTGGTGACCCAGGACAGTCCGGCCTTCAATTTTTAAAATTTTTCTGAGCTCCCTCTGGAGGACAGCAGTTTTCCTTTTGGGGAGACGGGAGTGGTGCGGAGGGGTGTCTGCCATGAAGTCGACGAAGGCCAAGGCATGCGCTACGTACATGACTATGGTGGAGGGCGCCAGGTTCAGTTTACGTAGGACGCAGGGGTAACTGTGGAAAGAGCAGTTTGGATTTAGTTTCTACAACTCTTGTAATTAGATTGCTCCGCTACTGCTTTCAGAGTTTAATACTTACGCTTTTAGGAGCGGCAGATATTCCAAAAACTCCCACGTCCAGTACTGAATGCCTTCCGACCCCACCATCATGTATTTAGTGAACGCTTTTGCCCTGGATGCTTTTGTGACTGCATTCTGCTGCATTTTTTGGGTCCCTCCAGGGACCTTCACAAATGCAGCATATTCCTCCATGTATTTTTCTGTAAAGATAGAACAAAGATGTGATGAACATAGCATGACACCCCTCCACACACACACACACACACACACACACACACACACACACACACACACACACCTGCACGCATAGAAAATGTGCGTCGAGCGTGCCGAGTTTCAGACTCCTGTGACCTTCTGGGTACGACTGGGAGCCGTTTTAACAGGAGAAGTTGCTGAAAATGAATTAAGAAAAAAGGAGGGAAACTGTCTTTTCTTTAATTTATCATCAACGCTTTGAGCTAGGAGGCTGACCTTACAGTATGGGTGAATTCCAATTCCTGTCTTAACCCTCAATCTTAACCCTCAATCTCAAAAATGCGCACTCCCGCGAAGTGCTAGTGCTGTCCCGATTCTCAGAGTGTTGAGTTGAGGGTCAAGAATAAGGGCTGTATGTCCCTCACTTTTAAGATTTTCCAGGACCACCCTTGGTAGTGAGTGCTATCCCAGAATCCTTTGCGCATCATCCGCCGAGCCCAGCCGAGCCCGGCCGAGTACAGACGATTCAGTCAATGCAAGATGGCGGCGACAAGCGTAAGGAAGCGGAGTTATCAATGTGAGTATTTTCCTTGTTAATAGTTGTTTTAAAATTATGATATCCATTGCATTATCTTAGTTTAACGTCATTTTATGGACTATAGACCTCTATGTAGTGTAACACACATATCTTTTGGCTAGCTAACGAAGCCGGCGCGGGCGCTTGCCCTGCACGTAACCCCGGTTCTCTGATAACCGAGTATGCTGTCATTCAGTTACAAAAAGTTTTTCTCAGTGATAATGTAGTTGTTAAGTTGTTTTAATATACGTGAAATGTTTGCATTGACATTTTTGTAAGATGACCGGACGGTGTCATCTCCTGTAGCCGTAAAGTCTGCAGCTGGTAACGTTACAGCTGCAGGTTAACGTTAGTGATCGTATTATCTGGTAACTTTCCGCTGAATAAGTTACGTCGGTTGTTGTGGTACAGGTTATTTGGTTGAATATCAACTTACAACCCAAAGAGTGAAACGTTAACGTGGATGAAAGTCACCAGATAACACTTGTGTGACCGTATAAACAGCCTCACTAGTTCTGCTGGATGTTGACTACAGTATTCATTGTGATAATACTTGCAATACTGCATGAAACTAAACTGATAACTTAACGAATATCTGACAGGTAGCCAAAAAAATAAAAGAAAGTAATGTTGTTATCTCTGTTCCATTTCAGTGCCACCAGACATAACACAAGCCCTGATTCATTTCAGGGCCACCAATTAAGACAAGTTTACAAAAAGCAAGCAAGCTCCAAAAAAACTATGGGAGTGAGTAATTTGGAACTTGTGAACTGTTCATATTCATAACATAATTCTTGGGCACAACGACAACTGTTCCCCTAGTGATCAAGCATTCTGTTTCAATATGAAATCAACACAGCTGCAGATTATTGTTTGGTAACTGCACATTTGTTTTGCTGCCCCTATACTGTCACTTTTTGGAAAGATTTTGTCGAGTATATTAATTGTAACATTATGTTTTATTTTCACTACTGTACAAAGATGTGCTGTTTGGATTTTATGTTGTCAGCATTTCTAAACAAAAACAATTCTATTTCATTAATCTATTTATTATCTATCTAAATTCTATATTCATAAGAGTAGATTTTATAATAGAAAATCCTTGTTCAAAATTTTTATGAATGAAATGCAGCAATACTTAGAAACCATTCAGCACTCCACAAACTCCAAAGCTATAAAGACTCTGAAAATATGTAAACAATTTAATGGTTTGAGCTGCTGAACTTTTTATTTATTTATTTGTTTATCTTATTTCTCTTTTCTCTTAACCCTGGCATATTTGTTCTGTTCATGTCTGTCACTGCTTGTTTTGTACAAGAATTGAAATAAAGTGTTGGGGAAAAAAAATCATTGCATCTCTTTATTGATGACTACTGATGATGTATATTTCTTATTCTTTGAACTGACAGACTGGACAGAGTTTTGGCCCCCCACAGTCTTAAGACGTATTTGCCTTTGAGGGGTGTCCCATTTCTAAGTCACAAAATAGCCCTTAACACTTGGTTTTGAGGGCTACTAAGATTGAGGGTTGAGCTTGAGGGTTAAGATTGAGGGTTAAGATAGGAATTGGCCCTATGTGTTTCAGGAGGTCAGGGGGGTTGAGCGTGCCGAGTTTCAGGCTCGCTTGACCTTCAGGGTAAGGTTGGGAGCCTTTCTTAATGAGAGAAGTGCCCGAAAATGAGTAAAGGTCAAACAACGCCAGCAAAGCCGTTTGTTGGAATTTCTGCCTGATTCTTGACTATGTCGTGCGCCACACAGCCCTCTGCTAGGATTTTCTTGTTCCGTTGCGGCACGGCCACCGCAGAGCCAGTTAGCTTTGCAGAGGGTCTACGGACTTGGGGAGACCGATAGAGGCCTCCCGTAAGGCCCGCAGCCCAAGTTTCACGTGGTTTGGTCCATTTATGTGGCCGGGGCGAGCCTAAATTGGTTGGAAAATGTTAACATTTGGAGGCCCGCCCCTCGGAAACCACTGGGCCGATCTGCACTCAACCGACGTCTACGCGCTCGCCAGGGGCCCGGGACGACATATAAAAAAATCAGACTTCTACGACTTTTAGAAAAACATTTCCTCCAACACCTCCAGTCTGGCCAAAGGGTCTAAGAGGGCATAAGTCTCACAGCCCCTGATTTTGAGATTCTGACACAGCCAATTAAGAAAACGACAGGATTTTGGGGTTTTTGTATTCCAGATTATTGTTCAGTGGCTCCAGGGGATCCTCTGGTCCGAAGCTGGGGCCCCTGGGGTCAAAGGTTGCCGCGCAGCAGCTGAAAACACACGTTTTTTAAAAAGTACTGCGTTTCCTTTAATAACTCGGCAATGGTTTGAGGTAGGGGGCCGACCTTTGAGTATGCAAATCAGGGCGCCACAGGTGACAAGGCGACAAAGTTTCAGACCCCTGTGACCTCGGGAAAGTTCAAAGGTTAACCCCACGGGGGCGTTCTGGACAGTTTTTTCATACCTTTGTTCCAGATTATCGTTCAGTGGCTCCAGGGGATCCTCTGTTCCGAAACTGGGGCCCCTGGGGTCAAAGGTCGCCGCGCGGCGTCCGGTGAGCTCTCGCTGGCCCTTGAAAATCCGGGGGAGGTGTAAATCTCGCGCCAGGCCGTACCCATATCCGCAGCAGGTCTCCAAGGTGAACAGCCTCTGGCATGTTAGATCAAGGTAGTTAAGGGAAGTCGGCAAATCAGATCCGTAACTTCGGGATAAGGATTGGCTATCAGGGCTGGGTCGGTCGGGCTGGGGTGCGAAGCGGGGCTGGGCTCGAGCCGCGGCTGGGGGAGCAGTCGCCCCGTCGCCCTCCTCTCTCCGCTGCCGGAAGTGCGGTGCGCGGCCCGTCTCGCGGGGCCCTCGTCTGCGGCGCCTCGTGCGCCGTGCAGAAGGCGGGCTGGCGGCGGCGACTCTGGACGCGCGCCGGGCCCTTCTCGCGGATCTCCCCAGCCACGCCGCCCGTCGGGCCCCCGTTCGCGCAGGGGTCCCGGCGGGTCGCCTCGGCTGGCGCCTAGCAGCTGACTTAGAACTGCTGCGGACCAGGGGAATCCGACTGTTTAATTAAAACAAAGCATCGCGAAGGCCCACGGTGGGTGTTGACGCGATGTGATAGTCACATTGGCCGGATACACGCAGTGCTGGGAGTGTGTCCGCAGTCTCACCCTCCAGTCCGCAGTGCATGTGCTGGTGATAGGCATGTACTTCCATTAAGGTGCTTGTGCTGGAGATAGGCAGGCACCTTCCCCAGGCCTGACTGCCGCGCTGCTTCCTCATAGCAGTTGCGGTGGTACGTGATGTGATTTCTGCCCAGTGCTATGAATATCAAAGTGAAGACGTTCAACCAGTACGGGTAATGGCAGAAATAAGGGCTGCCTTGGACGTGTGCCGGGGATGGGCACGTTCAGCTTCGCCCTGGTACATTCCGATGGCGGCGGGGTACCATGGGCTCACAGTCGGTTGGAACTCGCCTCCTCGTGGCGGTCCGCGGGCAACATCTGTCCAGATGGCTAAGATGTTCCGTAATTTCCCCAGCTTTTTCCTGTCCTACCTGGCAAATGTGCGTTCGTTCCGGCCGCTCGTCTCTGTTATATTCCCTTGGTAGGCCTTTAGGGCAGAACAGAGATAGTGCGTTCCGTGCGGCAGTTGGATTCGGTGCTGGGTAGGTCAGGGTGCAAGACCCGCTATCCTAGAAGCGTGACAGTATTTTTGGATAGTAGCTCGGTTGGTGCGTTGGGTTGTTAGTTTTCTGGTTCTCTGATTTCTAACTTCCCCGGTTGGACTTGTGAGTTTCTCACACTTATCCCCGAGGTTTCGGGATGCGGCTCCGGTCTCGGAGTCCAGGCGTCGGTGCTGCTCCAGGGGTGGGGGCAGCGGGCGTCGGTTGGAGGGGGTTTCCGCCCTCTCTGGCTTGGCGCCTTAAATGGCTGTCCCCCATCCAGGGGCGGTACCTGTTGCGGAGACGCCGTAGGGATGCTGCGGGGCTTCCCTTCCCTGGCGCCTGGCTCCGTTCGATTGCTGATGGCGAGCGCTCTGGTGGGGTGGGGGCGGCTGGTCACTGGGACCCCGGGCTTACCCCCCGGCCGTTCCGGTGTCGGGTTCGTCTCTCGCCCCTGCCTGTTGTGCAGCGCCATCCCTCCTTGAGAGAGACAGCTGGAGAGGGTCCCGGGAGCGTGGCTTCCCCTCACCGGGATTCCGCCCCTTCTTCCAGCAACATTGATACCAGAGGGACCATGACGGTCAGGACCAGAGGTGGCGGTGCCTGTGTCGGCCCGGGAGGGGTGCGGGGAACTGGAGCCGGTCGGAGGGGCTTGTCGCCCTCTTTGGCCTGGCGCCTTAACTCGTTCTCCCCCTCCGAGGTCGGTACAATCTTCGGTCTACCAGGGGTGACGCCCTCCGGGGCCCATCCCTAGGTACCTTCCCACCTCTATCGAACGCTGGTGACAGTAACCTTCATGGTGGGGCGCCGGCTGGTGCCTGGGGGGCTGGGTTCACGCCTAAGTCCTTTAGGTGCCGTGTCCGTCTGTCTTCGTCGTGGAGGCGAACACTCACCTTCCCCGTCTCAGGAGATGGGCAGAGGGAGGGCTTGGGTAGTGCGGAGGCTCCTTCCCCGGGCCCTAGCATAGCCCCTCTGCAAAACTGTCCTTTCCCTAGCCACTTGTTGGCCAAGGAGACTTCTGCGTCCCCAAGCCTGAGCGTTGGTACAGGTTCTAAGGTAGAGGGGCGCCCCATGTCGACAGGTGGGGTGATGGGCTCTCGCAGCCCCAAAAAACGCAAGCGGTCCTCAGCTCAGCCATCCGATGGCGAGCCCACCGCTCCAAGGTGTTGGATGAATCAAAGCCTGGGTCCAGTGGTAGTGGGCCCCCAGGCGTGCTATCACACCTAATGCCCCCAACTAGTCTCGTGCGCGATTCAGGGGATCCAACTGATGCTGGCCTGGTGTCGTACACAATTTGCCTGCCTGATCTAGAACCATGTGGGTTGTGTGGAACGCAGCCGGGCTCTGCCCCTGAATTTGAGGCCCACCTGGGTCTGGTTCATGGGGTGGGGTCTGTGCTGTGGGCTTGCGGCAAGTGTGGGATGTCACGACCTAACCGTCATCAGGTTTCCTGTCACTTACCCAAGTGTCGGGGTAGCGTGGTGGCGGTGGGCAAGTTGCGCTGCAACCTCTGCCCTAGGGTCTTCTGTTCGGTTAGAGGTCGGTCCCAGCACAAGCTTAAAGCGCACACTGCTGCCTACTTGCGGGAAGGGTCTAGGCTTGGCGGTCGTGGTCGGCATCGGATGGTGTCAGTCAGCGGAGGCCTGAGGAGGTCAGCGAGCTGACTCCCGGCTATCAGGATATGCCCTCGACATCAGGGTCGGTGGCCACTGACCATGACACCGGGAAGGCTAAGGGGCACATTCGGTCAAGGTGAGGCCTCTCAAGCAAGGCCATTCGGACACTGGGGAGACTTAACCAGTCGCAGGCATCGGTGGGCGCGGATCTGGGTCTGACTGGTAAGTCTGACGAGGTCCCCATTCAAGAGGGCGATTGTTCTCAGGAAGCAATCGCGGCCGCCTCCTCCATTCTGATCCGAGAGGTGGGCCGGGAGATGGGAGCTGGACCTTCTGCTCCTAAGAGGCCGGCTGGGTGACCAGCCACTGGTTCGGTCAGGCGGTGTAGGCTGAGGCGTGTTTCCCGCCAACGCCTGCTCCGCTTATATCAGAAAGACAGGGCGAAGTTGACCGGGCAGAAGTGCCCGGTCCCGCTGTCTGAAATCACTGCAGTGTTTGAGGGCAGGTGGGGTGACGTCAGACCGTTCCGGGGGCTCGGCTCGTTTGGTGGTCTCGGAAGGGCTGATAACACAGTCTTCTGTCACCTGGTGACGCCTCTGGAGGTCATGAAGAATTTGCGAGCTGTCAAGGGCCGCTCCTCCCCAGGTCCTGATGGGATAACCAAGTCCCTGCTACTTGGTTGGGACCCTAAAGGGGAGAAGTTGGCACACATGTACTCCACATGGTTGGTCTCGGGGACTCTGCCGGGGGTCTTCAAAAAGTGCTGCACGGTACTTATACCTAAGACCACTGACCCCGGCCGGCTCGGGGACGTCAACCAGTGGCGTCCCATCACGATTGGGTCTTTGGTTTTGAGGCTTTTCTCGCGGATCCTGACGGTTAGGATGACGGCGGCGTGTCCTATCCATCCGTGCCAGAGGGGCCTTTGATACTGTTTCACATGAGCACCTCCTGAGTGCTCTGGAGCGGAAGGGGTTAGACCGGCACATGTTGGAATTGGTCAGGAATTCATATGAGGACTGTGTGACTAAGATGCAATGCGCAGAAGGGTTCACTGCTGACATCGCCATGAAGGTAGGGGTAAAGCAGGGCGACTCCATGTCGCCCCTACTCTTCAACATTGCTCTGGATCCACTGGTCCAGACACTCGAACGCGAGGGCCAAGGATTTGTTGCGGAGGGTAAATCCATTACAGCGCTGGCATTCGCTGATGATTGGAAAAGGAAAAAAAAAAAAAAGAGAGAGAAAGTGTCCCAATTTGACTTCATCAAATCTTCCCATATTGAGTTAAGGTGTCCCAATTTTACCTCTTCAAATTGGGACACTTTTCCCTTTGAAAAAGTGTCCCAATTTGACTTCATCAAATCCACTCGTTTGTTGGAGTGCTGAAGTCAAATTGGGACACTTTTCCTATTGAGAAAGTGTTCCAATTTGACTTCATCAAATCTTCCCATATCGAGTTAAGGTGTCCCAATTTTACCTCTTCAATCATTCTTTATTCATAAGCACTTTTCATACATAATTATGTAGCAGAAATGTCTTTACGGTTGACTCGTTTTCCTCCCTTAAATGTTGTGACATTTCCCTTTAAGACAAATATAAGCCACAAGCCCCTCCCTGTCTCGGTCTTTGGACAGTTGGCGACAGGCGTGAGACACCGAGGAGAACTTCTTGCCTTTTTCCAGTAACTTATCATTTAATTGCATCTGCAAAGTGAGTATTGCGCCCAAAACAGCTGTTTTATGTTCATTCTGGTGTGTTTTTGTGCATTTTGGTGAATGTATGAACTTAAATTTTGTATAGTCATTTTTGATGCATTTATTCGCAATATCTCGACATTTATTACAACTGTATGCATAGAGGTGTGTTTGGAAGGTTGTTTTATATTCATTTAGGTGTGTTTTACACGCAAGAAAAGTCGTAAAGTATATGAAGGCGCACGTGGCGATATTGAAATTCACATTGAAGTGAATTGTGGTGTAATAACGGGCCTTTAGAAAGCTTAACTCGACGCCTTTTGACTGTATAAACATAGGAAAGTGTATTTCGGGGCTGTTTATGTTCATTTTGGTGTGTTTTACATGCAACGATAGTGGTAAAGTATGTAAAGGCGCACGTGACGAGGAGCTCTGGCGGACCTTTGAAGTTAATTGCGGTGTAATAACGGGCCTTTAGAAAGCTTTCACTCGACGCCTTTTGACTATATGAACATAGGAAAGTGTATTTCGGGGCTGTTTATGTTCATTCTAGTGTGTTTTACATGCAACGATAGTGGTAAAGTATGTAAAGGCGCACGTGACGATATTGAGATTGACGGAGTCGACCTTTGAAGTGAATTGCGGTGTATTAAAGGGCCTTTACAAAGCTTTCACTCGACGCCTTTTGACTGTATGAGCATAGGAGAGTGGAGTAAAGGTGCAGTTATCAGTTATTCACTGAGAATATATATATATATCTATATTTCCTTTTATAGATGACCAATCCCAAAATTGCAGCGGAGTGCCCCATCTGCGGCAAAACAATGAGGCGCCTATCCAAGCATTTGGTGCAGTGGCACAATTTGAAAAACAATAAGGAGAGGCAAATCTTAAATCAATTAGCGACAGGGAGGATCGCGGTGGGGGGCGGACCTTGCCCCCTCCCAAATTGCCAGCCTCATGTTTTGTGGCTGGAAAAGCACCTCCGCAGCCACCAGGATTACCCGCAGGCCCGCATAGACCGTGAAATTAAAGCCCTGAAGAGGCGCACGGCCATCGCCCGGCTGAAGGCCTTGCGGTCCTCCGAGCCCGACCCTCCGATGGTCTCAACCCTGGACGTATCGGACGACGAGGAGCCGGAGGAGGGTCCAGTTGGGTGCCAAAAAACGGCGTGCGCCAACGCCAGGAAGAGGGTGCGGGAGCTGGAGAGGGAAGTCAAAGACCTCAGGGAGGCCAATGCCGCCCTCCATGTAAGTGAATTTCAAATACATGGCAATTCACAGCTGTGATGAAATGTAAGTAATCATAAATGAATACTTTCTTGCAATCAATTTCTCAGGAGGCAGCAGGGGAGGGGACCATCAGCTCCCAGAGGCCAGCTCCCACCCCTCAGAGAGGGCGCAACGGGCAGGCTGCGGAGGTTGGCATATATCAGTGAAGAGCATGTTTTGTTGATATGATTTTCTTGTAGCCTATAGTACAATAACAGCAAGTGTTACAACAACTATTGATCTGAAACTTGTACTCTATTCATCTTTTTACTGTGTCCAGGTGATTGACAGCAGCAGCAGCAGCAGCGGCAGCAGCAACGGCAGTGAGGAGGAGGAGGAGGAGGAGGAGGAGGCGGCGGCGGCGGCTCCGCCTGCAGCTCCACTGGTCAGATTATACTAGAACGAAAAAGTAATGTTTGATTTATTTTTCAGTGCTTACACAGTTAATGCAAACATGCTTTATCATTCTTTCTTCTTGATCAGGTCAGCGGCAGCAGCAGCAGTAGCGGCGATGCTGATGCTGTCAGAGAGGAGGCGGCTGCAGCTCCACTGGTCAGATTATACTATAACGAAAAAGTAATGTTTGATTTATTTTTCAGTGCTTACACAGTTAATGCAAACATGCTTTATCATTCTTTCTTCTTGATCAGGCCAGCAGCAGCGGCAGCGGCAGCAGCAGCAGCAGCAGCAGCAGCAGTAGTAGCGGTGCTGATGCTGATGCTGTCAGAGAGGAGGCGGCTGCAGCTCCACTGGTCAGATTATACTAGAACGAAAAAGTAATGTTTGATTTATTTTTCAGTGCTTCCACATTTAATGCAGACATGCTTTATCTGTCTTTCTTCATGATCAGGCCATCAGCAGCAGCCAGAGGGAGGAGGCCAGCGGGGAGCAGAGGAAGGAGGAGGAGGAGGAGGAGGACAGTGAGAAGAAGGAGGAGGAGGAGGAGGACAGTGAGAAGAAGAAGGAGGAGGAGAAGCAGAGGGAGGAGGAAAGAGAGGAGGAGGAGGTAAGAAGAGAAAAATAATCAGTTCAGTAGAATTTGTCAAGCAAAGTGTGTCACACAATCATTTTGTGCAACATTCACAAAAGTTTGTCTTATAATTTCCTCTGTTTCTGTTCCTCTGTTCTCTGACTCCTTCCTCCGCACCCACGAAGAGCACGCCTGGTCCGTCAAGAGCTCCCCCCGCCAAGAAGGCCAGGACAAAAAAACACACACCTGCTGCTGCTTCGGGGAAGATGGAGGGGGAGGAGGAGGAGGAGTCTGAAGTGAGTGAAATCTTTTTATTTATTTATTTTCTTTTCAGTGTATCCCATCTTGTGGGCCCCCTAATCCTCCGCATTTAAGTCTTCTTTGAAAATCAATGCTATTTTCTATTACCTGGTAACGTTGCAAATTTTCTGGTGCAGTGCGACGAACAGGCCATTGGGAGGGTCTCAGCAAAATTGTCAAAGATATCCTGCAGGGGACGGAGGAGGGTGCTGGTGACATTACCAGCAGTGATGAAGTGAGTGACGCTCGAGATCAGAAATGTTGAATGAAGCTAAATTATATTTACTAACAGAGCTAAACAACACATTTGGCATTTCTCTCCTGTGCTTGGCTCTGTAACAGGAGCGTGCGCCAACCGCCGTCCCAACCACCTCAAGTGTTCTTGAAGTACTCGTTCCCATCTTTGGAGGCCAATCAAAGGCCTCCAAGATGAGAAAAATTTCATTCCCTCCCTCCATCGGTGAGAAACAACACATTTTCTATGCGTGCAGGTGTGTGTGTGTGTGTGTGTGTGGAGGGGTGTCATGCTATGTTCATCACATCTTTGTTCTATCTTTACAGAAAAATCCATGGAGGAATACGCTGCATTTGTGAAGGTCCCTGGAGGGACCCAAAAAATGCAGCAGAATGCAGTCACAAAAGCATCCAGGGCAAAAGCGTTCACTAAATACATGATGGTGGGGTCGGAAGGCATTCAGTACTGGACGTGGGAGTTTTTGGACAATCTGCCGCTCCTAAAAGCGTAAGTATTAAACTCTGAAAGCAGTAGCGGAGCAATCTAATTACAAGAGTTGTAGAAACTAAATCCAAACTGCTCTTTCCACAGTTACCCCTGCGTCCTTTATAAAATGAACCTGGCGCCCTCCACCATAGTCATGTACGTAGCGCATGCCTTGGCCTTCGTCGACTTCATGGCAGACACCCCTCCGCACCACTCCCGTCTCCCCAAAAGGAAGACTGCTGTCCTCCAGAGGGAGCTCAGAAAAATTTTAAAAATTGAAGGCCGGACTGTCCTGGGTCACCAGCAGGCTGTGAGGCAGAGCAAACAGCAGCGGCTGGTGACCTGGCAGTCACTGGCCACGTGCCAGTCCCTGGCCAGGACCAAGATCCCTGAGCTCCTGGGTAAATTCATACTCATCCTTTGTTTCCTATTCACAATCACTTCAATATTCTCATCTTTCTCTCTCTCTCTCTCTCTCGCTCTCTCACACACGCACACATACACACACACACACACACACACACTGCTCTTCTCATTTACATCATTATTATGCAGATGTAATGTAACCTCTCTATTATTTCTCTCTCATTTCAGATGACATCGAGAACACATCGCCCCGAGACCCGAAGAACCGTTACAGATTCTTCAGCTACCTCGGGGCGTACATCTCTGTCATATTCGGACATCGCACCGGAGTCCTCACTGCTTTGAAAGCAAAGGAAGTTAAAGAGGCTCTGGGCGCTGACGAGGCAGGGTACCTCATCAACGTAAGCTAAAAGTTAACGTAAAATATTGAGTTTACTTTCTTTTTCTTTTTTTTTTTTTTGATGTTCAAGGTTTAAATCATTTACTTTTCTTCTGTCGTCTGTGTCTGTGTGTCAGGTACAGGATCACAAAACGCTCCGTAAATTCGGAAAAGTCCAGCTGTATCTGGAAAGTACAGAATATGGCTGGTGCAAAAGATGGCTGGAGTTGAGAAAGAGGACCGTGGCGACCAACCCGTACTTTTTCTCCTCTTTCGGTAAAGGCCAGGCGAAGGATATGGTTCGTTATATCCGAATGGCCTGGGCGGCGATGGGCCTGCCAGGCGCTCCAACAGTGTTGGATCTGCGAACCGCTGTTGCCACCTATGTTAGTATTGGCCACAGAAGTGACTATTGCAATCTTGGTTTTCCACCTAGTCAATGGGCGGCTGTTGATGATGCTGCTCCCTCCGCCTCAGCAGCAGGTCCCTCCTCCTCCTCCTCAGCATCAGCAGCAGCTCCCTCCTCCATGTCATCTGTAGGTCCAAACCTTGTAAGCACAATCACAACACAGTGAATTTTCAATGATTCTGAGCCCTATGCTTACCTGCTCTTTTGTTCTTACAGCCATCTCCGAAAAAGAGTCTCAGCGTGGTGGTGGCGAAAAGAATAAAAAAGAGGATTCTGAGCCCAGCCAAGGCATCGCCGCCAAGACAGAGGGCCCTTTACCAAAGAAGGGTTGCAGTTGTTGTAAAAGACCTCTTCAAAAAATCATAGTTTGTCGTTTGTCGTTTTGCTTAGTTTTAGCTTGTTGAGTTGCTTAGAAGTTGTATATTTGTTTGGTTTTGTTCTTGTTGTTGTAGTGTCAGTTCATGTTTGGAATTGTGTGAAAAAAGGTTTGTAAATAGTTATGTATATTTTGTTCATTTTTCATTGTTGTTGTTTTTCATTGGTGTTCAAATAAATTTGTTAATCAAACATTTGAACCTCCACCTGGGCACTGCCTTGACGTGGCGTGGGGGCTTACAGCCTCTGCAATCTCTTTGCGTCTGGGCATATTCAGAAGCAAAAAGATTGCACGGACTAACCAAAGTGCCCCCAAAACAAATCTTCTTTACAGGTTACCAGAGGACCGACCGCACCTGACTTGGTTACCAGAGGCGGTGGATCAGCGCTCGATATACAAGGTCGGTGAGTTGATTTTTTTTTTTTTTTTTTTTTGTTTTAATGTCTTCTTCAAATTGGGACACTCTTTCAAAGAGAAAGGTGTCCCATTCTGACATCATCAATTCTGCTCGTGTTGTACTGCCGAAGTCAAATTGGGACACTTTTCCCATTGACAAAGTGTCCCAATTTGACTTCATCCAAAATCCGCTTGTGTGTTTCAGTGCAGAAGTCAAATTGCACGGAACATTTCTTAACCTGAAATGTGTTGGGAGGTTAAGATAGTGGTAACAGTTAGTCATCAAGGAAACAGATGACTGATATTTTCAGTAAAAATGAATGTCCTGGAAGACGCAGACTGGTGCAGGTCAACACTGACAATTTATTTGATGTGTTTTGACTTGCAGTCAGTTGGGGATGGGCAGAGCAAATTCAATTTTGATATGTTTCGTATTACTATTAATTCTATTTTACTTGTAAATATTATACATAGGATAATAAGTTGATTCAAAAAAGTAACTCTCTTAAGTATTTATTAATTTCAGCATTTTAACTCATTTTTCCTACAATTTGCTGATGCTCCCCTGGTAGCCCCCAAATTGAAAACAACTATTGTAGACAATGACGTTTTCCAATCCAAAATGACAGCGCAGGAATTCTGAGACAGTGGCAGAAAACTTTAAACCCTTGATAATACATGAAATTCCGATGTTCAATATGCAAACTGAATAAAAACAATACTACATGAAAACTCAGCTTCACCATCATTTTCCCAGTTATTGCCTCTTGTTGTGAGTTTGATTTTGTTTGTCTTTCTTCTATTTCAGATTGTTCACCAACAGCCTAATGGCTGGAATGAACATGAGGGGGACAGGGGTAAAGATGGCCTTTCAGCCAACAGCTTTACATGCAGCTGTCTTAGGTAATTACGACATTGTTATTAATGTTTTTTACTGTCCTAGAATTAAAGTTTTCAAAGTCTGACAGTCTTATTGATTTTGTATTACAGATGCTATCAAACGCTGGGACAAGTCCGCAACCGACAATAGCATAAATGCTATTGTCGCAGATTACTTGAAGCATGCACCGGGGAGGTCTGGTGGAGGGGGTTATAACAAAAGAAACCCGGCTAACAATGTGGCATATGATACCCTTTGAATCTCATCACTCGCAACCCTCTCCCCTCCCCATAACACCATAGCCAAATGATTAATATGTAAATAAAGGTTTTACAGATTAATAATAACGTTGTAGAGTTTTATAATGTTAAAGTTAAAGTTTTAAAATAGTTTTTTAGTTCAATATTTTTACATACCCAAGTGAGTGGTTTTAATTGAATTTGTAAAGTTTTGTTTATTTGTTTCATTAGTGTTTTCAATTTGTGTCATTTGTGTCTTTAAATTGTTCAATATTGTTTTCATTAAATATATATTTCAAAATATTGGACTGAAATTATTAAAACGCTGCATTTTGTGAAAGACAATGTCTATTTGTGATCACGTATTGCATATATTGCCTTAAATTGGACAATGATAGTCTTTGCAAAATGCAAAATTTGATTTGGCACTTTTCCGAATGACGTCAACACGACGTTAACCGGACGTCATTTGGCTTGCTGGGATGGGAAAATAGGGACAAGGGGACATACACAACACATTACATATACAGTACACATTACAATACAACCAAGATAATGGTATTTGTATGTTTTCACAATGGAAGACAACTATTGAAGTGTATTTTGAATGCTGTACTGAATATTTTCATTGGAAAACAAGGTTGTAAATGGACCATAATTTGGCCAATATTTTAAAGATTTTTGTACATAAAAATTACGTTCAAATTTGTTCCACATAAGACGTCGAGAGGACATCCGTACCAACCATTTTGGACCATATTTTAACCTTGTACAGACGTGCTGTAGCCTTCAAAACTACACGTCCAGAAGACATCCAAAAAGGACGTAAAAATTTTCATTCTGCACCTGATGGAAACGTCATTTCACGGCGACTACGTCCATTATTTTATACAGTCTATGGTTTTAAGACGTGTACAGATGTGATACAGTCAGTGAAAGCTTAATTAATAAACACAAAGTTTCGGCATCCGAAGGAGATGCCTTGAACGAGAAGCAGGGCGTGGTGGTTTTCAATCACACACTCCGACGCCGCTTGTTGCAACTTTAGAAAATTTTGTCCAGGAAAAAAAGGCTTACAAACATGGACCAAAACGGCTCTATAATACGCACAAAAATCCAAAAGAAACGAAAGTTAACTAAAAAAGCAACTAAACAGCATAAGTGGTCAAAATTGGTGTTTTACGCATGCCTCTGTGGGTCTGGCACACGCGTCTTGGGGCTCTCCCGCGTTTGTGGATGAAAGCTGTATGTTCAGCTTCCCTTTACATGTAAAAAAATTCTCTATATGACATTTTGGTCGGCGAAATCCACAGACAAGACGTCTGTTGTCCATGCTCACAATCATTACGCATGGATCTTTCACACCGCCACTATCCACGCAGATTTCCAAATGTAGAACCTTCAAAGACCATCATACAACCTTCATGCAATTATCATACAACCATCATACATACATAAGCATAAGCAAAACGCCTCTTGTTAATAAGAGTTTCTCTCTCTTCATGTTTGCAGTTCAGCACCACGGACAGCGCCGAGTCACAGCCTCTACAAGCCTCTCCCCCTCTCTCTCTGCCTGTTATGTTCTGATGTTTGAATGATATTAAATTGATACTGAATGATAATTTAAGGGTCAAATCTACAGTCAGAGGGGAGGATCAGGTGGATGTGGGCTTATTTTGGCTTTTAAAAATAAAAGATGATGGCACTCAGGATCCATCCATAAGGGCTGTGTTGTTTCTTTTTCACTATAAATCTGGTGTGTGCGTCTAACAGCTGTCATGTAGGTGTGTGGGATACCGTCAGATCCTGACAATGTCATGAGTCCGTGGTGATTTTGAAAACGCACTCCAAAAGCAAATTAATGATATTCAAATAGTTTATTACACAAAAAGGAGCGACAAACATAGACAAACACGATTCAATAATTGATTTAAAACTCAAAAGATAAAAAATAAAAATAAAAAAATAAGTTTTGGGTAGCCTAATATATGAAATTGGTTTTATTTGCAGCACTGGGACGTCCAACACAGGTGAGCTGTCATTGATGTCTGATCATAACCTAACAGTTTTTAGAGGAGGACAGGGCAGAGTGCGTGCCTGCTCTCATGGGACAAAGATCCTCTGAGAAGAAAGACGGTTCACTCTGCTCTGCCGCCAGGAACAAACTGGGAGGCAAAGATCCTTTCTGAGGAAGAGGGTTCACTTTGCTGCAGGGTTCACCCAAGTATATTGTTTCTCTTCTGATTCAGTCAATGTGTGCATCACAACCACTGTAGTGTATTGCACAAAAGCTTTATAGGACGGTTACAGGCAGCAAACTTGTGGATGTCCTTTGTTTACATTTTTTGTAGCCACTTCATTTAAATTGTCTGCCTTGTGATTAGATTTAATTTAAAATATTTATTTTGTATGTGTTGGTCAGGTAATGTTAAATAAAAGTACATGATGACTAACATACTGCTTTAGGGCCAATTCTTAATGTAAACAGTATTTTTAATAGTAATGCACCAGGTCAGAGGGTTTCTTGTTAAATATACTTTGTTAGTTCTCATTAAATATCTTAATATCCAAGCAAATTTTGTATCATAATTGAAATATACTTGACTGAATCAATATTGAACTGAATTGAATCGAATCGAATCATGAATTGGATCGAACTGAGTCCTTGAAAATCGAATCGGATCGATCTGGAAAATTTGAATCGATACCCAGCCCTAATTTTTAGTTTCATCATGAGTTTGACTCATGAGGCTCTGTCCTTAATCATATGTACAGTATAGCATTTAAGCTGATGTGACTGTATGGGGCTCTTAGCCCAGAAGCTGTAGCTTCATTTTGAGTTACATTTTTAGTTTCATCATGAGTTTGGGGGGGTCAGGGTTTTGGTAAGTGTAAGCACAGATGCTGACAATCCCCATATGAGAGCCTGCCCTGGGCCCTGGAGCTACAGTGTGGCTTTCTAGGTTGGGCCAGTGAATCCTGGAGTTAATTCAGTTTATTATTAAAGTTTAGGGGGTGGGAGGTAACATCCAGGTCACATGTGTGTCTGAACTCTGTTACTTTTAATGCAAGCTTCCCGGAGCAGCGACATAATACAAATAATTTTCAGAACAAGCAAATAATTCAGACATGTCTGCTTTGGCCCAAAAATGAGAGATATATGCCTTTAGTAAGTTTCCCGGAGCAGGGACACTTAAATGCATAATGACTCAAAGCCATTGCAAGACTGTAGAATTAGCTGAAGAACTCTGTCCAAAGGAGAAAAAAAACATTTTACCATTGCAAATTAAAATTGAAACATATCTCTCCAGTGAGACAACATGTGTTCTGCCGTTCGTGGAGACCAGTGTACTTTGTCATGTACGGTTTGAAACATTATTTTGGTAATTTTGGAAGGTGTGGCAAGCTTTCAATCAATGTGTTAATATAAGAGAGCACCTTTTGGTATTTGTCTGGAAAATGTTTTGAGAAGGAGATCAGCGGCATGACTACCACAGCTTTTGGAAATCTTTCTTTGGCCACTTTAAAAATTGCCTCCAATTCCCTTTTTACCTGCTCTCCATCCCTGGCATTTTTGTCATTAATTCCAAATGAAAGAATGACCTTGAGGACATGATCCGTTTTCTTTGTGTTCTCCAAAATGTGCAGGGCATGGCAAAATTGTGCTCCTGGATATGAGTCTACCTGTACTCTCTTGTCATTGCATTTTGGTAGCCGTGAAATATTTGAATCACCAAGTATCAGGATTGGTCTCTGGATGCTTAGCTTCCAGTTTTTAAATTTGTCATTGAAATGCTGGTGTCTTGTAAACAAGGCTTTGTCCTCTGCCAGTTGATCCAATTTTTCCTTCAGCTTTACTTCAGCTCTCACTGCCACATCCATATTAAAATCAACCAGTTCTTTCTTGACCCAGTTTACTGCCATAGTCCATGCCTCCTGCCAGTTTGTGGTATCAGTATTGAAGTTGAAATCTGCCAATACACCCTCAAAATGTTTAGTGATAACTGCAACTGTATCCTCAGTCCAATCGCTGCAAGCGGTGTTAACTTGTGTGTGCACTTTCCCATCTGTTGGTTTGGTTTGCACAGCCAGCCTAAGACGTTTGTGAGCATCTTCGATGTTTCTATTTTCCAAAGTTTTCCTGTTTTAAGCAGTAATCAAGGTGGTGATGTACCTTAAGATATCTTTTAAAGGATTTGGCAAGAGTTTTAGTGACTGCCTGTCCTTCTGCCATATCTTCTTTTTTTAAATCCCTCCTGTGTCTTCCTGTTTGGCTTCCTAGGTCAGGCTTCTATGAATAAAAGCAGAGAGCAGGCTTCTGTGTGATGAGGATCTGTCTTTTTTCCTTTCTTCTTTTTTGCTTCAAGGAATAAAAGTTTCTTAGTAGCAATTAAAATTGCTTTTGTGGCTTCAGGTAAAAGCCAAAGGAATAAATGCTCTTTAGTAGCAATTAAAATTGCTTTTGTGGCTTCAGGTAAAAGCCAAAGGAATAAATGCTCTTTAGTAGCAATTAAAATTGCTTTTGTGGCTTCAGGTGGTCTGTAGACCTCTGACACAGTTTCGAGAGGGAAACTCAAGGTCAGTGAAGAGATTTGGCCTGGGTCGATATATATCCCAACAGAGAGGATGTAGTTGAGGACGGCAGGTGAGCAAAATGAATGTTGATGGGCGGGGCTACTGACAGGTAAGCCCAACCCATCGGCTCTTATGTCTGTAAACACACCCTCACTCATCAGAGAAGAGGAGAAGAGCGTCAGAAGCCTGCTATCAACCTGAAGCCACAAAAGCAATTTTAATTGCTACCAAAGAGCATCTATTCCAAGTCTTAGTTAGCTTTCCTTAGTTAGGGGAGCCCCGGCCAGGCTCGGGCCCCAAGCTGGTGTCTCTGGAGGCCCAGCTGCCCCCCCACCACCACCCCTTGCCCCAACCAGAGTGGTTTTACCATAGCTAAAATATGGTCAAATATGCAATCACCAGGTATAAATATGAGACTTTCATTGTTGAATGTCTCCACATTGGTGCAGTTCTTCTTTTTTTCTTCAAGGAATAAAAGCTTTTTAGGAGCAATGAAAATTGCTTTGTTTTGCTTCTACAAGTACAGTGAAACTCAGTTAATTTCTCAAGTAATCAATGACTTATTTACATATGACTGAGGGAGGTCATTATCACCTCTCTCCGTCATATGTAAATAAGTCATTGATTACTTGAGCAATTAACTGAGTTTCACTGTACTTGAAGAAGCAAAACAAAGCAGTTACTTGATTACTGATTGTAAAAGAACACTCCTCAAATAAGTTAATTTAGATTTTTTAAAAGAATGTAATTTATTGATCTCAAGTCTTAAAACACGCAGAGTACGCATGAGCAACATTTCACCCTTGTGCCCTCTGCAAAATTACTACCCTCTAACCACCTTCAAGCACGGGGAAAACGGCCCTATGTCAGTCATTTCCCCGTGGTCACAGTGGAAACACTTTGAAGAAAAACCTCCACTTTTTAAAAAAAATAATATTTCCACTCCCCTTGTACCTCGCTGATCGACAGCCCGACGGGGGGTCTGAGGGGTTACAGTGGGCTGAGATTCTGAGGACAGAGAGGCAGCCTCGGCCCAGTGCCCTAAAAATAAGTAACAGAGTTCACTGGCCCAACCTGGAGAGCCACACTGTAGCTCCAGGGCCCAGGGCAGGCTCTCATATGGGGATTGTCAGCATCTGCGCTTACATTCCCCAAATGAGTGAATTGTGATGTATTTCATTAACTAGCACTTAAGACTGTTTTTAAATGTTTTAAATTCTTGTATTTTTGCCAGTCATATTATGGAGTCGGGTGACGACCAGGGCCCAGTGTGTGTGTGCGTGTGTTTGTGCATGTGTGTGTGTGTGTGTGAGAGAGAGAGAGAGAGAGAGAAAGAGAGAGAGAGAGAGTGTGAATCTGTAAGCACGCACTGATCATTTCAGGGCTGAAAAAGGTCATCTTTTGAGGGATGTGTTTCATGTGTCTTTGAAAAGGTGCTTGAGTGAAAACATGGCCTCCTTCCTTTGCTGTACTCAAAAACAAAGCAAAAACAACTGTTAGTGTGTTTATGCACCTGGCTGCTTTCACAGCCAAAAAATAAACATGCCAGTTGGCTGAGGGGTCATTTCATTAGTGAGCAGAGAAGGAGCAAAAATGAAAAGGCATTTCAGAAGAGAAGAGGCATTAGAAATGGTCATGCAGCCTTTATCTGACAGCGAGCTGCAGGGTTCATCAGGAAGACACAGGCTTCAAGGGGGAGTCTAACACAGAAGGCTCACTGGAGTCTTCCACTTGTGTGAGTGCCTCTGACCCGTCCTCTGAGAGTGAAGAGGGCACTGAGGATCCTGTCCATCCTAAATGTCAGTGGACAGCAAAGAACGGGCAAGTCTGGTCTCCATCTCATGCTGAGACGCTGCGCTACATGCAGGCACCCACCGGCATGATGCCAGGGCCCACGAGATATGCAATATCAAGAATCCATGATGTAGCACACAATCCAGCTCATTTTTCAAATACGGGAGGTGTCAGGATGGAGTGATGTGGATGCCCAAGAGATTCGGGCATACATGGGACTTCTCATCCTGACAGCGCCATTGCCACTGCTGCCACCAGCTCCACCAGAAGGAGAGGTGTGTGCTGGTTGTGCAGAGGCCTGAAAAAGAGGTCTTCCACCACCTGCACCAAGTGTAACAGATGCATTTGTAGGGAGCACCAGGTCACATGCTGCAGGACCACACACACCCACACACACACACACACACACACACATCATATATTTCAATCAACATGTTATGCCTATGAGAAAACACATCAAATGTATTGACAAATCATATTACAGCAGGCAGAGAGGGGACTACCAGTTCTGTAGTGCAATCCAGTTACATGGGTACAAACACTTAAACTTACCTCCTTTGGGTGATCTCTTTGTCCACTAGCTTGCAGGTGGCTTTCTGCAGAGAACCAATGTATTCAATAAACTCCATGCACTCTGTATGGAGTGCCTCGTCCTCCTTCCTCAGGTTGGTTAGTACAATGTGGTAATTCAGGAATCTGTAAGAGGAAGTACAGGGATTTAAGTATGTACATGTACTAACAACCATTTACATTTATTTTCTACACTGTTGACATCAAAATTAAAAAAAATGCTACCAACCTTTTCAAGCTCTTGAGGTAATTCTGCTGGGTTTGTTTTTTCAATTTTGCCTCAGAGAGGGCACGTAGGTACTCTCGGAGCTTCTCTCTCCTATAGACAAACTGCAGGGATGCTGTCTCTGGGTTGACATAGTAGAGGTACCGTGCAACATTTTCAACCTGAAAATAAAATATACAATGTTAAATTACCTTCTAATCATGACTGTTGCTTGTTGCTTCATATTTTATGAACTTGTATATAACGTTTCTAATAAACACAGAGTGTTTAATGGTGGCCTCACCTCCTGTTTGTAATTCTCGATGAGGAGATCCCTGTTTAGGTAACTGGCAAAGGCATCCAGCAGTGGATGGCGCACGTCATGCTTTTTATATAGGCCCTTCTGGAGCATGCTCTGCCTGACCTTGTTGGAATAATTCACATCTCGGTCACTGCAATGTGGGATAAGACTTTTGTTATAATAGTGCATAATTAAAATTTATTGTGAGCCACACTCAAAAACAAACATCATCAAATAAGTTGTGAAACTGAGACTCTCACCACTGAAACAACTCGCCACTGCTGACAGATGCCACGTCAGGCGGCTCACACTTTCCAGACGGCCCTCCCTGGTCTCCAGCCTCAGTCTCAGGTGGCTGTCTGGTGGACGGTCCGGCCTCAGCACTGGCAATGGTCAGAGGGGGGGCTCCACTCACAATCAAGTGATGACGCTCCAGCTCCTCAATCAATCTTTCAATAAGGAAAACAAGACATTTTAAAATGGTTAATGAACTACAGTGTGTCAAACAAAACTCAAAGTAATAGTAAAAGGGGATTGTGATGAAAGATAAAAAATAGTTTTGAGTTTGAAAGGTTTGGTATGAAGGCTTGTCACACATACTCACACAGCAGCACAGAGCTATCAACCACAACAAAAGGAGGGTCATAAATCGAAACAATGTGGAAGCCACCAACCTCTTGAGTGGATTAGTATCAGCCGTAATTTGTGCAAGGACTGCGTAACTAAAAGCCCTGCCATTCTGCAGGAGGTCCAAAACATCCAGCTTGGCCTTTTCAACCATGGCTTCAATGGCTGCTGGGGAGGAGTTTTTCTTGCAGACTCTGCGTAGATGGCATGACAGACGTTCTTGTGTTTTAAGACACACAGGGCAAAGCAGATAGTGCCTGTGTGGAGGTTTCCTGGAAAAAGACAACAAGGCATTAAGTATAAAATTAAATAAGGTGCATGAAATGTACAAACTAAAGAAAACACTTGGTCTAAGCTAAGCATATACTGTGAACATTACAAAAGCAAAACCTTCTGCACCTATTTACAATCCAGTATCTAAGCAAGTATTAGAACTGTTATTTTCCTTACTTTGGAGCCATTTGACAGGAATGAGTAAAAGCAAACTTTGGAAAAATTGAAAAATAATCTGTAGATCTCTGACACAGTCTCGAGAGGGAAACTCCAGGTCAGTGAAGAGATTTGGCCTGGGTCGATATATATCCCAACAGAGAGGACGTAGTTGAGTACGGCAGGTGAGCAAAATGAATGTTGATGGGCGGGGCTACTGACAGGTAAGCCCAACCCATCGGCTCTTATGTGTGTAAACACACCCTCACTCATCAGAGAAGAGGAGAAGAGCGTCAGAAGCCTGCTATCAACCTGAAGCCACAAAAGCAATTTTAATTGCTACCAAAGAGCATCTATTCCAAGTCTTAGTTAGCTTTCCTTAGTTAGGGGAGCCCCGGCCAGGCTCGGGCCCCAGGCTGGTGTCTCTGGAGGCCCAGCTGCCCCCCCACCACCCTTCCTCTTTTTTCTAAAGGATCCGCCATTCCGAAGTTTGGATATTGTTGAATATGGCACAGCTGCAGTGCTGCAGTGCAGACATTTCAGTCGCACACTGCGCGTGTCAGCAGCGGGCAGCAGTATAGCACTGGGCTTTTACTGATGCACTTTCTGAAGGCTACTTACTTGATTAGACTTCTATTTTCGTGAGGATATTATTTTTTTCGTTATTATATAATTGTTTTCAGTTAATCAGTGAGGTCACATCTTCAAAAAATGTCTGAAAGAAAAGTCCCCGAAAAGGTGTAATACTGAAGATTTCGTCTGTTCACAAGTTATTTTGAATTTGGAAACCTGTTTTGTTGACCTTTCTGTAATAAATTATGGAGCCCCGCAGTGGCCGTGAGAGGAAAAAATAAACATCGTGCGCACATTTAATTAATTTGAATCCTCATTCATTCATTCAGTCATTCACTCTGCACTTGCTGCTTTGCATGGGATTGTTGTCAGCAAAAGGCAATTAACGAGAATACTGAGAGTTTTAGATGATATTCTGTGTGTAAAACTGTGTGTGATATCTTATATTATTTGTGTTCTTGTGAAGAAACCCCGCTGGCTCTGCTGCGCCTTCCCAGTTGAGTTACGCACGGCTCAGGCGCCCGGATGCGCTAAAAAACCCATGAATGAAGCAGCAGTCCTGTCCTTGTGTCCTGTGCACTGGTGTCAAACGTTTAACGTTTGTTTAGCCATCATCGCGTTTAATTGGCACAGCTCTGACAGACGAAATACACCGGGTACCGGCGCTTCACGTCAGTCGGCGGAGTGGTGCCGGTTTCTTTTTCTTTTTTTTAAAAAGAACTTTTTAATTTTTTAATTTCAACTGAGGGTGCAAAAACTGACGGTAGCCTACTGCATGCTTTTGCACACTCGCAGAACCGGGGAGCTGTTCCTCAAACAAATTGCTGAGGTGATCCTCTTTTTTCCTTTCTTCTCTCTTCTCTCTGTCCAAAACTGTCATTTTGCCCCATGACTTTGCTTCGAGCTGATTGGCAGTTGAAACAGGCGACTTGCCTTATGATCTAAAACCAGCCACTGTATAGATCTGGTCAATACACAGTGCGTTAAGACTTTACTTGTAGACTGAATAATAAGACATTATAATCACAACTTTACAGGATTTGACAAGTAGCCGAAGTTTTCACATACAGTACAAAGACCCCTCTGTTTTGACGGCGGACAGTCTAGTCATTATAAAAAAAATAAAGCGGCCCGGAGCGCAGTTGATTTTGCTATTTTGAGCAAGAGAATAAAAACAATTATCGAAGGGATGCTGAGCAGCAAGATCCGTTGTGTAATTAAAAGGGATAATACACATTCAGCCGCTCACTACGCTAACAGGCAGGGTCTCTTCACAGCTGCCTTTCCCCCTCCAACGCCAGTGATGTAGCATAACTATGCTCTAACCTTTTGTTTGCTACTGGGTTATTTGGAATGCGGGGAGAGAGAGAAGACATTTCTACACTGAGTCTTTTTAGGCTATTTGGAGTTTTTCGATGATTTTGTGATTTTCATTAACTGAATTATTCTGATATTGTAAAATAAACACATTTAATTTTTGAAGTGACGTGACGAGAAGTTGTTGAATGTGTGTTGGAGCCAAGTGTCCCTGGTTTTCATGGATGAAAAGCCGACACACTGACATACAGCAGGAATTCAATGAACTATTTTTTACGTTGGCTCTGACTGGGAGAAATCGAGTGTTTGTAGCCTATTGAATGATTTTCTTTTATATATTTTATTAATTCCTCAGCGGTACCGATGCAGGTTATATAGTAGCCTATCCAACAGTAAAGCCTTAAAAATCAACAGAGAACCAATCAATATTTTAAAGGAAACGGAGGCTGCGCATTGATCCTTTTCTCCTGTCTGCAGGGACGAACTGCTGCATGATGGTTATTTTCTGAAAGCACAGAGCAAAGAAATGTCTTTTTTCTCCCCCGGTCTGCTGTCAGCAGCAGCAGGGATTTCAGCACCACGGATAGCGCGCGTAGACTTGACAAGCGTCTCCTTTAAATGTGTTTGCTGCTAGAGAAATTATACATAATAAATGAAGACAGTGACATAGGCCTATTTTCAATAAAAACAATGAATTGAACGTTCATTTCAAGCTTTTGCAGTACAATGTATTTCAGAAGTGTGCGAGTGCGGAAGGAGAGCGGGCGGCAGTGTTTCTCACCTCTAACTGAATCATTACCACTTCAATACAGGTGAGGAATGTGAACACAACAACCATTCTGAAGGCGACAGGCAGCCTGATCTCATTCAGTATTATGAAAAGGACTGCAAATGGCGGTCAAAGATCCAATAGAATAAACTTGCCTGATTTACTGAAAATAATTATACAATAACGAAAGAAATAATAGCCTAACGAAAATGTCAGTCAGTTAAATGTGTTTGAGATCATCATGCACAAAGGTCAGTTTGAGACCTTGAACAAATTTAATTCATTTTCGGACATTAAACATGAGAAGATTAGGCTATTCAGATGACTCAGCTTAAGCATTAATGAGTGTTACACGCCAGTAATATGAAGTTATTTTCGTGTTTTGTGGTTAATTATACCGTGGATCCTTTCGCTCCTCTCATGTAATCCGTGCGTCCTGCATACAGCGGCGCACGGGACCGATGAGCAGCCTTCGCTTCCTGTCAGATTGCGTGTGACTCGTTCATCCAAACTTGGTCGGGATTTGTAGAGGACATGTAGATGCTGCTCACCATAAAACGTGGTTACTATAAATAAATGCATCCCTGTGCAGAGAGGGAAATAGATGCTGCCTGCGTCTGAGCAGGAGGCTACAGTAGAGATGAAGTCCCTATGACAAAAAATCTTGACAGTGAGGTCTGTGGATAATCCAGAGTACCAGGGACACTCTTTCTACAAAGACAAATTGCTGGTGAACTCATAAATAATTATATAATAATAAATAATATTTTACCAGCCGTGACACACCGCGAGGTCAGGTATTGTGTCATCATGGCACAGTGTGGTCCACGGCTGCCTTTTACTCACAGAACACACATAACCATTTTGCCATGTCTTAGTGGGACTGTCCAGTGATTCCAGGCTTTTAAATTCCTGCATAGTATAGTAACTATGCCGAAAACTAAGTAGTGAACCAGCTGCATGTAGGTACAGGGTGGCAACGGGCCTCGGTCCCTGCTCCAGCTGCAGGTAGCTCGTACGGATCGATGTTATTTATTTCTTGGATCTTCTCCAAATACCTAGTTTGAATCATGATAACACGGAAAAAAGTCACACAAAGCACGGTAAATGAGATGGAGTTTCATTACACTGGGGTAGCCTAATTAACGGGAAACACAGGGACAAGTAGGTTTTGAAAGATAAAAAGAGAGCGTCCTCTTGGCTTTTCACATGGTAATATTATTTTTAAAAATATGGGTTGCATACAGTAGCATGCTGAGTGAAAACATGGCCTCCTGCCTTTGCTGTACTCAAAAACAAAGCAAAAACAACTGTTAGTGTGTTTAGGCACCTGACTGCTTTCACAGCCAAAGATAAACATCTCTCTCTCGCGCTCTCTCGTGCGTTTGAGTCTCCATAATGCTATCAGGATAGCAAGCTTCTGAAGTTCTTCTTGTCTTCTCAGATGAGTGAGGTGAGTTTTGCCTATACATTACATTTTTTTTATAAATCCTTTATTGAAAATATTTCACACATACAAAACAAACATACATCACAATACAATATATCTAATTATAAAGCGCTACCAGTGTCAAAGTGCATATTTCACCAGAGGCAAGGGGTTCAGTTCAGTCTGGAGGTTCCAAATCAAGCAGGTTCCAGGGGAGGCTCTGAGCCCTGTCCAAAGTTCTCCTCCTTCTGAGGTCTGTCAGAACTTGCTTCACTACTGTGTCACAGTCAGTAACAGTCTGTTTAATGATCATGACACATCTGGTCTTCCACAGTTTAAAACACACGATGCTGATGATCAACTGGAACAGTTCTTTTTTTCTTGGAGGCATCGTGTCCTCCAGGAGACAGTACATGATAGAATTATTGTTCAGATCAAAAACCAGGCCATGGCCCTGTAAGACAGACCAAACAGCCTGGGCCCTGTAGCAGTCTATTAATAGATGTTGCTGTGTTTCATCTTCTTCACAGTAAATCATGGGACATTGTTTAGTTGTAACATAGCAACTCCATGAGACAACAGCTCTAACAGGAAGTCTGCCTACGGACATGAGCCAGCGGACATCTCTAAGGTTCCCTGAGTATATTTTATTGTTTAATAATTTAATTGTATTTATAGATTCATTTACTGGGACGTTTTTATATTTAATAATTCCACCATATTTATAATGATTTATTTTATTTATTATGAATCAGTATAAATTAATTTATTATAAGGGCCTTGTCTTGCCCTGCCATGTTTTTTGTCCCAATTTACGGTGTTTCCAACCCAGAGAGCTTGTCTAGAGATACCAGCTGACACATTTTTAATAAACGCAACAATTAGCCGGATACTTAGGTCGACCGCACCCAAACCACCATGTTCTCTGCCTTTAAATAAAATCTCGCGTTTTGTGACCTCTGGTAGTGCCCCAGTTTTCTAACAATGTTGGGGGGAGGAGGAAAGATGTTTGCTAAAAATAGGAGTTTGGATAGGATATGTGTTTTAATAATGGCGATTCTTGATTTATAATTAGTGTTTTTATTTTGCCACTTCTTGACTTCTTCTTCTACTATAGTCAGTTTGTCATTCCAGTTATGTTCACTACAGTTATGGTTACAAAAAGTTATACCAAGTATTTTAGTTTCTTGTTTAATTTGGATATTTAAATCAGACTTTTTTCTTTCAGATCCGATCCAAACTCCCTCAGTCTTCATGTGATTTAACTTGGCACCAGAGGCTAATTCGTACAGACTTAAATGGTTACATACATCCATTTCCAACTGATTTTTTATGATGACTGTAACGTCGTCAGCATCTACCATGGCTTTAACATTAAGATTGTTATTTACATGTTTGCCAGCTATTAGTGGATCAGAGATTATACATTTAATTAACGGGCTTATTGCCAAAACATATAAAGCGGCACTCAGTGGACAGCCTTGTTTTACTCCTCTTTCCACTTGAAAGGGTTCAGTTAAAATACCATTTAAGTTTATACACACATTTGATTTTAAATACAAACACTTGATCAAATGAATAAATGCATTTGTGTTGCGACCTGAGCTGATATTTGGGCCCGAAAGGCAGGAGTCGTCAAAGCAGTTCAACAAAAAGTGTTTATTGCCTCCCAGGAGGCACAGAAACAAATGCACAACTATAACAAAGGATTCCTGCAGGCTGTGGCGGCAGGAGGCTGGCTGAACTCCGGGAAGAAGCCTTAGGTGAGGTGAAGCAGCGAGGCACCAAATCTGGAGAGCACAAAAGGAAAAAACAAGCAGCACCAGTGGAAGGTTTCAGAGGATCTAGAAAACACAACCTGAACCTGGCACTACCGAGCGAGACGGAATTATCTGGCAGAGTAGTGGAGACGGAGCCGGTGTTTTATGGAGAGGTGAGTTGATGCAAAGTGCCATCAGGTGTGCCCCGCTGCATGCAGCCAGAAAGTAGGTCAGCCACGCCCCCCAGCCACAGCCTGCAGTGCTGGAGAGAAAAGGAGAAATCAAAGCATGCAAACACTTTCTAAAACACAAACATAAGTAACAAACTCAGACCATAACAATTTGGGAAACCATAAGCTACCATCACAGACCACAAATACTCTCTAGATACATAGTCAAAGGCTTTCTTTTGATCTAAACCAATGATATAAAAGTCACTCTTGTGTAAGAGCTCCTTCAAAGTGCACAGGTTATCCCACATAAAGCGTCCTTTCATTGCACGTTTGCTCTTTTTCAATAATATCATCTAATATATAATTTAGTCTTTTCATTATTATCTTAGCTAATATTTTATAGTCTGTATTCATAATAGTACATTAGCGTACATTACAGCCGCACCCACATTTCCTCGGGTGTGTTTACATACATGAGAGTCGATGGGTTGGGCTTACCTGTCAGTAGCCGTCCTCAACTACGTCCTCTCTGTTGGGATATATATCGACCCAGGCCAACTGTCTTCACTGACCCTGAGTTTCCCTCTCGAGACTGTGTCAGAGATCTACAGACCACCTGAAGCCACAAAAGCAATTTTAATTGCTACTAAAGAGCATTTATTCCTTTGGCTTTTACCTGAAGCCACAAAAGCAATTTTAATTGCTACTAAGAAACTTTTATTCCTTGAAGCAAAAAAGAAGAAAGGAAAAAAGACAGATCCTCATCACACAGAAGCCTGCTCTCTGCTTTTATCCATAGAAGCCTGACCTAGGAAGCTAAACAGGAAGACACAGGAGGGATTTTAAAAAAGAAGATATGGCAGAAGGACAGGCAGTCACTAAAACTCTTGCCAAATCCTTTAAAAGATATCTTAAGGTACATCACCACCTTGATTACTGCTTAAAATTCAACAGGAAAACTTTGGAAAATAGAAACATCGAAGATGCTCACAAACGTCTTAGGCTGGCTGTGCAAACCAAACCAACAGATGGGAAAGTGCACACACAAGTTAACACCGCTTGCAGCGATTGGACTGAGGATACAGTTGCAGTTATCACTAAACATTTTGAGGGTGTATTGGCAGATTTCAACTTCAATACTGATACCACAAACTGGCAGGAGGCATGGACTATGGCAGTAAACTGGGTCAAGAAAGAACTGGTTGATTTTAATATGGATGTGGCAGTGAGAGCTGAAGTAAAGCTGAAGGAAAAATTGGATCAACTGGCAGAGGACAAAGCCTTGTTTACAAGACACCAGCATTTCAATGACAAATTTAAAAACTGGAAGCTAAGCATCCAGAGACCAATCCTGATACTTGGTGATTCAAATATTTCACGGCTACCAAAATGCAATGACAAGAGAGTACAGGTAGACTCATATCCAGGAGCACAATTTTGCCATGCCCTGCACATTTTGGAGAACACAAAGAAAACGGATCATGTCCTCAAGGTCATTCTTTCATTTGGAATTAATGACAAAAATGCCAGGGATGGAGAGCAGGTAAAAAGGGAACTGGAGGCAATTTTTAAAGTGGCCAAAGAAAGATTTCCAAAAGCTGTGGTAGTCATGCCGCTGATCTCCTTCTCAAAACATTTTCCAGACAAATACCAAAAGGTGCTCTCTTATATTAACACATTGATTGAAAGCTTGCCACACCTTCCAAAATTACCAAAAGCAATGTTTCAAACCGTACATGACAAAGTACACTGGTCTCCACGAACGGCAGAACACATGTTGTCTCACTGGAGAGATATGTTTCAATTTTAATTTGCAATGGTAAAATGTTTTTTTTCTCCTTTGGACAGAGTTCTTCAGCTAATTCTACAGTCTTGCAATGGCTTTGAGTCATTATGCATTTAAGTGTCCCTGCTCCGGGAAACTTACTAAAGGCATATATCTCTCATTTTTGGGCCAAAGCAGACATGTCTGAATTATTTGCTTGTTTTGAAAATTATTTGTATTATGTCGCTGCTCCGGGAAGCTTGCATTAAAAGTAACAGAGTTCAGACACACATGTGACCTGGATGTTACCTCCCACCCCCTAAACTTTAATAATAAGCTTAATTAACTTAACTTAACTCCAGGATTCACTGGCCCAACCTAGAGAGCCACACTGTAGCTCCAGGGCCCAGGGCAGGCTCTCATATGGGGATTGTCAGCATCTGTGCTTACATTCCCCAAATGAGTGAATTGTGATGTATTTCATTAACTAGCCCTTAAGACTGCTTTTAAATGTTGCTCATGCTAATACAAATATCTGTCTCCTTTGATTAATGTACTCTGCGTTTTTTAGACTTAAGATCAATAAATAACATTCATTTAACCCTCCTCTGGCATTTTTGTACATTTTTCTCAACGTTTTTTTTTATTGCGTCAGCAATCATTTTGGTTGTGTTACCAAAACCCTGACCCCCCCAAACTCATGATGAAACTAAAAATGTAACTCAAAATGAAGCTACAGCTTCTGGGCTAAGAGTCCCGTACAGTCACGTTAGCTTAAATGCTATACTGTACACATAATTAAGGACAGAGCCTCTTGACTCAAACTCATGATGTAACTCAAAGTGTCATAGCCTCTGGACCAAGGCCCCTTGGAGTCCCGTTAGCTGAACTGTCACACTGTATACAGTCGCCACAGTCGGGTCTATTAGCTTAAATTCATGATGTAATTAAAACTGTAGCCTCTGGGCTAAAGCTCATTGAAGCCAGGTTAGCTTAAATGTTACGCTGTTCCAGCTGGATCCTTGAATTTGGACGTGACCTTTGACCTTTGTGTAATCACAGTCTTATTGCCTAAACCTAATCCCAGGTTTATGGCTCAAGACGAGTCATGGCTTTAGTGTTTGGACCTGTGTTAGTGTTTTTAGTGCCTAAACCTAACCTTCACATTATTTAGGGACGACACACAACCCAGTTTTTTACCCTAACCCTAACCACTTTAACCCCTAACACATGGACTTAATTGGCATTATAAAAAATTAATTAATTAACTGGGCAACTTCAAAACATTGATTGGAATCTAAATTACATGACTGGCTTTTATAAAAATGATAAACAAATTCATTAAGGGTGAAATATATTCATTGACATAAATTACATGATTGGCAGACTTAAAAACACACAGTTAATTGGAAACACTTAAAACACCCTTAAAAACATTGATTGGGCATCTAAATTAAATAATTGGTTTTAAATACACACACTAATTGGGCTCATAACATATTAAAAATATTAAATATTGATGGGATTGATTAAAAACACACTCAATTCATGGGACACAATTAAAAAACAGAGGACAAACATGATTCATACACAGGAACACAGGCAATTTCATTCAGGGAAATTAAAAACATGATTGGTGACACTGAAAACATAAATCAAGACATTAGGGAGATAGTTAATTTGGCATTATTTACAGAGGGTAAATCATTAATTAGGGGGTTAAAATCAATTAAAACTCATCCAGAGATATTAAAACATGATTGGTTACACTCCAAAACATAAATAGGGATTCATAAATTAGGGATACAATTAATTAGACATGATTTAAGAGTGGGAAATCATTAATTAGGGGATTAAAACCTTTAAAATTCATTAGTTGGCTACATTAAAAACAAGGGGAGAGAAGCAGGGACTCACAAGGGGTTAAGAATCTTGGCAGAGCACATGATCAGTGATTAATGACATGATTGTTATACAATGTAACTCATTTTGAACAGGTTTTATTGTAATTTTTATTCTGAACAAGCCCAGGCTTGTTCCACCATTAGTGTGTGTGTGTGTGTGTGTGTGTGTTCCAGCAGAGGGGAGGAGCCCTGACACACTCCCCCTCAGAGCTCACTTCTACTGCAGCAGTCAGAGGAGAAGCAGCCCACTGCTCACATAAGGTGGTTAGCAGTAATTTTAAGAGACTTGGGATGCAACCCCTGAGTGGTGACTTTACACGAGTTCATTAGCGCAGCCGCGGAGCCACTTCCTTTGTCTTTTTTCCAAAATAAAAGCCTTCATGAGTTCTTAACACAGTCTAGTCACACAAGGTTTCGGCTTTGCTTCCTTTTTAACATGTTAAAAAGGTTGTTAAAGAGCTTTAGCGAAATGATTGACATTACCCCGAGCCAATGACCACTGGGCGGGCACACGGGCGGCCAATCAGATTACAGGTGCCACCATGGAAGCCCCGCCTCTGTTTTCATCCCAGACTCTGCATCCTGCTGATAGAAAAGTACCACATAAATAAGGAAATCAGATATTTTTTAACTGAAGAGATTTGTTCTCTATTGCTCCTCCTCTCTTAACATGACCATCTGTTAATGAGGTAATTTGTCAATCTCATCACTTATTCGTTCAAAGCCCAAGTTCATTACACTTCATTACATATACTGGATAGTAAATTGCAGCATTTAATGTTTTCAGATTAACACACTAACAGTTTGTTTGTTCTATAGTACAAACAACTCTAGTAGCTACAACTCTTATTTTACTGAAACTTAAAACCTCTCTTGTAATTCTAGCATTCCACAACAAGACATATTAAAAAAAAAGTGCCTTTACCTTTCTCTTGGAGTGGAAATTTACGGATTAAGTGTACTTCTTGTTGTTTTGGATGAACAGAGCGAGCTACTGACTTGACTTTTCTGAAAGAAACAGGGAGAGAAAAAGGCACATCTACTTTTTTTTTTTTTTGCCATAAACATTATCTTTAAATCTTACATGAACAAACAATGTGGAAAAACATAGACACTCACAACAATGTACAGTATCACACAGAAATAGTTTTTACCAAATTTACCAGTTTTTACCAAAACAGTCCGACTGTTCGGATAACTACCGGCTTAGTCTGTCCAGTGTTTGGCAGAGTTTCACTGTGAATGGTCTATCATTGGAAAAACACTCGATTTCAGCAGGGCTATAGCTCATAATGACAACACAGTTTGTGAAATTGTATGTCTTAACTCACATTAGATACCGTGTGTGCTTGCATTATTTATTTGTTCACTTGCATTGCTTAGTCAAGGAATTAAGACCATTAAAAACGTCTGGCCTTACAGTTACGGTGCAAAAAGAAGCTTGTACATTGCTGTAGGCGGTGATATTTACAGTTCTTCTCTCAGTATGTCTATATGTGCACGTTTTGAATGTAAGCAATAAAAACACCAGTGTTAAGTGTGATACATGCATTAAAGTGCATATGATAATGTTGGTCACAGATGTTTCACACAGTGAAGGCACATCTACTTGCTTTACAGCGACGCCACTCCTGTGATGCAGGATTCAGCATTCAGCTTGTCCATGAACCTACTCATTCCAGTGGTAACACTCAGGATTTGATAATTTCCCGCGGACTAGATGTGTCAGCCCTGAACGTTGCTTCTGTCTCCTTTGCTGTGTCGGACCACTCTCTCATTACATTTGAAGCTTCATTAGCCTGTCCCTATGTCAGTGACACAAATGTTTTTACTTCTCGTCATATCAGCCCAGCAATTATAGCGACGCTCAGTGATAAATTGCCTGGGGTCCTGGCTCCTTTTGCAACTGTGACAAAACCTGTGGAAAGTTTCACAAATTAAGTTACCCTAGTACTTCTTTCTCTCCTCGATTCTGTGCTACCGGTCTCTACCAAGACAAGACGACCAAAGAAATCTAATCCCTGGTTTACTAATGAAACCCGAGATCTCAAGAAGGCAGCAGTAATGATGATGATGATAAAGATAATGGCCCCGGCGGTGAAGAACAAGGGTTTAAACAACCTCACTTTTGATATTACTCGCACTATGAGCAGTTTGCTCCGGCCGATCGTCACACTTTCTCTGCCTGTCTCCTTCTCCTGCTCCTCTCTCCTGCTGAATGAATGGCGAGTGAAATCAGCTGTTCCAAATGGGAATGAATGGGAGTGCTTGAATGGAAGCGGGAACCGGGAACAAATCCCTGCGCAGCTGGGTGTGTTTGGGTGAACAGGCGACGAGGTAGATGAGAAAAAAACACCAGCTGTCACACTCCTTCCCCCTGGAAGAAGCCAGAACTAGGTGAGGCTTACTCCATCCCAAACAAATATTACTGTTTTTGCTTTTCCTTTCTGTTTTCCTCCACATCCACTGTAGGAAATCCACAGAAATCTTCGTCATTGCTTTCCTCTTCAAAGATTTCGAGAATCCGCCGACGCTATTCTCGATCCATCTCGTCAGCAGTAGGATAGCAAGGCTTTAGTTGAGCCACGTGGACAACACGCAGGTCTTCACCAGTATCTTCCAGGACCACCTCAAAGTTTAGAGGACCAACTCACCTGGTAACCCGATACAGACCTTTCCACTGTGGGGCAAGTTTTGCTGTAAAAGATTTATCAGCTTTGAGTAGGGGTGAGCACAGACCCAGACACGATCTTTGTCCGAAAAACTCCCATCTCGTCTTCCTTTGTCATAGTTCTGTTTTTGTCTTTGTCTTGCTTTTGTTAGGTTTCCATGCACAAGCTTCTGGAACTCTGCTATTTGGCCAGCCATACCGTATGCAGGTGTGTCCGGATCACCCAGCTGTGGGCTCAACTCAGCATCCAAGGGACCCCTCAGTGGACGACCAAGGTTGAGCTCCGCAGGTGTAACTCCAGTGGACTCATGCACCGCTGAGTTCAGTGCAAAATGAAACCCCACCAAGTATTTGTCCCAGTTCTTGTGTTTGTACTGCACATACGAAGAAAGCATGGCCTTTATGTTGCGGTTAATCCTCTCAGTCAAGTTTGTTTGAGGATGGTAAGGCAAAGTCCTTTTCTGTTTCAGGTTCCACCGCCTGCAGGTTTCCTCAAAAACAGATGATACAAACTGGGAACCTTGGTCTGAGAGGATGTAAGTTGGAACAACCCAGCGTGTCAGAATCTCCTTGATTAGGATTTGGGATACTGTCTCGGCTGTTGCTTTGCGGAGAGGAAACATCTCAACCCATCTGGCGTAATAATTCACAAAGACAATCAGGTAGACATTTCCATTGGAGCTTTTAGGGAAAGGTCCCACCCTTGCCGCAAAACCCGGACTGGAGTATGCAACATAATGGTATCATAATTTCAACGATGGAATAACACTCACTCTTCTGCCCCTCTTTCCGTAAAAAGAATACAAATAACTACGTTCACAAACGCCGTTCACGGAGCGAGCCGTGGGTACTGATACGAATCAAGTGGATGGTTTGCCCTCCATCCAGACAGGCATCTGCTCTGCCCGTCTCCTTCTCCTGCTCCTCTCTCCTGCTGAATGGAGCACCAGATTCCCAGATGGAGCCCTGAAATTAAAGAAGAAAACATATTAACAATTACATTTATGACAATTACTTTGTAATTGTATGTGATGAGGGTCTAAGATGGTGATGTCAGTGTTGTGTCAAGGTATTTATTCCTGATAGGAAGTGTGTCACTGGCTGCAGGAGCACTCATGCAATTTGTGAGGTCGGAGCGGCACACGATGTGTTTAGTTATAAAATAGTGCAACCATGGTTTAGCTGAGGAAGTGCCATTGTTTCTGGGACTGCATGGTACATTTTTGTCTGACATAAACATAGACATAACCACGGTCCCTCCGCCCTCTGGCTAGACGCAAGGGGGTACAGCATTGACACTGAACCCCCCTCTCTCCCCGGAGGAGAGTGCTACCCGCGGGTGCACGGTGCAGTGGCCAGGGTGAGACTGCGACTGCGCTGGGAGTTTACAGTCTCCGAAAGAGCGGTGCGTCAGACATCAGCTACCCGCCTCCGCAGCTCCGACGGTATCACCCTCCGACCCTCAAGCGAGGTCACGGCCTTTCGTCTCTGCATCTTACAGAGGCCTGCGTCTGTCATTAATTTAGCATTTTATCCATAAGTTGACTGTGTTACAAACTTGGCTCACAGTTTGCAACAAAAGAGAGTCTACACAAACAATTTAAGATACAAAGGTGATTTATTTAACTAAACCTACTCCAAAATAAGAAGTAAAGCGTGTTGTCGTGTCATGAGTGGCTGCAGAGGGTGTGTGTGTGTGTGTGTGTGTGTGTGTGTGTGTGTGTGTAAAACAGAACAAATGAAACAAAGACAAGACAAGACAAACCAAACTACACCATAATGGCCATGTGGCAGTCAGCTGCTCAGTCAGGGGGAGAGAGAGAGCAGGCTGACAACTGAGGCCTATTTATAAGGTAAGACCACACCCTCAGGTGTGGCCAGGAAGATTGGACGGACGGCCTCTTCAACCACAAGGAAGAGCTGTGAAGGAACAGACACATTAGTAAGGCCGTCACAACTGTTATTCTCTAAAGGCGCCTGGCAGTCTCAAAACCAATGTTCTGGTAATGTTTTTAGCGGGAAGTTTTTATTTAGTTCCTAGAACATTCCTTTTAATGGTAGGAGAATGTTCTGTGTAAATGTTATAAAAGCATGCTGCCACAACCTTCTTAAAACATTAAGCAGTAACATTTTTTAACATAGTACTTTTAGGAGTGTTTGCAAAAAAACTGTTAAAAAATGTTTTTTGATAACGTAGTTATAATGTTATCCAGCTAGAATATTTGTTTGTTCAAAAAACGTTCTGAGAATATTAACACGTAATGTTCTGGTAATGTTTCTAGTGGGAAGTTTTTATTTGGTTCCCAGAACATTCTTTTTAATGATAGAGAATGTTCTATGTTATAGAAATATACAGCCACAGCGTTCCTAAAGCATTAGCAATAACATTTTTTTAACATGATACTGTAACATTTTAGTGTTTGCAAAAAAACTTTCACTAAAAAGAAATTAAATTTCAGTAGACTAAACAGCTAAAACTGGCACATTTACTGAAATGCTATTAATGTGCACTGTCCCTATACAAATAAACGAAATAAACTAAAATAAGAATGTTTAAAGAAAACACTGTTTGGACATAACACTAACATTCTTTAAACATTTCTGTTGCCAGTTTGAGTGGGCAAACATTAAAAAACAACCAACCTGGAAAGTTTGTTGGTCACATTTTAATTTACTTTTCAACACACTGATACATAAAACAGTTGTCAACAGGTGAAAATTTTTAGATGATCAATTTCAAGAAAAACTTTCAATATGTCTATTTTTTTTAAAAAAAATCAGCACACATGCTGTGTCAGCTGTTGACTGAGAAACAACATTGCCTCACAAATGCTTTAACTTACCAGGGACAAGTAAAAAAGGGAAAGAAAGCTTCTACTAGTTCAACTAGTAAACTTTTTAATCCCCACTACTTAACTAGTAAGGTCAATGAGACTTTTTCTAGTGGTGTAAATCCTTACTAGTCACACTAGTGATGATTTTGGCTCTTACATGTGTAACTAGTGCAAAAAACTTGAGGTTACTAGCAAACTAGTGAGGTGAATAGCTGCTACTAGTTAACAAGTGAGAGCTTTTGCAGCTCACTAGTTCACTAGTAAGACTCTAAGCATTACTAGTTCAGCCCAGTGGGCCACTAGTCTGTCAAAAAGCTGACTAGTTTGGATTTTGGTGCCACTAGTATGGCTCTGTGGCTTCACTAGTCAGGCTTAAGTTGTTACTAGTTTGACAAAAGTGTCACTAGTTGCTGAAAAAGAGTGACTAGTAAGACTCTTTGTTCAACTAGTTGGACAAAATGTCTCACTAGTGTGACCAGATGTCCAACTAGTGCTGACAATGATCGAACTAGTGAACGACACTGACACCTGATATCAAGGATATGGAATAAATGCTCAAACGGCTTGCCATAAGCGACACACACATCAACACTGTGCAGCTGCTTTGCGCGCGCTGACTCGCTCCTGCTCTCTCTGTCTCTCTCTCTCTCTCTCTCTCGCTCTCTCTTCTTCCTCCAATTTGCCACCGCAACCACTGAGCTTCCTTTGCAGCAGAAATGATGTCTGTCATTAAAAACTCTGATATTGAGCAGTTAAATGTCTTTGAGAGCCAAATAGTCATCAGTCAACTGGCAGATGACACAACTCTGTTTTTAAAAAATTATTCAACAAGTCCCAAAAGCCATTCAGATTATAGATTTATTTTCCAAAGCATCTGGTTTACAACTGAATTTAAAGAAATGTGAACTATTAGCCATTCATGACTGCCATCTTCTGGCGACAAATGGTATTCCCATCAAAACTACGGTCAAATATTTAGGTGTGCATATTAGAAAAGATGACAAATCAAGTGAAGTCTTTCTATATCAAATAAAGCGATAAAAACATAAACAAATTAAACTTTGACTACATTTGGAAACGTAAATCTCATTATTTAAAGAAAGCAACTATAGTAAAAGATTATGAAAACACTACTCCACTACTCCCAGTAGCTGCGGTGGCGGCCTGGCGGGGGGGTGGTATCACTGTCTGAGGGCTGCCGTAGAATGGAAACCAGGATGTCAGCCGACCAACACTGGCTACCCGCTCCCTGGTTGCGGCGATTTGCGATGCTAGCAAGCTAGGAGCTAACTAGCAGCCAGTACAGTACAGTCCTCTCTGGTCTAGCTAACATTTAGCCGTGTTACTTACTGATCCATTAGAAAGAAAGCTAGCAGGACATGGGTTCTGAAGCCTCTTTGGTCACGGAGCTCCCTCCATCTCTTGAATGCCTGACTGAGCTTTACTCGTTTTTCCTCTTCTTTGCCTCCTCACACAGAGGAGCTCCTTTTCTTTTGCTAGCCCGTTTTTCACTTATCTCATAACTTTGTCTGTCTGCCATTGTGCTCCTGACTCAACTATCTCATGCCCAACTCCTCAGCTGTTTCTCAATACTCAAGTTCGGCAGTTTGGACTTGTGGACTTGACAAGTTCGGACTTGGTAAGTCCACGCGAGAGTCCGGACTTCCCAAGAACGGGAGGACGGGAGTACAGTCATTTGTGCTTTTGGAACAGCAGTGAACTTGATGATGTCACCACCTCCGCTCCCCTTGGCTGTTGTACTGTGTTGTATACATGCATTTAGAATAAAACAATATAAACACAGCCCAGCCCTGCGTCTTTTCATAGACACTGTAAGAAATCAATATGTATATGTTTTTAACGTTCCAACATATATAACTGACATACAAAAACATATAAATAGCCAAAACATTTTCATAAAATGTCTTTTAAAACCTTTTCCCCGCAGCTGGCTTCTGATTATAATCAAAAGTCAAGTGCAGGGGGAAAAGTTTGTGGAGAGTTGGTGGTTATTGTGATTGTGAGCATTGGCGAGATGGAAATCAAAAATCAATAACGGATCGGAGAACGCATCTTGGCGCAGTTATTGCAGCAGGACTGAGGAGGAGGCTGCCCAGCTGAGGAGGCAGATCCCAGAAAGACAGCGGAGGATGAGGATGAGGATGAGACGTGCGATGCTTGCATGTCTGTTCGATATGTTTGTCCAGTTGTGGACAAAGTACCCAGGAATATCACAACAAAGAACAAAAACTCAGTCACAAGTAAAAGTGCTGCACACCAAATCTGACTTGAGTAGAAGTATCTGGGTATTGTCAGCAAAATGTAGGACTGCTTAAAATTAAAAATTCAAAGTACTCGTGATGCAGAGTGACCCAATTTCAAGTGTTGTGATCATCATATACATGAATATGTATTGAATATAAATTGATCAACGTAGGCTACATGTAAACAGCATTTAAATGTTGTCATGGTAGAACTAATTTTAACACCGTTCACTGGTGCACTAGTCTGATCTATAACAACACACAGCAACTTGTAAATATGAAACAACTACATATAAAACAAACTATCTGAACAGTAACTATAGCTATCAAATAAATGTAGCTTGAGTAGAATGTACAGTATTTCCCTCTAAGTAAAAGGAAATACCCAAAGTACATCAAATTTGTACTTAAGTACAGTAGCTTCTTGTAAATATACTTAGTTATTGTCCATCACTGCATTTGTCTCATCATTATGCTTTCTGTCTATTTTTAATGGAGACTTGACAGTTTACTTGGTTCACCTAGAAAAAACAACAGCAGTTTAATATTGTATTAAGTCTGACATTTTATTGAAGTGTTGAGTTGTAGATTGTGGTGCTGTTGAACTGTACTGGATTACACTGACAGCAGTTTCTCATTTAGTCCATCCTCACCAATATAAATGGGATCAAACAGGTCAGATGTGAAGAGGAAAATTTTATTCAGCCACAATTCAGACATCGGGTATACAATTCATATCAGATGATCAATATTTAAAATGCTGTTGAATAAATACTACAATAAAGACAATTAATCTTTAAATAGGTCTACAATAAATACAAGAAATAAATTACAATAAATTCTTAAAATCATTATTGAATGGTAAAAACACATAGGCCTAAATAAAGAATGCAAAGAACAATAAGATGTTACAACATTTAATAATACAAGAATATATCTTATACTGAGACTGAATGTTGCCCATTAGACATCCCCCAAACGAATTACATTTCATATTAACCACTACAGAGATATCAGCCATGAATTTCAAAAGGACTACCTGAGAGAGGCTGCTCTCTGGGGCAGCCTGAGCGCTCACACACACGCTTATTATCTATGAGCGCTGACAGCTGTCATCCAGCTGACCTCAGTCACAACTGGGCTCTATATTAAAACATCGACCACGGGTCTGACGTTTAAACTACGCATGAAAACACTAGGTCCTGTGACAAAACAACAGTCACATATCGGTAATTATGGCTTACAATTGTGCGCCTTTCCCTCACTTGTCATTTTCCGATGATTGTTGCGAAATGCATGCTGGGATAGCTGTCTGTCTGAAGTCCACACAAGTCTGCTCAGATGCATCCCCTGTGAAATGGGTGTGGCGAGAACACATCTGGGCATTTGGACTGAACTTGGCCAGATGTGAACTTTGAATTGGAACAGTACTTGGGCTGTGACGGATGACGTGTCACAAGTCCACAAGAACACAAGTCTGCACAAGAACGCATATTGAGAAACAGCTCTCATAAGGACCAGCTCCAGTCCCTGATTGGCTGACCGACCAGTTTCACAATACATGACGCATTTCCTGCCGTAAAGCAGATTTTTTCCGCGAAAATTCGTCCCCGGTGGCAGAAGCTTATTGCAAAGATTGCAAAGCCACTAAGTAACCTATGTAAATGCTGATAGTCTGATTTTGCTGTGTATACTACCCTGTGCAACCCACATGATTTCAATCATGATATATATAGGCAAAAATGCTGTCTGTTGCTTCTTTAAAAAAAAACAAAAACACTGAGTTTCCTGTCTGTGACGGAAGCTGTCATCAGCAGAAAACCGAAAAAGCACCCACGTGGGGGGCTGGAAAATGACCAATCATAAGAGGACCGGGGTCAGCCTTGGTCTCCGCCCCCAAAGTGTCAAAAGTCCTTGCTTTGAGCGAGCAGAGCTCCACCGCGAGCGAGCACAGGGAGAGAGAGAGAGAGAGAGAGAGAGAGAGAGAGAGAGAGAGAGAGAGAGCAGGAGCGAGCCAGCGCGCGCAAAGCAGCTGCACAATGTTGATGTGTGTGTCGCTTTTACTCGCTCGCACCTGCCTCTGCTTCACTCTGTTGCTGAATATGTGCTCGAAGATCAAACAAGTGCGCGCGGCAGTTGAAATCTGCGCACCTGACACGAAATAATTTACACGAGAGAGAGATCTGCGTGCATGTAGATGTGTTATCCGCTCGTGTGACATATGACACAAATATAACGCCATAGTATCTGCAATTGATGCTTCAATCGTTTTCTGAAGGACCTTTGGGTGAGTCCTTCAGCAGGCCTCTGAAGATAAAAGACAGAAGAAGCAGAAAAGGGAAAATTTGCTGCTGAAAATTTGTGGGCGAGCTTATTTAAAAAAGCTGATAGTTGAAGTATTTTAAGATGTGCTATAAGTCACTGAAGCATAGACTTTAATTAACTTCTTGATGTCTTTGCAAGTCCACTTTGCACGTGGAGCATTGCTGCAAAGCTGTTTTCCTTATTCACTTGTGACAATGGTATGGGGATGGTATGGTGCACACATTAAAAAACGTATAAGAGGATAACTGATAATATAATTTCCCTGCTGTCATAAGCTGGGTCTGAAAAGCCTCTTTCACACACAGCGCGATTTTCGCAGCGCTCACCGCGAGGTAGGGAGCAGAGCAAGACAGGATTTGGGGGAGTACAGGCTCGTTCAGGAGCTACAGCTCCATGGTGACCGTTTCCGGGTCTACTTCAGGCTCGTCTCTACGATTGGACGCGCCGAGGTGTCGTCACAGCATGTTGCGGTAAAATTAAAAAATTCTCAATTCCAGCGCAGGCTGGCGGCGGGCAGACGCCGCGGCATGCGCCCTCTCGCGCACCACTCAGCTCGCCAGCACAGCGTTGCGCTCTTGCGCCACGGTAGCACATACACAATGAATGGGTTCATCGGCGGAGGTCTGCGCTTTGCGCACTCTGTCTGAAAAGGGCTTAATTCTGCTGGTCACATCTATCCAAGCACAGCCATTGATCAACAATCTTGGCCTGTCTTCAAATCTGTTTCCAGTGTTTTCATGCGCACTTGTCTTCAAATTAAACTTGATTAGTATTAAATTGAAATCCAGGGTAAAATTGGCAGAATAAGCTAAATACACTAGGTGCCACAGAGGTACATTATGGTGTGCTCAATCAAGCTGTAACTCAGACATTCGCTGGAAAAAAATATTTTTTAATCCAGTATCTTTGGTGAAACTGCACTGATTTCAGCACCAAAGAGGAGATATCTGTTGCCAGATCTCGCGAGAGTGTGTTGTTGAGACAGAAACAGGTCTTGAACAAAGTAAAATTTATCCTGATTTGTCCGTCTGAAATTTGCCATTTTGGTGTCAGAATGTTCTTATCACAGTCCCTATGCACACCAAGAAAACACCTCAAAGCACGATTCTGAACCGAGTTACACTCAAAAACTTCTTCAAAGCCCCAAACCCCTGCAGCATAAAACAAAACTGAGTCAACCAAGGATTTATAAAGTTGTGTAAATGTAGAAAAACCAAGATCTGTACATGACTTCATTTTACTCAACACATAGCCTAACGCTCTTCCAGCGGACTCTGCTAATATTTTTCTTCCCTCTGAAAACTTCATATTTTCATCAAAGACAAAACCAAGATATTTATAATGACAGGTGTACTTTAAAGGCACAGAGCCAAACTGAAATGTACGCTTACTCTGTAATTCGCTTTTTTTCCTAAAATGAACAATTTGTGTTTTTTCACTATTAATGGCAGGATTCATATCCTCTATTGAAACACCAAGATTAACCTGTTTAATTTCTTGAGCTAGTTCATTTATGTAAAGAGCGAATAGAGAAGGAGAAAGTCAATCTCCCTGCTTCACCCCAGAAGGCGTTGGGAACCAGTCCGTTCTTAAGTTATTTACTTGTACACAAGCAATGGGGTCTCCATAAAGGGCTTTTATAGCATTATAGAATTTTCCATTGATACCAGATGAAAGTAATTTAAACAACAAAAGGTCTCGGTTAATAATAAATGAAAGTGCTCAATTTATTTAATCTTTGTTAAAAATTAATCCAACTAAAATTCATGTGTTTGCTGATTTTCTGCAATTTTTGTCGGTTTAACTTGATGAGGTCAATGTTATTCCAAACAAAACATGATTGTATTTGAAATAATTGTATTATTATTATTACTACTATTATTATTTGTTTTATAATATATAGATATATTTATAATTGTTGGTTGCTCTAAAGTTTGTAAATGTATTGCTAAAATAAATAATATAAAAAGACAGACTTAAAAGGGTGGCATGTTGGTGTGGTGGTTAGCACTGTAGCCTCACAGCAAGAGGGTTGCAGGTTCGATCCCTGCTCTGGGAGCCCTTCTGTGCGGAGTTTGAACGTTCTCTCCTTGCCAGCGTGGGCTCTCCCCGGGTACTCCGGCTTCCTCCCACAGTCCGAAGACATGCAGTTTTAGAGTAATTAACTCTAAATTGTCCGTAGGTGTTAAAGGGACATTGTGTAACATTTTCAGTAGTTTATTGGCAAAAATTAATGTCTGCATTCATAAATATGTCATCACTGGTGTACTATTACCTCCACCAATAATCTGACTTATTCTCGTAAAAGGAGAATTTCGGATTTGTTTGTACATTGTGCGGGTAAGTCGTCTGTGGGGTTCCATTACGTTTCGCCATCTTGAGAATACACCCGCCAGCAAGGGACGTTTTTCTTCGTTTTGGTTTTGTTAAAGTCTATATTTTGCTTTACAAAAACGTGAAAAAGCAGCTGTGACCAAGCTATCACGAGGTGAGTAGCATTGTAAGCATAATTAATAGCGATATACTTCAGTTTGTCTGTGTGTTTTTGTATGCAAGCGGGTCTGCTGCGGTCTGCTGACAGTCCAAAATGGCGGCGGTAGGACGAAACCATGGCTGTTGCTATGGGGCGTTCTATTGAGCTTCGCCTCTTGCTATCCATGCTCTTTGGTATCGTAGACACGAAGAAGATTAACTTCCGGTATGGATTGGATATATGGCGGCGCCCTCGTCCACCATCTTGTCTGCAGCTGGGTACTCTTGGGCATTTAGTTCTCTCTGCTACCATGGAAACTTCACAGGATATGACAAGAATTATTTTTGTACAGAAGAGTGCTGTATTTTGGAACAGCTTCTACCTTGTAAGCAAAAGCAATGTAAAATATTGTCTGTTAGAGCTATTTATTTGTTTGTATTTAGTTGTTTTGCTAATAATTAATATTATTTGATTATTCTAGATATTTGATGTCATTATGATTATGTTTGCTAGCATTTTGTTTTGTTAATCATTCATTTAGTTTAGTTGTTTCTTGTTTAGTATTTGTTAACTGTTTCATTTCGTATTGGGCATACTGCGGGCACCAAAGTTTATATATGTAGGAAAGCAGGTAGGCGACCAGAATGCACCTGGGTGGGAATATGTTTTTTTTTCACCAGAGCGGGAGAGGCATGCAGGGATTTCTTTGTTCTTTGTTTGCTTGCTTGTTTTTGTTGAATAAACCACTGGAAACACAGAAACTTTGCATGGACAATGACTTTCTTTTGCCTGCGTACACTACATGCCCACGGTGCGGCAGTGGTCCTTTGTTTTTTATTTGACACGTGTTTGATTTGGATTACTCTTTTGAACAAACTGCCACTACATTGTCAATTATATAAATATGAACATATGAGTTTTGTCACACTGTCAAAGTCATGTACATTTTCAGGTGGCCTTATGTACATTTCCAGATGTTAGATGAAGAAAACAAACTCATTTTTGGAAGCAGAACTGTGACTATGTATGATTAAACTGTTCTTCTAACATTTAAATGTGTGTATATATATATATATATATATATATTTTTTTTTTTTTTTTTTTTTACAAAAACACAAACAACAACATGGACGGTTGGACGGCGGTGCGCTATGGCAGGAGGAGCCAGCGCACCCGCCAGCCCCGCTGGGACCAGGGGTACGGGAGAGATCTGACGGGTGGATGGACCGCGCACCTTCCTTCTCCTTCGGGAGAAGTTATTGAGTCCCCTTCTCTAATCCTATTCAGATCTGATCATAAGGTGAAATTTTGAGGTCTGAAAACAGTGGATATTCTTTGATTTCACATCAAACATCTGGAGACTGACATGAGCAGCTCAAAGCAACATGTTGCCTCGTGAAAAGAGTCTAAGAGTTGTTATTCTCCCAACTTTATGCCTGTGGTGCTTAGATGATCATGAGAGAGTAAAATAACACTGCTATGAATGGAGTTATCAGTCAGACTAGGAAGATTATGGGAGATGAAATAAACTTTCTTCAAGGATAATGTTTGCTGATTGTGGATTTGTATTCCCAATTTTAACCCTTACCTAACCCTAACCCTACCAGGAGGAGCTCATGGATCCACAGCTTCCTCTGTCCAGCGATGAAGTCATAGAACTGGATTAGGTGTTACTCCTACATGTTGTACTTTGTTCTACAAAAGTATGTTGTACAAATGTACAGTTGACATGCCGTTATTTTTTCGCATGGGGGTTACAAATGAACTTCGGCTATTTTCATTTATTAAAAAAAAAAAAAGACACTGCAGACCTTCTCCTGCCCTTTCCCTGAAACCCACTTCATCAGAGCTGGTTGTAGTGTCTCGTCAAGTATGTTAATTTTATTCATGTTCATATTTAGTGTTTCATATTTTATGTCATGCCTTAGTTTAGTTTCATGTTCAGTCCTTTGTTGTCATGAGCATGTTATGTTAAGTTAAAGTCACTCATGTCCAGTCTCGTCGTGCACTTCCTGTTTTATTTTGTACTTACCTTTTCCCTCTCGTTTCAGACCCTGACTTCCTCCCTTTGTGTGATTTTCCCGCCATTGTGATTGTCTACCCCACCCCTGATTGGTTTCACCTGTGTTCCCCTACCTCATGTATAAATAGTCCTTGGCCCAATCCCAAACCGGCCCCTATCCCCTCGCCCTATTCACTCCCCCTCCGTTTGCACGGTCACGCGGAGCTCCGCCATGTAAGGGCCATCCCAAACCAATTATTGCTGAGTGCGAGTGGACTGCTCAGTCCTTAGACAAAGAGCATGGATACCAAGAGCTCAATAGAACGCCCCATAGCAACAGACTCGTCCATGGTTTCGTCCTACCGCCGCCATTTTGGACTGTCAGCAGACCGCAGCAGACCCGCTTGCATACAAAAACACACAGACAAACTGAAGTATATCGCTATTAATTATGCTTACAATGCTACTCACCTCGTGATAGCTTGGTCACAGCTGCTTTTTCACGTTTTTGTAAAGCAAAATGTAGACTTAAAAAAAAAACCCCGAAGAAAAAACGGCCTAGACGGCATCTCTACATATTACATCCAGTTATGAGAAGACTAACTTAATTACTCCTTCAAAATCACCCCATAAGCCAATCTACAAAAAAAAAAAAAAAGGAGAAATAAAAAAAAAATCAATATTTTAACTAGAAACACATTAATGGCGATGTCACATAGTCAGGAATAAAGATTTATTTACAGTTTGTACAGTAAGGGGACAGTAATAATAATAATAATAATTTATAGGTTATTTTAATATGATATATTTATATATATATATATATATATATATACACATATATATGTATATATATATATATATATGTAGATGTAGATATAGATCTACATGTGTATACACGTGTGTGTGTGTGTGTGTGTGTGTGTGTGTGTGTGTTACCTTCCCTCCAAAACTGGCATATTAAATTGATATTAAAACACTTTTTATTAAAACTTACACCTCAGGAGTTCTTACCTGTCGGGATCCTACGGTGGAAGGCCAGGTGCGAGGTGTTCCACTGATAGTTGTTGCAGTTAACTGCACTACACTGTTTTCTTTTACTTTTTTTGTCCTTCTTGCGCAACAGTCCAAGATGGCGGCAGCGCTACAGCAGCGCCCCTGGTGGCTGTTGGCAGAAATTCAACGAAGCTTCGCCTCTTGGTATCCATGCTCTTTACCTTAGATAGCGAGTGTGCATCAGTGCAGGCTTCTGATGAGCCGGCAGGAAGCAAAACATCACAATGGAGGAAACAACGTACTGTAAGAGTTCCGTCTTTCTACTTTGTAAAATATTTTAGATCAAACACTCACATTTGTTTTCCTCACACTGACTTTACAGTCTCAAACAAACTCACAGAATGTTTGGTCTCAAAAGATGAAAACCTACATGTCCATATGCTTAAATAAACTATTTAAAACTGTCTAAAAAAATCCTCATCCCATTCACATGATTTTTAAAAAATATATAATTGTGTGTTCACAGGGACAGAAGAAAAACCAAAGCAGTTAATCAATCTACGAATAAAAATGAGTCTCTTTACTAAAAAGAGGAATGCTGCAAAGCAGGGATGGGAGTAAGATTGCCCAGATTAATTAATAAAGTTCATCTGTGAATGTGTGAACTGTGTCTAGAAAATATAAACAAGTTAATGACTTTGATTACACTGCACTGTATCTCTTATATGACTTATTAAAGTTTTTTTTTTAAAAATTTAACTCATTTTAATTAATGTTTACATGTTTTTTTCATAGCCTGTTGCTCTAGTTTGCTTTCACAAAGCATCTGTCGGTATCCATGGTTACATCTGCTTCCTTCTTCCGGTAGAGTGGCGAGGGCGTCCCATGGTTTGGCTTCTCTTTCTTACACTTCCCCTGAATCAGGAGTGCCCTCCACAGCTGCGAGTGTAACTTGATTTGCAGTGACACTCAGTAGTGAAGTGGTAGTGGGTAGGGAGTGGTTTGGGATTGGGCCCTTGTCTCCCTTTGTCTTGTTGCCAGTTCGTCTTGTTCAGTCTGTGTGATGCCAGGTTTTCATGTCATCAGGTTTGATTCTAGGTTGTGATATTTTTTGATCCTCATTGTGAGTGTTTTGTTTTGTACTTTGAATATCCTCCTATGAGAGCGCCTTTTGTTTAATTGATTTTGCCAAGTAAAATACTTTACTACTACGAGTCGTGCATTTGAGTCCACCAGTTTTGTGTCTGAGGTCGTTACACTGGTAGTTTAATCTACAAGTTCAAGATCAGAGGAGGCAGCAGCTACAGGCGAGACGGACATGGTTGTTCATCCTCACAGCCTCATATTAGTACTTATGTCTTATGTTTTGATATTATGCTGTTGTGTGTGTGTGTGTGTGTGTGTGTGTGTGTTCTTCAGTTCTCCTCTGTTTTTTCCCTCTTAAGGTGAGCAATGACAATGCAGACAGTTGATTAAAGCAGCTGTGCGGAACTTTTTACCATTAATAAAACTGTCCCTAGTTTGTATCAGTCATCCATTGCAGCTACTAAAATCCGAAGATATCGCTAGGCTAAATAAACAGCTGAGTTTTGTTTACAAGCTACATCTGTGCCTGCTCACTGGTGTATCCCTCTGCGGATCACAGCGCAGGATGTACTGACCCTCTATAAGTGCAATGCTAAACGCTGAGACCCAGCCACTGGACAGACAGACACAAAAAAAGATATCGATCATGTTGTCTCAATATGAAAATGATAGAGAAAGGGCATAACTCCCAAATCGTCGGAGTATTCTTTTCACATAATAATGCGGACTCAGCAGATGACTTGTTTACTGTTTATTCCTCCTTGTACCGACTGTACACGGCTGCTTCTCATTGTTTCCAGCAGCACAACAACGGTTACTACATTACCCACAATAACTTCAGGCTTAGTTGCTCAAAATGCACAACAGATTAGATTAGATCAGAACAGAAACATGACAGGAGAATTTACTGAGTCATTTTGCTGTTTCCACTAATTACTTGGACTGACCTGACGTTACTTAATTATCTCGCTCTCCAAAACAAATGTATGCGGTAATTGCCGGCTGCAGTCGGAATTTTACGACACCAGGCTGTGCGTGTCGTACCGCTTCGACCAAAGGGGCGCTATAATCAACCAAAACGATAAGTTCCGCACAGCTGCTTTAAATGAGTCAGGTCTGGTGTGCTGCTGCTTGGTTGAAGAGAAAACCTGCTAACAGAGGTTCCCTCTTGGATAGTATGGAGCAATACTCACACTCCAACATGGATGAGTAGACAAGAACAGCAACATCAATAATACTTGTGCAAAAAAAATAACAAGTACATTTTAAAAGAAAAACAACCAGGATTAATTTAGAGTAACATGATCAGAAGTGAGATCATTGTTGTTGTGTTTAATAACTAACTTCAATCTTTTGCTTGACTTTTAAGCTTTTTGACCCAAAACCCTCCCCCTTTTAAGTCAGCTCTCTACGACCTTCCTATCATGAGTTATTCAGGAATGTATCATCCTCAAAATGTGTCATCGTGGTTATTACCCCTATTCCCCTAACCCTTCAGAAAGAGACAAAAGATGGCAGTCATGTTTGTATTGGTTGGGAAATGACTTACAGCGCTAAAATAAAATGTATTTTTTAGTATGAAAAAAAACAACAAAAAAACGAGATGTCTCATTCGAATGTCTGCCTTATCAACTTTAGATTGGTTCAATTCCAGAGAGGGAGCCTGAGAAATTGGAGGGCAAGTCTGGTGCCAGCAGCCGCCATGTGGAACAAAAGAGGCACTGAGCTATTGCAGGAGCAACAAAGCCAGCACCTTCCTTCTCCTTTGGGAGAACACGAGAATACAATGGAATACGCACAGTTGTTGGCTACATGTCACAATTTTGGTCCTTCAAGACCATTTACAGAAAAATTTGAACATTTGTCAAAGACCACGATGTTAACTGTGAAGTATGTTGTTTTAAGTTTTCTTTTTAAATAGGGGAATTACTCCTGGGATCGCGGGGGTAGAGGCTTTGGGTGGAAGGAGAGTGCAACTCCTGTCTCATGTGCAATGCTGTGGGGATTGTACATATATATATGTATATATATACGTATATATATATACATATATATATGCCTCAGAAAAGGAATGAAAATAAAGCTGCAGATCTTAAAGGAGATTACTGACATGCTGCCAGATGAGACTTCTGAAGACAGAAACTCATCCAAGCCAATTATGGAAAAGAGGAGAAGAGCCTGAATGAGAGCTTGGGCAAGCTGAAAACTCTCATCCTGGATGCGTTCAAAAAAGATAACTACAGACACTCTAAACTGGAGAAGGTGGAAATCCTGGAGATGACAGTGAAGCATCTCAGGAATCTCCAGAGGGCTCAGATGACCGCAGCCCTGAAGACAGACGCCAAGGTCACATTGGATCCCTACCCTAACCCTATGAGGGGGAAACTTTGTTACTATGAAACTTAGGAATAAGAAAACTTCTAACCCTAACCCCGTAATGCCTTTGTTCTGCATGTTCGTGGTCATGAGCGTTATGAAATGCTGAAGAAAATCAATGGTGGTCTGGAAGTGCTGGACAAGGAAAGCAAAACCAAGACAAGGGTGTCTGTGAAAGACAAGGTTGCTCTGCTCTCCAGCAGAAAGGGATCCTCCAAAGAGGAGAGAGGAGTGACAGCGACTAAGAAGTGAGATATAGGTAGTTAAGTTATGTATAGTTACTTATAGTTAGAATTAGATATAGTCAGTTATAGTTCGATAAATATAGTTAGTTATAGTTTGTTATAGATAGTTAGATGGTAGTAATGATCTCTGATACTGGTCTCTAGTAATACTGGTCTCTAGTAGTACTGATCTCTGGTACTGGTGTGTAATAGTACTGGTCTCTAGTAGTAATGGTCTCTAGTAGTACGTATCTCTGACACTGGTCTCTAGTGGTACTGGTGTCTGATAGGACTGGTCTATGATACTGGTCTCTAGTAGACCTGGTCTCAAGGAATACTGGTCTCTCATACTGATCTTTAGTAGTACTGGTCTCTAGTAGTACGGATCTCTGATACTGGTCTCTAGTGGTACTGGTCTCTAGTCGTACTGGTCTCTGATACTGGTCTCTAGTAGTACTGGTCTCTGATTCTGGTCTAGAGTAATACTGGCCATTGATACTGGTCTCTAATAGTTCTGGTCTCTAGTAGTAAAAGTCTCTGATACTGGTCTCTAGTAGTACTGGTCTCTGATACTGGTTTCTAGTAGACCTGATCTCAAATAATACTGGTCTCTCATACTGAACTTTAGTAGTACTGGTCTCTCGTAGTACGGATCTCTGATACTGGTCTCTCGTAGACCTGGTATGTAGTAGTACTGGTCTCTGACACTGGACTCTAATAGTACTGACCTCTAGTAGTACTGATCGTTCATACTGCTCTCTGTTAATGGTCTCTGATACTGGTCTCTGACTCTGGTCTAGAGTAGTACTGGTCTTTGATACTGGTCTCTAATAGTACAAGTCTCTGATACTGATCTCCAGTACTGTTCTCTGATACTGTTCTGTAGTAGTACTAGTCTCTAGTAGTACTGGCATCTGATAATGGTCTCTTGTAGTACTGGTCTCTATTAGTACTGGTCTCTGATTCTGGTCTCTAGTTGTACTGGTCTCTGATTCTGGTCTCTAGTTGTACTGGTCTCTGATACTGGTCTCAAGTAGTACTTATTTCTGATACTGGTCTCTAGTAGTAGTGGTCTCTGATACTGATCTCTCGTAGTACTGTTCTCTGATACTGGTCTGTAGTAGTACTAGTCTCTAGTAGTACTTGCATCTGATAATGGTCTCTTCTAGTACTGGTCTCTATTAGTACTGGTCTCTGATACAGGTCTCTAGTAGTACTGGTCTCTGATACTCATTTCTAGTAGTACTAGTCTCTAGTAGTACTGATCTCTGATATTGGTCTCTAGTACTACTGGTCTCTAGTAGTAATGGTCTCTAGTAGTACGCATCTCTGATACTGGTCTCTGGTGGTACTGGTCTCTAGTAGTACTGGTCTCTGATACTCATTTCTAGTAGTACTGGTCTCTATTAGTACTGGTCTCTAGTACTGATCTCTGATACTGGTCTCTAGTAGTACTGGTCTCTAGTAGTACTGATCTCTGATTTTGGTCTCTAGTACTACTGGTCTCTAGTAGTACTGGTCTCTGGTACTGGTGTCTAATAGTACTGGTGTCTAGTAGTAATGGTCTCTAGTCGTAAGGATCTCTGATACTGGTGTCTAATAGTACTGGTGTCTAGTAGTAATGGTCTCTAGTCGTAAGGATCTCTGATACTGCTCTCTAGTGGTACTGTCTCTAGTAGGACTGGTCTATGATACTGGACTCTAGTGGTACTGGTCTCTGATACTGGTCTCTAGTAGACCTGATCTCAAATAATACTGGTCTCTGATACTGAACTTTAGTAGTACTGGTCTCTCGTAGTACGGATCTCTGATACTGGTCTCTAGTGGTACTGGTCTCTAGTAGTACTGGTCTCTCGTCTTACTGGTCTCTGATACTGGTCTCTCGTAGACCTGGTATGTAGTAGTACTGGTCTCTGACACTGGACTCTAATAGTACTGACTTCTAGTAGTACTGATCGTTCATACTGCTCTCTGTTAATGGTCTCTGATACTGGTCTCTGATTCTGGTCAAGAGTAGTACTGGTCTTTGATACTGGTCTCTAATAGTACTCGTCTCGAGTAGTAGTGGTCTCTGATACTGGTCTCCAGTAGACCTGATCTCAAGTAATACTGGTCTCCCATACTGAACTTTAGTAGTACTGGTCTCTCGTCGTACGGATCTCTGATACTGATCTCTAGTAGTACTAGTCTCTAGTAGTACTGGCATCTGATAATGGTCTCTTCTAGTACTGGTCTCTATTAGTACTGGTCTCTGATTCTGGTCTCCAGTTGTACTGGTCTCTGATTCTGATCTCTAGTAGTACTGGTCTCTGATACTCATCCCTTGTGGTACTGGATTCCGATACAGGTCTCTAGTAGTACTGGTCTCTGATACTCATTTCTAGTAGAACTAGACTCTGGTAGTCCTGGTCTCTAGTAGTACTGGTCTCTAGTAGTACTGATCTCTGATATTGGTCTCTAGTACTACTGGTCTCTAGTAGTACTGGTCTCTAGAAGTACTGGTCTCTGATACTGGTCTCTAGTAGTACTGGTCTCTAGTTGTACTGGTCTCTAGTAGTCATGGTCTCTAGTTGTACTGGTCTCTGATATTGGTCTCTAGCAGTACTGGTCTCGAATAGTACTGGTCTCTAGTAGTACTGGTCTCTGATACTGATCTCTAGTAGTACTGTTCTCTGATACTGATCTCTAGTAGTACTGTTCTCTGATACTGGTCTGTAGTATTACAAGTCTCTAGTAGTACTGGCATCTGATAATGGTCTCTTGTAGTACTGATCTCTATTAGTACTGGTCTGTGATTCTGGTCTCTAGTTGTACTGGTCTCTGATACTGATCTCTAGTAGTACTGGACTCTATTAGTACTGGTCTCTGATACTGGTCTCTTGTAGTACTGTATTCCGATACTGGTCTCTAGTAGTACTGGTCTCTAGTAGTACTGATCTCTGATACTGCTTTCTGTTACTGGTCTCTGATACTAGTCTGTAGTAGTACTGGCATCTGTTACTGGTCTCTGATACTGGTCTCTATTAGTACTGGTCTCTGATTCTGGTCTGTAGTTGTACTGGTCTCTGATACTGATCTCTAGTAGTACTGGTGTCTGGTAGTAATGGTCTGTAGTAGTTTTGGTCTCTGATACTGGTCTCTAGTAGTACTGGTCTCTGATACTGGTCTCTTGTAGTATTGGATTCCGATACTGGTCTCTAGTAGTACTGGTCTCTAGTAGTACTGGTCTCTGATACTGATTTCTAGTAGTACTGGTCTCTAGTAGTACTGATGTCTGATACTGGTCTCTAGTAGTACTGGTCTCTGATACTGATTTATAGTAGTACTGGTCTCTGATACTGGTCTCTAGTGGTACTGGTCTCTGATACTGGTCTCTGGTAGTACTGGTCTCTGATACTGGTCTCCAGTAGACCTGGTCTCAAATAACACTGGTCTCTCATACTGAACATTAGTAGTACTTGTCTCTAGTAGTTCAGATCTCTGATACTGGTCTCCAGTGGTACTGGTCTCTAGTAGTACTGGTCTCTAGTCTTACTGGTCTCTGATATTGGTCTCTAGTACACCTGGTATCTAGTAGTACTGGTCTCTGACACTACACTCTAATAGTACTGACCTCTAGTAGTACTTGTCTTTGATACTGGTTTCTAGTAGTTCTGGTCTCTGATACAGGTCTCAAGTTGTACTGGTCTCTGATACTTGTCTCTTGTAGTACTGGTCTCTGAACCTGGTCTCTAGAAGTACTGGTCTCCGATACTGGTATCTTTTACTGGTCTCTGATACTGGTCTCTCGTAGTACTGGTCTCTGATACTGGTCTCCAGTAGTACTGGTCTCTACTAGTACTGGTCTTGTCTCCGTTAGTTGTATCTGATACTGGTCTCTAGTAGTGGTCTCTGATACTGGTCACTGTTACTAATTTCTGATACTGGTGTCTAGTAGTACTGCTCCTTAGCAGTACTGGTCTCTAATAGTACTGGTCTCTGATACTGGTCTCTAGTTGTACTGGTTTCTGATACTAGTCTCTTTTACCGGTCTTTGATAGTAGTCTCTAGTCGTCCTTGTCTCTGATACTGGTCTCTGATACTGGTCTCTAGTAGTAATGGTCTCTGATACTGGTCTCTTGTAGTACTGGTCTCTGATACTGGTCTTTAGCAGTACTGGTCTCTAGTAGTTCTGGCCTCTATTAGTACTAGTCTCTGGTACTAGTCTCTGATTCTGATCTCTAGTTGTACTGGGCTCTAGTAGTACTGGTCTCTGATACTGGTCTCTAGTATACTGGTCTCTGATACTGGTGTCTCTTACTGGTCTCTGATACTGGTCTCTAGTAGTACTGGTATATGATACTGGTCTCTAGTATACTGGTCTCTGATACTGGTGTCTCTTACTGGTCTCCGATACTGGTCTCTAGTAGGACTGGTCTCTGATACTGGTCTCTAGTAGTAGTGGTATATGATACTGGTCTCTAGTAGAACTGATCTCTAGTAGTGCTGGTCTCTGATACTGGTCTCGAGTAGTACTGGTCTCTGATACTGGTCTCAAGTAGTACTGGTCTCTGATCCTGGTCTCTAGTAGTACTGGTCTCTGATACTCGTCTCTTTTACTGGTCTCCGATACTGGTCTCTAGTAGGACCGGTCTCTGATACTGGTCTCTAGTAGTACTGGTCTCTGAAACTGGTCTGTAGTAGTACTAGTCTCTGATACTAGTCTCTAGTAGGACTGGTCTCTATTAGTACTGGTCTCTGATACTGCTCTCTGTTACTGGTCTCTGATACTGGTCTCCAGTAGTACTTGTCTCCAGTATTACTGGTCTCTGATACTGGTCTCTAGTAGTACTGGTCTCTGATACTGGTCAATGTTACTAATCTCTGACACTGATCTCTAGTAGTGTTGGTCTCTAATAGTACTGGTCTCTAGTAATACTGGTCTCTAGTAGTGCTGGTCTCTGATTCTGGTCTCTAGTAGTACTGGTCTCTGGTAGTAAAAGTCTCTGATACTGATCTCCAGTAGTATTTACCTCTGATACTGGTCTCTAGTAGTACTGTTCTCTGATACTGGTCTGTAGTAGTACTAGTCTCTGGTAGTACTGGCATCTGATATTGGTCTCTAGTAGCACTGGTCTCTAGTAGTACTGGTCTCTAGTAGTACTGGTCTCTGATACTGATCGCTAGTAGTACTGGACTCTATTAGTACTGGTCTCTGATACTGGTCTCTTGTAGTACTGGATTCCGATACTGGTCTCTAGTAGTACTGGTCTCTAGTAGTACTGATCTCTGATACTGGTCTCTAGTATAACTGGTCTCTAGTAGTACTGATCTCTGACACTGCTTTCTGTTACTGGTCTCTAGTGGTACTGGTTTCTAGTAGTACTGGTCGATGATACTGGTCTCTAGTAGTACTGGTCTCTAGTCTTACTGGTCTCTGATACTGGTCTCTAGTAGACCTGGTTTCTAGTAGTACTGGTCTCTGACACTGGACTCTAATAGTAATGACCTCTAGTAGTACTTGTCTCTGAAACTGGTTTCTAGTAGTTTTGGTCTCTGATACTGGTGTCTAATAGTACTGATCGTTCATACTCCTCTCTGTTAATGGTCTCTGATACTGGTCTCTGATTCTGGTCTAGAGTAGTACTGGTCTTTGATACTGGTCTCTAATAGTTCTGGTCTCTAGTAGTAGTGGTCTCTGATACTGATCTCTAGTAGTATTGGGCTCTAGTAGTAATGGTCTCTAGTAGTACTGGTCTCTGATACTGGTCCCTAGTTGTACTGGAATCCGATACTGGTCTCCAGTAGTACTGGTCTCTAGAAGTACTGGTCTCTGAAACTGATCTATAGTCGTACTGGTCTCTAGAAGTACTGATCTCTGATACTGGTCTCTGGCAGTACTGGTCTCTGATTCTGGTCTCTAGTAGTACTGGTCTCTAGGTGTACTGGTCTCTGATTCTGGACTCTAGTAGTACTGGTCTCTAGTTGTACTGGTCTCTGATATAGGTCTCTAGCAGTACTGGCCTCTAGTAGTACTGGTCTCCAGTCGTACTGGTCTCTGATACTGATCTGTAGTAGTACTGGTCTCTAGTAGAACTCATCTCTGATACTGGTCTCTAGTAGGACAGGTCACTATAAGTACTTATCCCTGATACTGGTCTCTAGTAGTACTGGTCTCTGATTCTGGTCTCTAGTAGTACTGGTCTCTAGTAGTACTGGTCTCTGATTCTGGTCTCTAGTAGTACTGGTCTCTAGTAGTACTGGTCTCTGATTCTGGTCTCTAGTTGTACTGGTCTCTAGTACTACTGGTCTCTGATCCTGGTCTCTAGTAGTACTGGTCTCTAGTAGTACTGGTCTCTGATTCTGATCTCTAGTAGTACTGGTCTCTAGTAGTACTGGTCTCTGATACTGATCTCTAGTAGTACTGGTCTCTAGTCGTACTGGTCTCTGATACTGGTATCTAGTAGTACTGGTCTCTAGTAGTACTCATCTCTGATACTGGTCTCTAGTAGTACTGGTCACTCGAAGTACATATCTCTGATTCTGGTTTCTAGTAGTACTGGTCTCTGATACTGGTCTCTAGTAGTACTGGTCTCTGATATTGGTCTCTAGCAGTACTGGTCTGTAGTAGTACTGGTGTGTAGTAGTTCTGGTCTCTGATTCTGGTCTCTAGTAGTACTGGTCTCTCATTGTACTTATTTCTGATACTGGTCTCTAGCAGTACTGGTCTCTAGTAGCACTGGTCTCTAGTAGTACTGGTCTCTAGTTGTACTGGTCTCTGATATTGGTCTCTAGCAGTACTGGTCTCTAGTAGCACTGGTCTTTAGTAGTACTGGTCTCTGATATAGGTCCCTAGCAGTACTGGTCTCTAGTAGTACTGGTCTCTAGTTGTAATGGTCTCTAGTAGTACTGGTATCTGATACTCATTTCTAGTAGTACTGTTCTCTAATGCTGGTCTCTAGTAATACTGGTATCTAGTAGTACTGGTCTCTAGGTGTACTGGTCTCTGATTTTGCTCTCTAGCAGTACTGGTCTCTAGTAGTACTGGTCTCTGATTCTGGACTCTAGTAGTACTGGTCTCTAGTTGTACTGGTCTCTGATATAGGTCTCTAGCAGTACTGGCCTCTAGTAGTACTGGTCTCCAGTCGTACTGGTCTCTGATACTGATCTGTAGTAGTACTGGTCTCTAGTAGAACTCATCTCTGATACTGGTCTCTAGTAGGACAGGTCACTATAAGTACTTATCCCTGATACTGGTCTCTAGTAGTACTGGTCTCTGATTCTGGTCTCTAGTAGTACTGGTCTCTAGTAGTACTGGTCTCTGATTTTTGTCTCTAGTAGTACTGGTCTCTAGTAGTACTGGTCTCTGATTCTGGTCTCTAGTTGTACTGGCCTCTAGTAGTACTGGTCTCCAGTCATACTGGTCTCTGATACTGATCTGTAGTAGTACTGGTCTCTAGTAGAACTCATCTCTGATACTGGTCTCTAGTAGGACAGGTCACTATAAGTACTTATCCCTGATACTGGTCTCTAGTAGTACTGGTCTCTGATTCTGGTCTCTAGTAGTACTGGTCTCTAGTAGTACTGGTCTCTGATTCTGGTCTCTAGTAGTACTGGTCTCTAGTAGTACTGGTCTCTGATTCTGGTCTCTAGTAGTACTGGTCTCTAGTAGTACTGGTCTCTGATTCTGGTCTCTAGTTGTACTGGTCTCTAGTACTACTGGTCTCTGATCCTGGTCTCTAGTAGTACTGGTCTCTAGTAGTACTGGTCTCTGATTCTGATCTCTAGTAGTACTGGTCTCTAGTAGTACTGGTCTCTGATACTGATCTCTAGTAGTACTGGTCTCTAGTCGTACTGGTCTCTGATACTGGTATCTAGTAGTACTGGTCTCTAGTAGTACTCATCTCTGATACTGGTCTCTAGTAGTACTGGTCACTCGAAGTACTTATCTCTGATTCTGGTTTCTAGTAGTACTGGTCTCTGATACTGGTCTCTAGTAGTACTGGTCTCTGATATTGGTCTCTAGCAGTACTGGTCTGTAGTAGTACTGGTGTGTAGTAGTTCTGGTCTCTGATTCTGGTCTCTAATAGTACTGGTCTCTCATTGTACTTATTTCTGATACTGGTCTCTAGCAGTACTGGTCTCTAGTAGCACTGGTCTCTAGTAGTACTGGTCTCTAGTTGTACTGGTCTCTGATATTGGTCTCTAGCAGTACTGGTCTCTAGTAGCACTGGTCTTTAGTAGTACTGGTCTCTGATATAGGTCCCTAGCAGTACTGGTCTCTAGTAGTACTGGTCTCTAGTTGTAATGGTCTCTAGTAGTACTGGTATCTGATACTCATTTCTAGTAGTACTGTTCTCTAATGCTGATCTCTAGTAATACTGGTATCTAGTAGTACTGGTCTCGAGTTGTACTGGTTTCTGATATTGGTCTCTAGCAGTACTGGTCTCTAGTACTACTGGTGTCTAGTTGTACTTATCTCTAATACTGGCCTCTAGTAGTACTGGTCTCTGATACTGATTTCTAGTAGTACTGGTCTCTAGTAGTACTGATCTCTGATACTGGTGTCTAGTAGTATTGGTCTTTGATACTGGTCTCTAGTAGTGCTGGTCTCCTATAGTGGTCTCGAGCAGTACTGGTCTCTAGTAGTACTGGTCTCTGACACTGATTTCTAGTAGTACTGGTCTCTGATATTGGTCTCTGATGGTACTGGTCTTTGGTACTGGTGTCTAATACTACTGGTCTCTCGTAGTAATGGTCTCTGATTCTGGTCTCAAGTAGTACTGATCTGTGATATTGGTCTCTGGTAGTACTGGTCTCTGGTACTGGTGTCTAATAGTACTGATCTCTAGTAGCAATGGTCTCTAGTCGTACGGATCTCTGATACTGGTCTCTAGTGGTACTGGTCTCTAGTAGGACTGGTCTATGATACTGGTCTCTAGTGGTACTGGTCTCTAGTAGAACTTGTCTCTGATTCTGGTCTCTAGTAGTACTGGTCTCTAGTTGTACAGGTCTCTAGTAGTACTGGTCTGTAGTAGTACTGGTCTCTGATTCTGGTCTCTAGTAGTACTGATCTCTAGTTGTACTTATCTCTGATACTGGTCTCTAGTAGTACTGGTCTCTGATTCTGGTCTCTAGTAGTACTGGTCTCTAGTTTTACTGGTCTCTGATATTGGTCTCTAGCAGTACTGGTCTCTAGTAGTACTGGTCTCTTGTTGTAATGGTCTCTAGTAGTACTGATCTCTGATACTGGTCCCTAGTGGTACTTGATTCCGATACTGGTCTCTAGTAGTACTGTTCTCTGATTTTGGTCTCTAGTAATACTGGTCTCTAGTAGTACTGGATTCCGATACTGGTCTCTAGTAGTACTGGTCTCTAGTAGTACTGGTCTCTGATACTGATCTCTAGTAGTACTGTTCTCTGATACCGGTCTGTAGTAGTACTTATCTCTGATACTGGTCTCTAGTAGGTCTGGTCTCTGATACTGGTGTCTAATAATACTGATCGTTCATACTCCTCTCTGTTAATGGTCTCTGATACTGGTCTCTGATTCTGGTCTAGAGTAGTACTGGTCTTTGATCCTGGTCTCTAATAGTACTGGTCTCTAGTAGTACTAGTCTCTGATACTGGTCTCTAGTAGTACTGCTCTCTGATATTGGTCTAGAGCAGGACTTGTCTCTAGTAGTACTGGTCTCTGATACTGGTCCCTAGTTGTACTGGATTCCGATACTGGTCTCCAGTAGTACTGGTCTCTAGAAGTCCTGGTCTCTGATACTGATCTATAGTAGTACTGGTCTCTAGAAGTACTGATCTCTGATACTGGTCTCTGGTAGTACTGGTCTCTGATTCTGGTCTCTAGTAGTACTGGTCTCTGATATTGGTCTCTAGCAGTACTGGTCTCTAGTAGTACTGGTCTCTAGTAGTACTGGCTCTAGTAGTACTGGTCTCTGATTCTGGAGTCTAGTAGTACTGATCTCTAGTTGTACTGGTCTCTGATATAGGTCTCTAGCAGTACAGGTCTCTAGTAGTACTGGTCTCCAGTAGTACTGGTCTCTGATACTGATCCCTAGTAGTACTGGTCTCTAGTAGTACTCATCTCTGATACTGTTTTCTAGTAGTACAGGTCACTAGAAGTACTTATCCCTGATACTGGTCTCTAGTAGTACTGGTCTCTGATCCTGGTCTCTAGTAGGACTGGTCTCTCGTTGTACTGATCTCTAGTAGTACTGGTCTCTAGTACTACTGGTCTCTGATTCTGGTCTCTAGTAGTACTGGTCTCTAGTAGTACTGGTCTCTGATTCTGGTCTCTAGGTGTACTGCTCTCTGATATTGGTCTCTGGCAGTACTGGTCTCTAGTAGTACTGGTCTCTAGTAGTACTGGTCTCTGATTCTGGTCTCTAGGAGTACTGGTGTCTTGTAGTACTGGTCTTTGATACTGGTCCCGAGTGGTACTTGAGTCCGATACTGGTCTCTAGTAGTAATGATCTCTAGAAGTACTGGTAACTTATTCTGGTCTCGAGTAGTACTGGTCTCTCGTAGTACTGGTCTCTGATTCTGGTCTCTAATAGTACTGGTCTTTAGTTGTACTGGTCTCTGATATAGGTCTCTAGCAGTACTGGTCTCTAGTACTATTGGTCTCTGATTCTGGTTTCTTGTAGTACTGGTCTCTGATTCTGGTCTCTAGTAGTACTGGTCTCTAGGTGTACTGGTTTCTGATATTGGTCTCTAGCAGTACTGGTCTCTAGTAGTACTGGTCTCTGATTCTGGTCTCTAGTTGTACTGGTCTCTGATATAGCTCTCTAGAAGTACTGGTCTCTTGTAGTACTGGTCTCTAGTTGTAATGGTCTCTAGCAGCACTGGTCTTTGATACTGGTCTCTAGTAGTAATGATCTCTAGAAGTACTGGTAACTGATTCTGGTCTCGAGTAGTACTGGTCTCTCGTACTGTTCTCTGATATTGGTCTCTAGCGGTACTGGTCTCTAGTAGTACTGGTTTCTCGTAGCACTGGTCTCTGATTCTGGTCTCTAGTAGTCCTGGTCTTTAGTTGTACTGGTCTCTGATATAGGTCTCTAGCAGTACTGGTCTCTAGTAGTACTGGTCTCTCGTAGTACTGGTCTCTTATTCTGGTCTCTAGTAGTACTGGTCTCTGATATTGGTCTCTAGCAGTACTGGTCTCTAGTAGTAATGATCTCTAGTAGTAGTGGTCTCTGATACTCATCTCTAGTAGTAGTGGTCTCTGAAACTGGTCTCTAGTAGTACTTGTCTCTGATACTGGTCTCTGTTACTTGTCTATGATACAGGTCTCAAGAAGTACTGGTCTCAGATACTGGTCTCGTCTAGTACTGGTCTCTGAACCTGGTCTCTAGTAGTACTTGTCTCTGATACTGGTCTCTGTTACTTGTCTATGATACAGGTCTCAAGATGTACTGGTCTCAGATACTGGTCTCGTCTAGTACTGGTCTCTGATACTGGTCAATGTTGCTAATCTCTAACACTGGTCTCTAGTAGTGATGGTCTCTAATAGTAGTGGTTTCCCATAGTGGTTTCTAGTAGTACTGGTCTATGATACTGGTCACTTATAGAACTGATCTTTAGTAGTAGTGGTCTCTGATACTGGTCTCTTGTAGTACTGGTCTCTGATACTGGTCTCTTTCACTGGTCTCTGATACTGGTCTCTAGTAGTACTGGTCTCTGATACTGGTCTCTGTTACTGATTTCAGATACTGGTCTCTGATAATGATCTCTTGTGGTATTGGGTTCTAGTTATATTTGTCTCTGATAGTGGTCTCTAGTAGTACTGGTCTCTGAAACTGGTCTGTAGTAGTACTTGTTTCTGATACTGGTCTCTAGTAGTTCTGGTCTCTAGTAGTACTGGTCTCTCATCGTGGTCTGTAGTAGTACTGGTCTATGATCCTGGTCTCTAGTAGAACTGATCTCTATTAGTACTGGTCTCTGATACTTGTCTCTGTTACTTGTCTCTGATACTGGTCTCTAATAGTAGTGGTTTCCCATAGTGGTTTCTAGTAGTACTGGTCTCTAATATTGGTCTCTAGCAGTACTGGTCTATGATACTGGTCACTTATAGAACTGATCTTTAGTAGTAGTGGTCTCTGATACTGGTCTCTTGTAGTACTGGTCTCTGATACTGGTCTCTTTCACTGGTCTCTGATACTGGTCTCTAGTAGTACTGTTCTCTGATACTGGTCTCTCTTACTGGTCTCTTTTACCTGTCTGTGATACTGGTCTCTAGTAGTACTGATCTCTGAAACTGGTCTGTAGTAGTACTTGTTTCTGATACTGGTCTCTAATAGTTCTGGTCTCTAGTAGTACTGGTCTCTCATCGTGGTCTGTAGTAGTACTGGTCTATGATCCTGGTCTCTCGTAGAACTGATCTCTATTAGTACTGGTCTCTGATACTGGTCTCTGTTACTTGTCTCTGATACTGGTCGCAAGTAGAACTGGTCTCTGATACTGGTCTCTTGTAGTACTGGTCTCTGAACCTGGTCTCGAGTAGTACTGGTCTCTGATACTGGTCAATGTTACTAATCTCTGACACTGGTCTCTAGTAGTGCTGGCCTCTAATACTACTGGTCTCCCATTGTGGTTTCTAGTAGTACTGGTCTATGATATTGGTCTCTAGTAAAACTGATCTTCAGTAGTCCTGGTCTCTGATACTGGTCTCTGTTACTTGTCTCTGATACTGATTTCTAGTAGTACTGGTCTATGATACAGGTCTCAAGTTGTACTGGTCTCTGATACTTGTCTCTTGTAGTACTGGTCTCTGAACCTGGTCTCTAGAAGTACTGGTCTCCGATACTGGTATCTTTTACTGGTCTCTGATACTGGTCTCTAGAAGTACTGGTCTCTGATACTGGTCTCTCATACTGATCTGTGATACTGATCTCTTGTGTTACTGGTTTCTAGTTGTATTTGTCTCTGATGCTGGTCTCTCGTAGTACTGGTCACTGATAACGGTCTCCAGTAGTACTGGTCTCTACTAGTACTGGTCTTGTCTCCGTTAGTTGTATCTGATACTGGTCTCTAGTAGTGGTCTCTGATACTGGTCACTGTTACTAATTTCTGATACTGGTGTCTAGTAGTACTGCTCCTTAGCAGTACTGGTCTCTAATAGTACTGGTCTCTGATACTGGTCTCTAGTTGTACTGGTTTCTGATACTAGTCTCTTTTACCGGTCTCTGATAGTAGTCTCTAGTCGTCCTTGTCTCTGATACTGGTCTCTGATACTGGTCTCTAGTAGTAATGGTCTCTGATACTGGTCTCTTGTAGTACTGGTCTCTGATACTGGTCTTTAGCAGTACTGGTCTCTAGTAGTTCTGGCCTCTATTAGTACTATTCTCTGGTACTAGTCTCTGATTCTGATCTCTAGTTGTACTGGGCTCTAGTAGTACTGGTCTCTGATACTGCTCTCTGTTACTGGTCTCTCATAGTGGTGTCTAGTAGTACTGGTGTGTGATACTGGTCTCTAGTATACTGGTCTCTGATACTGGTGTCTCTTACTGGTCTCTGATACTGGTCTCTAGTAGTACTGGTATATGATACTGGTCTCTAGTATACTGGTCTCTGATACTGGTGTCTCTTACTGGTCTCCGATACTGGTCTCTAGTAGGACTGGTCTCTGATACTGGTCTCTAGTAGTAGTGGTATATGATACTGGTCTCTAGTAGAACTGATCTCTAGTAGTGCTGGTCTCTGATACTTGTCTCGAGTAGTACTGGTCTCTGATACTGGTCTCTAGTAGTACTGGTCTCTGATCCTGGTCTCTAGTAGTACTGGTCTCTGATACTCGTCTCTTTTACTGGTCTCCGATACTGGTCTCTAGTAGGACCGGTCTCTGATACTGGTCTCTAGTAGTACTGGTCTCTGAAACTGGTCTGTAGTAGTACTAGTCTCTGATACTAGTCTCTAGTAGGACTGGTCTCTATTAGTACTGGTCTCTGATACTGCTCTCTGTTACTGGTCTCTGATACTGGTCTCCATTAGTAATTGTCTCCAGTAGTAGTGGTGTCTGATACTGGTCAATGTTACTAATCTCTGACACTGGTCTCTAGTAGTGTTGGTGTAGTAGTACTGGTCTCTGATACTTTTCTCCATTAGTAATTGTCTCTAGTAGTACTGGTCTCTGATACTGGTCAATGTTACTAATCTCTGACACTGATCTCTAGTAGTGTTGGTCTCTAATAGTACTGGTCTCTAGTAATACTGGTCTCTAGTAGTGCTGGTCTCTGATACTGGTCAATGTTACTAATCTCTGACACTGATCTCTAGTAGTGTTGGTCTCTAATAGTACTGGTCTCTCGTAATACTGGTCTCTGATACTCGTCAATGTTTCTAATCTCTGACACTGGTGTCTAGTAGTGTTGGTTTCTAATATTACTGGTCTCTCATAGTGGTCTCTAGTAGTACTGGTCTATGATACTTGTCTGTAGTAGAACTGATGTCTAGTAGTTCTGGTCTCTATTAGTACTAGTCTCTGGTACTAGTCTCTGATCCTGATCTCTAGTTGTACTGGGCTCTAGTAGTACTGGTCTCTCATACTAGTCTCTAGAAGTGCTGGTCTCTAATAGTACTGGTCTCTGATACTTCTCTCTGTTACTGGTCTATCATAGTGGTGTCTAGTAGTACTGGTGTCTGATACTGGTCTCTAGTAGAACTGATTTCTAGTAGTGCTGGTCTCTGATACTGGTCTCGAGTAGTACTGGTCTCTGATACTGGTCTCTAGTAGTACTGGTCTCTGATCCTGGTCTCTAGTAGTACTGGTCTCTGATACTGGTCTCTGATTCTGATTTCTTGTGGTACTGGTTTCTAGTTGTACTTGTCTCTGATACTGGTCTCTAGTAGGACTGGTCTCTATTAGTACTGGTCTCTGATACTGTTCTCTGTTACTGGTCTCTGATGCTGGTCTTTAGTAATACTGGTCTCTGATACTTGTCTCCAGTAGTACTTGTCTCCAGTAGTACTGGTCTCTGATACTGGTCATTGTTACTAATCTCTGACACTGGTCTCTAGTAGTGTTGGTCTCGAGTAGTACTGGTCTCTCATAGTGGTCTCTAGTAGTACTGGTCTCTGATACTTGTCAATGCTAATAATCTCTGACACTGGTCTCTAGTAGTGTTGGTTTCTAATCGTACTGGTCTCTCATAGTGGTCTCTAGTAGTACTGGTCTATGATACTGGTCTCTAGTAGAACTGATCTCTAGTAGTACTGGTCTCTGATAGTGGTCTATGTTACTTGTCTCTGATACTGGTCTCTAGTAGTACTGGTCTCTGAACCTGGTCTCTCGTAGTACTGGTCTCTGATACTGGTCTCTTTTACTGGTCTCTGATACTGGTCCCTAGTAGTACTGGTCTCTGATACTGATCTCTTGTGGTACTGGTTTCTACTTGTACTTGTCTCTGAAACTGGTCTCTAGTCGTACTGGTCTCTGAAACTGGTCTCTAGTAGTACTAGTCTCTGATACTGGTTTCTATGCGGTGACGAGGTGCTGACGTGCTGACGTATTGCGGTAAGCAAGTTGTCTCATTTCCGGTGTTTCTGTGGCAGCGTCTCTGTACTCTCTGTGCTCTGGTGAATTCTACTAGCTTGCTTTCTGCTTTCTCACTTCAGTTGCTTAAGACGTCTACTCCAAGTCTTAACCCACACTAGTTCTGTTTAAGCACTCATAGCTCTCCTCCTTTCTACGCCTTTCTCGCTAATCTCTTAGCTGTTGTTTGCACGTTACTAGCCTTGGTAGCTACATTAGCTTTACTGCTAGCGATGGCTTCTCCCTCTGCCACATTTTCAGTTATGCCTCTGCCTCCTTTAGTGACAGTGGTAATTGTAACAAGTGTAGCTTATTTGCTGCGTTGGAGGCGAGGCTTAGTGAATTAGAAGCACGGCTCCGCACCATGGAAAATCACTCAGTAGCTGCGGTATTAGCCAGTCCCCTGTAGCCGGTGCGGAGCCACATAGCATAGACTTAGCTCCTGCTGGCGGTCCTCCGGTAACTCCCGTTCAGCCGGGACGTTGGATAAGTGTGCGCCAGAAGCGTAGCTCCAAGCCGAAGCCCACGGCTCACCAACAGCCTGTTCACGTCTCCAACCGCTTTTCCACACTCAGTGACACACCCGCTGACAATAAAACTCTGGTTATTGGCAGCTCTATTTTGCGGAACGTGAAGTTAGCAACACCAGCGGCCATAGTCAAATGTATCCCTGGGGCCACAGCGGGCGACATCGAATCAAATTTAAAACTGCTGGCTAAAGATAAACGTAGATTCAGTAAGATTGTTATTCACGTCGGCGGCAATGACACCCGGTTACGCCAATTGGAGGTCACTAAAATTAATATTGCCTCGGTGTGTGAATATGCATAAACGATGTCGGACTCCATAGTTTTCTCTGGACCCCTCCCAAATCTGACCTCTGATGACATGTTTAGCCGCATGTCATCATTTAATCGCTGGCTGTCCAGGTGGTGTCCAGCAAACAATGTGGGTTTCGTTAATAATTGGCAAACTTTCTGGGGAAAACCTGGTCTCATTAGGAGAGACGGCATTCATCCCACTTTGGATGGAACCTGGAAATTTTTTTTAGCAAATTAAATCCCTGACAACCCAGATTTGAGACCAGGACAGAGAGCTGCAGTCATATACACCTCTCTGAGCTTCTAGTTCACTTACCCAGCCATAGTTTCCATAGTTTTATACCAACGGTGTCTGTCCCCCGACCACCTAATTTATTTAAATCTAAAATTAAACAAAGAGGAGTTGTGCAAAACAACCTCATAAATATTAAAACCTCTTCTGTGACAGAAAGACAAAACAGGAGAATTAAATGTGGACTGTTAAATATCAGGTCTCTTTCGTCTAAAGCAGTGTTAGTAAACGAATTAATATCAGATAATCATATTGATTTACTTAGTCTCACTGAAACCTGGCTGTGTCAAGATGAATATGTCAGTCTAAATGAATCCACTCCTCCCAGTCATAATAATACCCACATTCCTCGAGGCAGCGGCCGAGGAGGGGGAGTTGCAGCCATTTTTAACTCTAGTCTGTTAATCAGCCCTAAACCAAAACTAGATAATATAATTCTTTTGAAAGCCTTGTTCTTAGTCTTTTACATCCGACCTGGAAAACCTCGCAGCCACTTTTATTTGTTATTGTGTACCGTGCTCCTGGCCCGTATTCTGAATTTATATCTGAATTCTCAGAGTTTTTATCCAGTCTAGTTCTTAAATCAGATAAAGTTATTATTGTAGGCGACTTTAACATTCATGTTGACGTTGATAATGACTCCCTGGCTACCGCGTGTATCTCATTATTAGACTCCATTGGCTTCAGTCAGGGTGTTCATGAGCCCACTCACTGTTTTAACCATACCCTCGATCTAGTTCTGACGTATGGAATTGAAATTGATAACCTAACAGTCTTTCCACAGAATCCCTCGCTATCGGATCGTTATTTGATTACTTTTGATTTCTTTTTACTCGATTACACGCCACTTAGCAACAGTTACTACACCAGATGTTTATCAGATAGTGCTGTCGCAAAATTTAAGGAAATGATTACTCCGTCGTTAAATTCAATACCAAGTCCTTTAGTAACAGAGGTTTCCCGTCCCGACTTTAACCTCTCCCGAATTGATCAATTTGTTGATAGCGCCGTAAGCTCGCTGCGAACAACACTTGACTCTGTAGCTCCTCTTAAAAAGAAGTTAACAAAACAAAGAAAGTTCGCTCCTTGGTATAACTCTGAAACCCGTAAATTAAAGCAAATATCGCGAAAGTTTGAAAGGAATTGGCGATTAACCAAACTGGAAGAATCTCGTGTAATCTGGGCAGACAGTCTCAAAACTTATAAGAGGGGCCTCCGCAATGCCAGAGCAAACTATTACTCAGCTTTAATAGAAGAAAACAAAAATAACCCCAGGTTTCTTTTCAGCACTGTAGCCAGGCTGACTGAGAGTCACAGCTCTATTGAGCCTTGTATTCCTTTAGCCCTTAGCAGTAATGATTTTGTGAGCTTCTTTAATGACAAAATTCTAACTATTAGAGGCAAAATTCATGACCTCCTGTCCTCAGATAGTACCTATCTAAGCTCAAACACAGCTGTAACACCTAATATTTATTTAGACTGCTTCTCCCCAATTTCTCTTCAAGAATTGGCTGCAGTGATTTCCTCATCCAAATCATCAACGTGTCTCCTAGATGCTATCCCAACAAGGCTACTCAGGGAGGTCTTACCTTTAGTAAACACCCATATATTAGATATGATCAATATATCCTTATTAACAGGCTATGTACCACAGTCTTTTCAGGTCGCTGTCATTAAACCTCTACTGAAAAAGCCCCACCCTGGATCCAGAGGTGTTAGCCAACTATAATTCATTCAAATAAACACAAGAAGTTTGTGCTCTAGAAAAGGATCAACACTCAGTGAATACTCTACTAAGCCCTATGATACGCTATTATGGCAAGGTTTAACTATACAGACCAGTGAGCAGTGATAACTAACATGTCTTTGGGGTCATCGGGTGGGAACCTCCTTTCACCAGTGTTTCGTCTAGTTGGTCCCACGACACCTCCAGGAGGCTAGACAGTGATCTCTGGCGTCCCAGAGACACTCCCCTAATGCCAGGTCTCACTGCTCTCCACACCAACACAACAATCTCCTTAACCTTACTTACACATGGCTTTCTCAGCCCAAACAGCACTGCCACCTTCAACCAAACCCAGGCTCCGTACAAGCAAGCTCCAGGTAGAGGCTGTGCTGATACTACCTTTTCTAGCACATTCACCATACTCTAATTCACACACTACATAACATAACTACAGTGTAAGCTAAAGTTAAAAGAGATAACTGAACTCACAGGATCAGCAAACACATGGCCTGCTGCATGGCCTCAAAATGGCCACCAAATGGATTCAACTAGGTCACACCCGCACTTAAATAACCTTCCTCTTCCTCGTTACTAACACATGGCTACAATATAAACTACAGCTAAAGGAGATAAATGAACTCACAGGATCAGCAAACACTCACCTTGCAGCATGGTCTCAAACAAAAGGGATTCAAATAGGCCACTCCCACACTTAAATAGCCTTCCTCTTCCTGGATTTCCTCCTAAGAGGAAGTGGATCTCTCCACCAGATCTCCAGGAGTTATGTGCCCTGCTTCGTAGTTCCCCCTGCTGGCCCCCAACTAACATTGTTTCTTCTGTAGTAAATGAACTTGCTGGTTCTCATGGCTTCATCTGACATTTCCTTCACTGTCTTCTTCAAACTCTGTCCCCGCACTCCGAGTTCCCCCAGGAGCGAGATAGCTGATCTTGCTATAAATCCCCTACACCCCACTTCCACTGGACAAATCCTAGTCTTCCATCCTCGCAGCTCAGCTTCTGCTCCTAAATCTGCATATCTAAACTTTTTTCTTTCATAGGCTTTTTCCACTGAGTCTTCGAAAGGAACTGTCAGTTCAATGAAATAAACTATCCGTTGACTCAATGACCACAACACGATGTCAGGCCTCTGCTTAGTACAAACTATTTCCTGGGGAACAACAAGCTTTCCCCCTAAATCTACCTGCATTTCCCAATCACAAGCACCTATTAGGCGGCCACACCCCTGCCTCCATACTAACTTATCCCTTCTGTATTTCTCTCCCTCACGGACAAACTGAATTGCTAAATTCCTATCTTTATAACCTTCTGAATTGACCTCTCTTTGTTTCCCTTCGATTCCTGCAGCTAAACATTTCAACACCTGGTTATGTCGCCATGTATATCGGCCTTGTGACAAACTAACCTTACAGCCTGACAAAATATGCTTTAAGGTTGCTGTACCTGAACACAATGGACACGATGGGTCCTCATTTACCCACAGTTTTAGGTTCTGGGGAGTTGGAAGCACATCATATGTAGCCCCTACCAGGAATCTAATACTATTCTCCTCCATAGTCCACAGGTCCCTCCAACTAAGCTTCCTCTTCTCTACACTTTCCCAATTCAACCACTGTCCCTGTTTAGCCTGGGCCACTACCTTTGCACCCCTTATTATCTCCTCCTGTCTACGTATCTGTTCCACAACCAGCTTTCTTTTATCTTTGGGACCTGCTGTATTCCAAACCGGTTTGCCTGAGCCAAGCCCCAGGCCTCCCCGGCCAAACTGAACATTACCTACAATCTCTGCATGCCTTAGAGTTGCCTCTGCCTCCTGAACTGCCGTTCTTGGGTTCCACTTCCTCCCCTTGGTTGGGTTTGGAACCACCCTCCTAACTACCACGTCCTTACTCCCAGATAACAACAGCTCTGTCCTGACCTTGGTACATTTAAATTCCTCTGTCAAACTAGATACTGGCAGCTGAAGTATCCCTTTTCCATACAATGCAACACTACTTAGGCACCTAGGAACACCCAACCACTTCCTAATATAGGAGCTAACCGACCTTTCAATTCTCTCCACAACAGATACTGGGATTTCATAAACTGATAATGGCCACATTAACCTAGGATATAGTCCAAATTGTAAACACCACAACTTCAATTTTCCTGGAAGCTCTGACTTATCTATTCTATCCAATCCTTCAGCCACATCTTTTCTAAATTTCACCACCTGTTCCTTATCATTCAACTCCACATTGTACCACCTACCTAAACTCTTCACTGACTTTTCCCTAATTGTTGGGATGTCCTCATCATCTATGACAAACTTCCTATCACTTACCTTACCTCTACATATCGAGATGCTTCTAGATTTACTAGGCTTGATCTTCATGCTGGCCCACTTCAGGTTCTTATTTACCTTCTCTAGTAGCCTCTTTGTACATGGCATTGTTGTGGTCACCAGTGTCATGTCATCCATGTAAGCCCTAACTGGTGGAAGATGCAACCCTTTCTGCCGTCTCTCTCCACCTACCACCCACTTAGAAGCCCTGATGATTACTTCCATCGCCATAGTAAATGCTAATGGAGAAATTGTACACCCTGCCATGATACCTATTTCTAGCCTCTGCCAACCTGTTGTGAAATCTGCCGTACTTAGACACAACCTAATATCCTGAAAGTATGCTTTCACTAAGTTAACAACTACCTGTGGCACTCTGAAGTAATCAAACGCACTCCAAATTAGGCTATGGGGTACTGAACCAAACGCATTTGCTAGATCTAAGAATATTACATGTAGGTCCCTTTTGTTAATTTTCGCTGCCTGAATCTGGTGCCAGATCATGCTAGTATGCTCTAAACACCCTGAAAAACCTGGTATTCCTGCCTTAGACCAATATCTAATCTTCCCTTTATGTCAAAGATCCTTGAGAAAGTAGTCGCAGATCAGCTGTGTGATTTTCTCTGTGATAATAATTTATTTGAGGAATTACAGTCAGGATTTAGAGCGCATCATAGCACTGAGACAGCACTAGTTAAAATTACAAATGACCTTCTGATTGCTTCAGACAAAGGACTCGTCTCTGTACTTGTTTTATTAGATCTTAGTGCAGCGTTTGACACTGTTGACCATAAAATTCTGTTACAGAGACTGGAACACTTAATTGGCCTAAAAGGTTCTGCACTAAGCTGGTTTAAATCTTATTTATCTTATCGTTTTCAATTTGTTGACGTTCATAATGAATCATCCGTACGTACTAAAGTTTGTTTTGAAGTTCCGCAAGGTTCTGTGCTCGGACCAATCCTATTTATTCTATATATGCTTCCTTTAGGTAACATCATTAGAAATCACTCTATAAATTTCCATTGTCATGCGGATGATACACAGTTGTATTTATCGATGAAGCCAGAAGAAAGTGATCAATTAACTAAACTTCATAATTGTCTTAAAGACATAAAAACCTGGATGAGCACCAATTTCCTGATGTTAAATTCAGACAAAACTGAAGTAATTGTTCTTGGCCCCAAACAACTCAGAGACTCTTTATCTGATGACATAGTTTCTCTCGGTGGCATTGCTCTGGCCTCTACCACTACCGTAAGAAACCTCGGAGTAACATTTGACCAAGATTTGTCTTTTAATTCTCATTTAAAACAAACCTCACGGACTGCATTTTTTCATCTGCGTAATATTGCAAAAATTAGGCCTATCTTGACCCAAAAAGATGCAGAAACATTGGTCCACACTTTTGTTACCTCGAGGCTGGATTACTGTAACTCTCTATTATCAGGTAGCTCTAGTAAATCATTAAAAACTCTTCAGCTAATTCAGAATGCAGCAGCACGTGTTCTAACAGGAACCAAGAAACGAGAGCATATTTCTCCTGTTTTAGCTTCTCTGCACTGGCTCCCTGTAAAATCCAGAATTGAATTTAAAATCCTACTGTTAACTTCTAAAGCTCTAAATGATCAAGCTCCGTCAAATCTTAGAGAGCTCATAGTGCCATATTATCCCACCAGAACTCTGCGCTCTGAGAACGCAGGGTTACTCGTGGTCCCTAAAGTCTCCAAAAGTAGATCAGGAGCCAGAGCCTTCAGCTATCAGGCTCCTCTCCTGTGGAATCATCTTCCTGCTACGGTCCGGGAGGCAGACACCGTCTCCACATTTAAGGCTAGACTTAAGACTTTCCTCTTTGACAAAGCTTATAGTTAGGGCTGGCTCAGGCTTGCCTTGTACCAGCCCCTAGTTAGGCTGACTTAGGCCTAGTCTACCGGAGGACCACCTATAATACACGGGGCACCTTCGCTCTCTCTCGCTCTCTCTCTCTCTCTCTCTCTCTCTCTCTCTCCCTCTCTCTCTCTCTCTCTCTCTCTCTCTCTCTCTCTCTCGTATCCTATTACTGTATCTTGTTTACTCGGCCATTCTGGATGTCACTAACTCGGCTTCTTCTCCGGAGCCTTTGTGCTCCACTTTCTCTCGTATTGCAGCGGTGCCTGGATAGTGTGACGTGTGTGGTTGTGCTGCTGCCGTGGTCCTGCCAGATGCCTCCTGCTGCTGCTGCTGCTGCCATCATTAATCATTAGTCATACTTCTACTGCTATTATAGACATATGATATTATCATACATGTATACTGCCTGATACTAATATATACTTTCAACATATTGTACCACAGTAGCCAGAACTATAACGACAGTATTATTACTTTCATGAATGTTGTTGTAACTGTACTACTGTCATTACCGAGGATGTCATACAGATTACTGTTAATTTATCATGTTGATCTGTTCTGTACGACACCTACTGCACGTCTGTCCGTCCTGGAAGAGGGATCCCTCCTCAGTTGCTCTTCCTGAGGTTTCTACCATTTTTTTTCCCCCGGTAAAGGTTTTTTTTTTAGGAGTTTTTCCTTATCCGCTGTGAGGGTCTCAAGGACAGAGGGATGTCATATGCTGTAAAGCCCTGTGAGGCAAATTGTATTTGTGATATTGGGCTTTATAAATAAAATTGATTGATTGACTGATAGTAGTACTGGTCTATGATACTGGTCTTTTTTGGTAATGGGATCTAGTACTACTGGTCTCTGATACTGGTTTCTAGTCGTACTGGTCTCTTACATTGGTCTCTAGCAGTACTGGTCTCTAGTAGTACTGGTCTCTGATACTGATCTCAAGTAGTACTGGTCTCTAGTAGTACTGGTCTTTAATACTTGTCTCTAGTAGTACTGGTCTCCAGTAGTACTGGTCTATGATACTGGTCTTTTTTGGTACTGGTCTCTAGTAGTACTGGTCTCTGATACTCGTCTCTTTTACTGGTCTCCAATACTGGTCTCTAGTAGGACTGGTCTCGGATACTGGTCTCTGATACAGATTTCTTATGGAACTGGTTTCTAGTTGTACTGGTCTCTGTAACTGGTCTGTAGTAGTACTAGTCTCTGATACTAGTCTCTAGTAGGACTGGTCTCTATTAGTACTGGTCTCTGATACTGTTCTCTGTCACTGGTCTCTGATGCTGGTCTCTAGTAATACTGGTCTCTGATACTGGTCTCCAGTAGTACTTGTATCCAGTAGTACTAGTCTCTGATACTGGTCAATGTTACTAATCTCTGACACTGGTCTCTAGTAGTGTTGGTCTCGAGTAGTACTGGTCTCTCATAGTGGTCTCTAGTAGTAGTGGTCTATGATACTGTACTCCAGTAGTACTTGTCTCCAGTAGTACTAGTCTCTGATACTGGTCTATAGTAGTACTGGTCTCTAATATTGGTCTCTAGTAATACTGGTCTCTGATACTGGTCTCTAGTAGCACTGATATCTAGTAGTACTGGTCTCTGATAGTGGTCTCTGTTACTGGTCTCTGATACTGGTCCCTAGTAGTACTGGTCTCTGATACTGATCTCTTGTGGTGCTGGTTTCTAGTAGTACTGGTCTCTGGTACTAGTCTCTAGTAATGCTGGTCTCTAGTAATACTGGTCTCTGATACTGGTCTCTTGTAGTACTGGTCTCTGATACTGGCCTCTAGCAGTACTGGTCTCGAATATTGGTCTCTGATACTGGTCAATGTTACTAATCTCTGATACTGGTCTGTAGTAGTGCTGGTCTCTAATAGTACTGGTCTCTCATAGTGGGTTCTAGTAGTACTGGTCTATGATACTGGTCTCTAGTAGAACTGATCTCTAGTAGTACTGGTCTCTGATACTGGTCTCTAGTAGCACTGGTCTCTGACACTGGTCTCTGTTACTGGTCTCTGATACTGGTCTCTAGTAGTACTGGTCTCTGATACTGGTCTCTGTTACTGGTCTCTGATAATGGTCTCTGATACCGGTCTCTAGTCGTACTGGTCTCTGATACTGGTCTCTAGTAGTTCTGGTCTCTAATAGTACTGGTCTCTCGTACTAGTCTCTAGTAATGCTGGTCTCTAATAGTACTGGTCTCTGATACTGCTCTCTGTTACTGGTTACTGATACTGGTCTCTAGTAGTTCTGGTCTCTGGTACTGCTCTCTGTTACTGGTCTCTGATACTGGTCTCTAGGAGTACTTATCTCCAGTAGTACTGGTCTCTGATACTGGTCTCTGTTACTGGTCTCTGATACTGGTCTCTAGTAATACTGGTTTCTGATACTGGTCTGTCTTTCTGGTCTCTGATATAGGTCCCTTATAGTACTGGTCTCTGATACTGGTCTCTAGTAGTACTGGTCTCTGATACTGGTCAATGTTACTAATTTCTAAAACTGGTTTCTAGTAGTGCTGGTCTCTAATAGTACTGGTCTCTCATCGTGGTTTCTAGTAGTACTGCACTCTGATACTGATTACTGGTCTATGATACTGGTCTCGAGTAACACTGGTTTCTGATACTGGTCTCTCTTACTGGTCTCTGATATAGGTCTCTAATAGTACTGGTCTCTGATACTGCTCTCTGTTACTGGTTACTGATACTGGTCTCTAGTAGTTCTGGTCTCTGGTACTGCTCTCTGTTACTGGTCTCTGATACTGGTCTCCAGGAGTACTTATCTCCAGTAGTACTGGTCTCTGATACTGGTCTCTGTTACTGGTCTCTGATACTGGTCTCTAGTAATACTGGTTTCTGATACTGGTATGTCTTTCTGGTCTCTGATATAGGTCTCTAATAGTACTGGTCTCTGATACTGGTCTCTAGTAGTACTGGTCTCTGATACTGGTCAATGTTACTAATTTCTAAAACTGGTTTCTAGTAGTGCTGTTCTCTAATAGTACTGGTCTCTCATCGTGGTTTCTAGTAGTACTGCACTCTGATACTGATTACCGGTCTCTGATACTGGTCTCGAGTAATACTGGTTTCTGATACTGGTCTCTCTTACTGGTCTCTGATATAGGTCTCTAGTAGTACTGGTCTATGATACTGGTCTCTAGTAGACCTGATCTCTAGTAGTAATGGTCTCTGATACTGGTCTCTGTTACTTGTCGCTGATACTGGTCTCTAGTAGAACTGGTCTCTGATACTGGTCTCTGTTACTGGTCTCTGGTACTGGTCTCTAGTGTAACTGATCTCTAGTAGTACTGGTCTCTGATACTGGTCTCTAATAGTACTGGTCCCTGATACTGCTCTCTGTAACTGGTCTCTTGTGCTGGTCTTTAGTAATACTGGTCTCTGATACTGGTCTCCAGTAGTACTTGTCTCCAGTAGTACTGGTCTCTGATACTGGTATCTAGTAGTACTGGTCTCTAATATTGGTCTCTAGTAGTACTGGTCTCTGATACTGGTCAATGTTAATAATCTCTGATCCTGGTCTATCATAGTGGTTTCTAGTAGTACTGGTCTCTGATCCTGGTCTCTGTTACTGGTCTTTGAAACTGGTCTCTGTTACTGGTCTCTGATACTGGTCTCTAGTAGTTCTGGTCTCTTGTAGTACTGTTCTGTGATACTGATCACTGTTACTAATCTCTGATACTGGTCTCTAATAGTACTGGTCTCTGATAGTGGTCTCTGGTAGTACTGGTCTCTAGTAGTACTACTCTGTCTTGGGACTGGTCTCTGATACTGGTCTCAAGTGATACTGGCCTCTCATACTGGTCTCTAGTAGTAATGGTCTCTGATACTGGTCGCTTGTAGTACTGCTCTGATACTGGTCTTTAGCAGTACTGGTGTCTGATGCTGGTCTCTGTTACTGGTTACATATACTGGTCTCTAGTAGTTCTGGTCTCTAGTAGTACTGGTCTCTGGTACTGCTCTCTGTTACTGGTCTCTGATACTGGTCTCCAGGAGTACTTATCTCCAGTAGTACTGGTCTCTGATACTGGTCTCTGATACTGGTCTCGAGTAATACTGGTTTTTGATACTGGTCTCTCTTTCTGGTCTCTGATATAGGTCTCTAGTAGTACTGGTCTCTGATACTGGTCTCTAGTTGTACTGGTCTCTGATACTGGTAAAAAACGGACGCTTCCCAGGTGCAGATAAAGACTTTGCCCGCCTAACATCCCACGAGGTATCCGCACTCTCCAGGGCAGCCAGTGTCAGTGCCAACCTGTCAGGGGAATTTACATCAACCGAGCTCAGGGATGCCATATCCAAACTCAAACAAGGCAAGGCACCAGGCCCAGACAACATCCATCCAGAGTTTGTGATCTACCAGAGCGAAACAACATCCGCCTGGCTGTGCGCATTCCTCTCTGCGTGCTTCCGAAAGTCCAAACTCCCAAAGATATGGAGGCGGGCGGCTATCATAGCCCTGTTGAAACCTAACAAACCCCCAGATGACCCCAAGTCCTACAGGCCAATCTCGCTGCTCTCCGTTCCTTTTAAAATCTTGGAGAGGATGATCCACAGCCGCATTGAACCTGTAGTAGACCCTCAGCTCCCAAGGGAACAGGCTGGTTTCCGTCGGGGCAGGTCAACAGTGGACCAAGTAACCCTGCTCACGCAAGATCTTGAGGACAGCTTTCAGGCCAAAGCAAAAGCAGGGGTTGTCCTACTAGACCTGACCGCCGCCTATGACACCGTGTGGCACCGTGGACTCCAGCTACTGAGAACCATCCCGGACCGTCACATGGTCAATTACATCATGGAAATGCTGTCGAACCGCAGTTTCACCCTCCAGACCAGTGACGGCCAGCGTAGCAGGCTCAGGAGACTGAGAAATGGGGTTCCACAAGGGTCTGTCCTTTCACCAATGCTTTTCAATATATACATCCTTGACCTACCTGAAACAACATCCAGAAGGTACGGGTATGCAGATGACCTAGCCATCATGCTGCAACAACCAACATGGAAAGCGGTGGAAGAGGGCCTCAACGAGGACATGTACATCTTGGCTGCCTACCTCCACAGCTGGCGCCTGCAGCTTAGCATTGGGAAGACAGTGTCCGCAGCATTCCACCTCTGCAACAAGGAAGCGAAAAGAGAGCTAGAGATCTCTGTGAACAGCAAACCCCTGAAGTACAAAGTACCTTGGCGTACGCCTGGACAGGACTTTGTCATACAAACAACACCTCGAGGAAGTTAGGGCCAAAGTAACATCAAGGGTCTCTCTCATCCGTCGCCTTGCTGGTACGACATGGGGTGCCTCTGCAAAGGTACTGCGCATCTCCACACAAGCACTCGTCTTCTCTGCTGCTGAGTACTGTGCCCCAACCTGGTGCAGAAGCCCACACACCAAGATGGTGGATGCGGCCATTAACAACGCCCTGAGGATCATAACTGGCTGCCTTAAACCTACCCCCGTGCTCTACCTGCCAGTCCTAGCAGGAATCGCGCCAGCCAGCCTATGGCGGGAGGCCGCCACCCTCACCCTGGCAAGGAAAGCCCAGGAAAATGATTGGCACCTCCTCCATGACACCACAACCATGGCAACTCCACCTAGCAGACTCAAGTCCCGCCACCCATACAACCTGGCGGCCCAAGAGATGCTCACTTCAATCCCGGTGGACCTATCAACCAAAGCCTGGCTGGCGGCGGCGTGGAAGCAGGAGTGGGAGTCTGCCGGACAATCATGTCTACACCGCTACATCTGGGATCCTGGAGATGGTGCTGAAGGGGAAGACCTACCTCGCCGGCAATGGACCCTCCTGAACCGCCTTCGCACTGGGGTTGGCTGTTTCAAAGCATCCATGAAGAAGTGGGGCCTAACAGACAATACAGCATGTGAGTGCGGGGAGCCTGAGCAGACTACCAACCACATCATCACAGACTGTCCCCTCCATAGACCACCTTCAGAGGAGGGCCTCTTCCGAGTGGGACCTGAGACGAGGGCATGGCTACAAGACACAACGCTGGACATATGATGACGATACACGAAAGAGAGATACTGGTCTCTAGTAGTTCTGGTCTCTAGTAGTACTGGTCTCTGATACTGGTCAATGTTACTAATCTCTGATACTGGTCTCGACTAATACTAGTTTCTGATACTGGTCTCTCTTACTGGTCTCTGATATAGGTCTCTAGTAGTACTGGTCTATGATACTGGTCTCCAGTAGACCTGATCTCTAGTAGTAATGGTCTCTGATACTGGTCTCTGTTACTGGTCTCTGGTACTGGTCTCTTGTGTAACTGATCTCTAGTAGTACTGGTCTCTGATACTGGTCTCTAATAGTACTGGTCCCTGATACTGCTCTCTGTAACTGGTCTCTTGTGCTGGTCTCTAGTAATACTGGTCTCTTTTACTGGTCGCTGATACTGGTCTCTAGTAGAACTGGTCTCTGATACTGGTCTCTGATACTGGTCTCTAGTATAACTGATCTCTAGTAGTACAGGTCTATGATACTGGTCTCGAGTATAACTGATCTCTAGTAGTAATGGTCTCTGATACTGGTCTCTGTTACTTGTCGCTGATACTGGTCTCTAGTAGAACTGGTCTCTGATACTGGTCTCTGATACTGGTCTCTAGTACAACTGATCTCTAGTAGTACTGGTCTCTGATACTAGTCAATGTTACTTATGTCTTATATTGGTTTCTAGTAGGGCTGGTCTATAATAGTACTGGTCTCTCATAGTGGTTTCTAGTAGTACTGGTCTATGATACTGGTCTCTAGTAGAACTGATCTCTAGTAGTACTGGTCTCTTATTCTGGTCTCTTGTAGTACTGGTCTCTCATACTGGTCTCTAGTAGTACTGGTCTCTGATACTGGTCTCTAGTAATACTGATTTCTGACACTTGTCTCTCTTACTGGTCTCTGATATAGGTCTCTAGTAGAACTGATCTCTAGTAGTACTGGTCTCTGATACTGGTCTCTGTTACTTGTCGCTGATACTGGTCTCTAGTAGAACTGGTCTCTGATACTGGTCTCTAGTCGTACTGGTCTCTGATAGTACTGGTCTCTCATAGTGGTTTCCAGTAGTACTGGTCTATCATACTGGTCCCTATTAGTACTGGTCTCTGATACTGATCTCTTGTGGTACTGGTGTCTAGTTGTACTTGTCTCTGAAACTTGACTCTAGTGGTACTGGTCTCTGAAACTGGTCTCTAGTAGTACTAGTCTCTGATACTGGTCTCTAGTAGTACTGGTCTCTAGTAGTACTGGTCTATGATACTGTTCTTTTTTGGTTGTGGGATCTAGTACTACTGGAGTCTGATACTGGTCTCTAGTCGTACTGGTCTCTCATTTTGGTCTCTAGTAGTACTGGTCTCTAGTAGTACTGGTCTCTGATACTGATCTCAAGTAGTACTGGTCTCCAGTAGTACTGGTCTATGATACTGGTCTTTTTTGGTACTGGTCTCTAGTAGTACTGGTCTCTGATACTGGTCTCTTTTACTGGTCTCTGATACTGGTCCCTAGTAGTACTGGTCTCTGATTCTGATCTCTTGTAGTACTGGTCTATGATACTGGTCTCTAGTAGAACTGATCTCTAGTAGTACTGGTCTCTTATTCTGGTCTCTTGTAGTACTGGTCTCTTATACTGGTCTCTAGTAGTACTGGTCTCTGATACTGGTCTCTAGTAATACTGATTTCTGACACTGGTCTCTCTTACTGGTTTCTGATATAGGTCTCTAGGAGAACTGATCTCTAGTAGTACTGGTCTCTGATAATGGTCTCTGTTACTTGTCGCTGATACTGGTCTCTAGTAGAACTGGTCTCTGATACTGGTCTCTGTTACTGGTCTCTAGTATAACTGATCTCTAGTAGTACTGGTCTCTGATACTAGTCAATGTTACTACTCTCATATAGAGGTTTCTAGAAGTGCTGGTCTCTAATAGTACTGGTCTCTTACATTGGTCTCTAGCAGTACTGGTCTCTAGAAGTACTGGTCTCTGATACTGATCTCAAGTAGTACTGGTCTCTAGTAGTACTGGTCTTTAATACTTGTCTCTAGTAGTACTGGTCTCCGGTAGTACTGGTCTATGATACTGGTCTTTTTTGGTACTGGTCTCTAGTAGTACTGGTCTCTGATACTCGTCTCTTTTACTGGTCTCCGATACTGGTCTCTAGTAGGACTGGTCTCGGATACTGGTCTCTGATACAGATTTCTTATGGAACTGGTTTCTAGTTGTACTTGTCTCTGATACTGGTCTCTTGTAGTACTGGTCTCTGTAACTGGTCTGTAGTAGTACTAGTCTCTGATACTAGTCTCTAGTAGGACTGGTCTCTATTAGTACTGGACTCTGATACTGTTCTCTGTTACTGGTCTCTGATGCTGGTCTCTAGTAATACTGGTCTCTGATACTGGTCTCCAGTAGTACTTGTCTCCAGTAGGACTGGTCTCTGATACTGGTCAATGTTACTAATCTCTGACACTGGTCTCTAGTAGTGTTGGTCTCGAGTAGTACTGGTCTCTCATAGTGGTCTCTAGTAGTAGTGGTCTATGATACTGGTCTCTAGTAGTACTGGTCTCTAATATTGGTCAATGTTACTAATCTCTGACACTGGTCTCTAGTAGTGTTGGTTTCAAATAGTACTGGTCTCTCATAGTGGTCTCTAGCAGTACTGGTCTCTGACACTGGTCTCTAGTAGTGATGGTTTCTAATAGTCCTGGTCTCTAATAGTGGTCTAGTTGTACTGGTCTATAATACTGGTCTCTAGTAGCACTTATCTCTAGTAGTACTTGGTCTCTGATAGTGGTCTCTGTTACTTGTCTCTGATACTGGTCTCTAGTAGTACTGGTCTATGAAACTGGTCTTTTTTGGTTCTGGGATCTAGTACTACTGGTCTCTGATACTGGTCTCTAGTCGTACTGGTCTCTAGTAATACTGGTCTCTGATTTTGGTCTCTAGTAGTACTGGTCTCCAGTAGTACTGTTCTCTGATACTGATCTCAAGTAGTACTGGTCTCTAGTAGTACTGGTCTTTGATACTTGTCTCTCGTAGTACTGGTCTCTAGTAGCACTGGTCTCTGATAATAGTCTCTAGTAGTACTGGTCTCTAATACTGGTCTCTGGTAGTACTGGTCTCTGATACTGGTCTCTTTGACTGGTCTCTGATACCGGTCCCTAGTAGTACTGGTCTCTGATACTGATCTCTTGTGGTACTGGTTTCTAGTTGTACTTGTCTCTGAAACTGGTCTCTAGTGGTACTGGTCTCTGGAACTTGTCTCGAATAGTACTAGTGTCTGATACTGGTCTCTAGTAGTGCTGGTCTCTAGTAGTACTGGTCTATGAAACTGGTCTTTTTTGGTACTGGGATCTAGTACTACTGGTCTCTGATACCTGTCTGAAGTCGTACTGGTCTCTAGTAATACTGGTCTCTGATTTTGGTCTCTAGTAGTACTGGTCTCTAGTAGTACTGGTCTCTGATACTGATCTCAAGTAGTACTGGTCTCTAGTAGTACTGGTTTTTAATACTTGTCTCTAGTAGTACTGGTCTCCAGTAGTACTGGTCTATGATACTGGCCTTTTTTGGTACTAGTCTCTAGTAGTACTGGTCTCTGATAATAGTCTCTAGTAGTACTGGTCCCTGATACTGGTCTCTAGAAGTACTGGTCTTTGATATTGGTCTCTAGTAATACTGGTCTCTGATACTGGTCTCTGTTACTTGTCGCTGATACTGGTCTCTAGTAGAACTGGTCTCTGATACTGGTCTCTGATACTGGTCTCTAGTACAACTGATCTCTAGTAGTACTGTTCTCTGATACTAGTCAATGTTACTTATGTCTTATATTGGTTTCTAGTAGGGCTGGTCTATAATAGTACTGGTCTCTCATAGTGGTTTCTAGTAGTACTGGTCTATGATACTGGTCTCTAGTAGTTCTGGTCTCTAGTAGTACTGTTCTCTGATACTGGTCTCTGTTACTGGTCTCTGATACTGGTCTCTAATATTTCTGGTCTCTAGTAGTACTGTTCTCTGATGCTGGTCTCTAGTCGTACTGGTCTCTGACACTGGTCTCTAGTTGTACTGGTCTCTGATATTGGTCTCTGTTACTGGTCTCTGATACTGGTCTCTAGTAGTACTGGTCTCTGATACTGGTCTCTAGTCGTACTGGTCTATGATACTGGTCTCTAGTAGAACTGATATCTAGTTGTATTGGTCTCTGATACTGGTCTCTAGTAGTACTGGTCTCTAATATTGGTCTCTAGTAGTACTGGTCTCTGATACTGGTCAATGTTAATAATCTCTAATACTGGTCTATCATAGTGGTTTCTAGTAGTACTGGTCTATGATACTGGTCTGTAGTAGAACTGATCTCTAGTAGTACTGGTCTCTGATACTGGTCAATGTTACTGGTCTCTGTTACTGGTCTCTGATACTGGTCTCTATTAGTACTGGTCTCTGATACTGGTCTCTGTTACTGGTCTCTGATACTGGTCTCTAATATTTCTGGTCTCTAGTAGTACTGTTCTCTGATGCTGGTCTCTAGTCGTACTGGTCTCTGACACTGGTCTCTAGTTGTACTGGTCTCTGATATTGGTCTCTGTTACTGGTCTCTGATACTGGTCTCTAGTAGTACTGGTCTCTGATACTGGTCTCTAGTCGTACTGGTCTATGATACTGGTCTCTAGTAGAACTGATATCTAGTTGTACTGGTCTCTGATACTGGTCTCTAGTAGTACTGGTCTCTAATATTGGTCTCTAGTAGTACTGGTCTCTGATACTGGTCAATGTTAATAATCTCTAATACTGGTCTATCATAGTGGTTTCTAGTAGTACTGGTCTATGACACTGGTCTCTAGTAGAACTGACCTCTAGTAATATTGGTCTCTGACACTGGTCTCTGTTACTGGTCTCTGATACCGGTATCTAGTAGTACTGGTCTCTAATCCTGGTCTCTGTTACTGGTCTTTGAAACTGGTCTCTGTTACTGGTCTCTGATAATGGTCTCTAGTAGTTCTGGTCTCTAGTAGTACTGTTCTCTGATGCTGGTCTCTAGTAATACTGGTCTCTGATACTGGTCAATGTTACTAATCTCTGACACTGGTCTCTAGTAGTGTTGTTTCTAATAGTCCTGGTCTCTAATAGTGGTCTCTAGTTGTACTGGTCTATGATACTGGTCTCTAGTAGCACTGATCTCTAGTAGTACTGGTCTCTGATACTGGTCTCTAGTAGTACTGGTCTATGATACTGGTCTCTAGTAGAACTGATCTCTAGTAGTACTGGTCTCTTATTCTGGTCTCTTGTAGTACTGGTCTCTTATACTGGTCTCTAGTAGTACTGGTCTCTGATACTGGTCTCTAGTAATACTGATTTCTGACACTGGTCTCTCTTACTGGTCTCTGATATAGGTGTCTAGTAGAACTGATCTCTAGTAGTACTGGTCTCTGTTACTTGTCGCTGATACTGGTCTCTAGTAGTACTGGTCTCTTACATTGGTCTCTAGCAGTACTGGTCTCTGATACTGATCTCAAGTAGTACTGGTCTCTAGTAGTACTGGTCTTTAATACTTGTCTCTAGTAGTACTGGTCTCTAGTAGTACTGGTCTATGAAACTGGTCTTTTTTGGTTCTGGGATCTAGTACTACTGGTCTCTGATACTGGTCTCTAGTCGTACTGGTCTCTAGTAATACTGGTCTCTGATTTTGGTCTCTAGTAGTACTGGTCTCCAGTAGTACTGTTCTCTGATACTGATCTCAAGTAGTACTGGTCTCTAGTAGTACTGGTCTTTGATACTTGTCTCTCGTAGTACTGGTCTCTAGTAGCAGTGGTCTCTGATAATAGTCTCTAGTAGTACTGGTCTCTAATACTGGTCTCTGGTAGTACTGGTCTCTGATACTGGTCTCTTTGACTGGTCTCTGATACCGGTCCCTAGTAGTACTGGTCTCTGATACTGATCTCTTGTGGTACTGGTTTCTAGTTGTACTTGTCTCTGAAACTGGTCTCTAGTGGTACTGGTCTCTGGAACTTGTCTCGAGTAGTACTAGTGTCTGATACTGGTCTCTAGTAGTGCTGGTCTCTAGTAGTACTGGTCTATGAAACTGGTCTTTTTTGGTACTGGGATCTAGTACTACTGGTCTCTGATACTGGTCTGAAGTCGTACTGGTCTCTAGTAATACTGGTCTCTGATTTTGGTCTCTAGTAGTACTGGTCTCTAGTAGTACTGGTCTCTGATACTGATCTCAAGTAGTACTGGTCTCTAGTAGTACTGGTTTTTAATACTTGTCTCTAGTAGTACTGGTCTCCAGTAGTACTGGTCTATGATACTGGTCTTTTTTGGTACTAGTCTCTAGTAGTACTGGTCTCTGATAATAGTCTCTAGTAGTACTGGTCCCTGATACTGGTCTCTAGTTGTACTGGTCTTTGATATTGGTCTCTAGTAATACTGGTCTCTGATACTGGTCTCTGTTACTTGTCGCTGATACTGGTCTCTAGTAGAACTGGTCTCTGATACTGGTCTCTGATACTGGTCTCTAGTACAACTGATCTCTAGTAGTACTGTTCTCTGATACTAGTCAATGTTACTTATGTCTTATATTGGTTTCTAGTAGGGCTGGTCTATAATAGTACTGGTCTCTCATAGTGGTTTCTAGTAGTACTGGTCTATGATACTGGTCTCTAGTAGAACTGATCTCTAGTAGTACTGGTCTATGATACTGGTCTCTAGTAGAACTGATCTCTAGTAGTACTGGTCTCTTATTCTGGTCTCTTGTAGTACTGGTCTCTTATACTGGTCTCTAGTAGTACTGGTCTCTGATACTGGTCTCTAGTAATACTGATTTCTGACACTGGTCTCTCTTACTGGTCTCTGATATAGGTGTCTAGTAGAACTGATCTCTAGTAGTACTGGTCGCTGTTACTTGTCGCTGATACTGGTCTCTAGTAGTACTGGTCTCTTACATTGGTCTCTAGCAGTACTGGTCTCTGATACTGATCTCAAGTAGTACTGGTCTCTAGTAGTACTGGTCTTTAATACTTGTCTCTAGTAGTACTGGTCTCTAGTAGTACTGGTCTATGAAACTGGTCTTTTTTGGTTCTGGGATCTAGTACTACTGGTCTCTGATACTGGTCTCTAGTCGTACTGGTCTCTAGTAATACTGGTCTCTGATTTTGGTCTCTAGTAGTACTGGTCTCCAGTAGTACTGTTCTCTGATACTGATCTCAAGTAGTACTGGTCTCTAGTAGTACTGGTCTTTGATACTTGTCTCTCGTAGTACTGGTCTCTAGTAGCACTGGTCTCTGATAATAGTCTCTAGCAGTACTGGTCTCTAATACTGGTCTCTGGTAGTACTGGTCTCTGATACTGGTCTCTTTGACTGGTCTCTGATACCGGTCCCTAGTAGTACTGGTCTCTGATACTGATCTCTTGTGGTACTGGTTTCTAGTTGTACTTGTCTCTGAAACTGGTCTCTAGTGGTACTGGTCTCTGGAACTTGTCTCGAGTAGTACTAGTGTCTGATACTGGTCTCTAGTAGTGCTGGTCTCTAGTAGTACTGGTCTATGAAACTGGTCTTTTTTGGTACTGGGATCTAGTACTACTGGTCTCTGATACTGGTCTGAAGTCGTACTGGTCTCTAGTAATACTGGTCTCTGATTTTGGTCTCTAGTAGTACTGGTCTCTAGTAGTACTGGTCTCTGATACTGATCTCAAGTAGTACTGGTCTCTAGTAGTACTGGTTTTTAATACTTGTCTTTAGTAGTACTGGTCTCCAGTAGTACTGGTCTATGATACTGGTCTTTTTTGGTACTAGTCTCTAGTAGTACTGGTCTCTGATAATAGTCTCTAGTAGTACTGGTCCCTGATACTGGTCTCTAGTTGTACTGGTCTTTGATATTGGTCTCTAGGAGTACTGGTCTCTGATACTGGTCAATGTTACTAATCTCTGATACTCGCCTATAGTAGTGCTGGTCTCTCATAGTGGTTTCTAGTAGTACTGGTCTATGATACTGGTCTCTAGTAGAACTGATCTCTGGTAGTACTGGTCTCTGATACTGGTCTCTAGTAGTACTGGTCTCTGACACTTGCCTCTGTTACTGGTCTCTGATACTGGTCTCTAGTAGTACTGGTGTCTGATGCTGTTCTCTGTTACCAGTTTCTGATCCTGATCTCTAGTTGTCCTGGTCTCTAGTAGTACTGGTCTCTGATACTGGTCTTTAGTCGTACTGGTCTCTGAAACTGGTATCTAGTAGTTCTGGTCTCTTGTAGTACTGGTCTCTAGTAGTACTGGTCTCTGGTACTAGTCTCTAGTAATGCTGGTCTCTAGTAATACTGGTCTCTGATACTGGTCTCTTGTAGTACTGGTCTCTGATACTGGCCTTTAGCAGTACTGGTCTCGAATATTGGTCTGTAGTAGTACTGGTCTCTGATACTGGTCAATGTTACTAATCTCTGATACTGGTCTCTAATAGTACTGGTCTCTCATAGTGGGTTCTAGTAGTACTGGTCTATGATACTGGTCTCTAGTAGAACTGATCTCTAGTAGTACTGGTCTCTGATAGTGGTCTCTAGTAGTACTGGTCTCTGACACTGGTCTCCTTTACTGGTCTCTGATACTGGTCTCTAGTAGTACTGGTCTCTGATACTGGTCTCTGTTACTGGTCTCTGATACTGGTCTCTTATACTGGTCTCTAGTTGTACTGGTCTCTAGTAGTACTGGTCTCTGATACTGGTCTCTAGTCGTACTGGTCTCTGATACTGGTCTCTAGTAGTTCTGGTCTCTAATAGTACTGGTCTCTCGTACTACTCTCGAGTAATGCTGGTCTCTAATAGTACTGGTCTCTGATACTGCTCTCTGTTACTGGTTACTGATACTGGTCTCCAGGAGTATTTATCTCCAGTAGTACTGGTCTCTCATACTGGTCTCTGTTACTGGTCTCTGATACTGGTCTCCAGGAGTACTTATCTCCAGTAGTACTGGTCTCTGATACTGGTCTCTGTTACTGGTCTCTGATACTGGTCTCTAGTCGTACTGGTCTCTGATACTGGTCTCTAGTAGTTCTGGTCTCTAGTAGTACTGGTCTCTGATACTGGTCAATGTTACTAATCTCTGATACTGTTTTCTAGTAGTTCTGGTCTCTTGTAGTACTGGTCTCTAGTAGTACTGGTCTCTGGTACTAGTCTCTAGTAATGCTGGTCTCTAGTAATACTGGTCTCTGATACTGGTCTCTTGTAGTACTGGTCTCTGATACTGGCCTTTAGCAGTACTGGTCTCGAATATTGGTCTGTAGTAGTACTGGTCTCTGATACTGGTCAATGTTACTAATCTCTGATACTGGTCTCTAATAGTACTGGTCTCTCATAGTGGGTTCTAGTAGTACTGGTCTATGATACTGGTCTCTAGTAGAACTGATCTCTAGTAGTACTGGTCTCTGATAGTGGTCTCTAGTAGTACTGGTCTCTGACACTGGTCTCCTTTACTGGTCTCTGATACTGGTCTCTAGTAGTACTGGTCTCTGATACTGGTCTCTGTTACTGGTCTCTGATACTGGTCTCTTATACTGGTCTCTAGTTGTACTGGTCTCTAGTAGTACTGGTCTCTGATACTGGTCTCTAGTCGTACTGGTCTCTGATACTGGTCTCTAGTAGTTCTGGTCTCTAATAGTACTGGTCTCTCGTACTACTCTCGAGTAATGCTGGTCTCTAATAGTACTGGTCTCTGATACTGCTCTCTGTTACTGGTTACTGATACTGGTCTCCAGGAGTATTTATCTCCAGTAGTACTGGTCTCTCATACTGGTCTCTGTTACTGGTCTCTGATACTGGTCTCCAGGAGTACTTATCTCCAGTAGTACTGGTCTCTGATACTGGTCTCTGTTACTGGTCTCTGATACTGGTCTCTAGTCGTACTGGTCTCTGATACTGGTCTCTAGTAGTTCTGGTCTCTAGTAGTACTGGTCTCTGATACTGGTCAATGTTACTAATCTCTGATACTGTTTTCTAGTAGTGTTGGTCTCTAATAGTACTGGTCTCTCATCGTGGTTTCTAGTAGTACTGGTCTATGATACTGGTCTCTAGTAGAACTGATCTCTAGTAGTACTGGTCTCTGATACTGGTCAATGTTACTAATTTCTAAAACTGGTTTCTAGTCGTACTGGTCTCTAATAGTACTGGTCTCTCATCGTGGTTAGTACTGCACTCTGATACTGGTCTCTGTTACTGGTCTCTGACACTGGTCTCTAGTAGTACTGGTTTCTGATACTGGTCTCTCTTACTGGTCTCTGATATAGGTCTCTAGTAGTACTGGTCTATGATACTGGTCTCTAGTAGAACTGATCTCTAATAGTACTGGTCTCTGATACTGGTCAATGTTACTGGTCTCTGTTACTGGTCTCTGATACTGGTCTCTATTAGTACTGGTCTCTGATACTGGTCTCTGTTACTGGTCTCTGATACTGGTCTCTAATATTTCTGGTCTCTAGTAGTACTGTTCTCTGATGCTGGTCTCTAGTCGTACTGGTCTCTGACACTGGTCTCTAGTTGTACTGGTCTCTGATATTGGTCTCTGTTACTGGTCTCTGATACTGGTCTCTAGTAGTACTGGTCTCTGATACTGGTCTCTAGTCGTACTGGTCTATGATACTGGTCTCTAGTAGAACTGATATCTAGTTGTACTGGTCTCTGATACTGGTCTCTAGTAGTACTGGTCTCTAATATTGGTCTCTAGTAGTACTGGTCTCTGATACTGGTCAATGTTAATAATCTCTGATACTGGTCTATCATAGTGGTTTCTAGTAGTACTGGTCTATGACACTGGTCTCTAGTAGAACTGATCTCTAGTAATATTGGTCTCTGACACTGGTCTCTGTTACTGGTCTCTGATACCGGTATCTAGTAGTACTGGTCTCTAATCCTGGTCTCTGTTACTGGTCTTTGAAACTGGTCTCTGTTACTGGTCTCTGATACTGGTCTCTAGTAGTTCTGGTCTCTAGTAGTACTGTTCTCTGATGCTGGTCTCTAGTAATACTGGTCTCTGATACTGGTCAATGTTACTAATCTCTGACACTGGTCTCTAGTAGTGTTGTTTCTAATAGTCCTGGTCTCTAATAGTGGTCTCTAGTTGTACTGGTCTATGATACTGGTCTCTAGTAGCACTGATCTCTAGTAGTACTGGTCTCTGATACTGGTCTCTAGTAGTACTGGTCTATGATACTGGTCTCTAGTAGAACTGATCTCTAGTAGTACTGGTCTCTTATTCTGGTCTCTTGTAGTACTGGTCTCTTATACTGGTCTCTAGTAGTACTGGTCTCTGATACTGGTCTCTAGTAATACTGATTTCTGACACTGGTCTCTCTTACTGGTCTCTGATATAGGTGTCTAGTAGAACTGATCTCTAGTAGTACTGGTCTCTGTTACTTGTCGCTGATACTGGTCTGTAGTAGTACTGGTCTCTTACATTGGTCTCTAGCAGTACTGGTCTCTGATACTGATCTCAAGTAGTACTGGTCTCTAGTAGTACTGGTCTTTAATACTTGTCTCTAGTAGTACTGGTCTCTAGTAGTACTGGTCTATGAAACTGGTCTTTTTTGGTTCTGGGATCTAGTACTACTGGTGTCTGATACTGGTCTCTAGTCGTACTGGTCTCTAGTAATACTGGTCTCTGATTTTGGTCTCTAGTAGTACTGGTCTCCAGTAGTACTGGTCTTTGATACTTGTCTCTCGTAGTACTGGTCTCTAGTAGCAGTGGTCTCTGATAATAGTCTCTAGTAGTACTGGTCTCTAATACTGGTCTCTGGTAGTACTGGTCTCTGATACTGGTCTCTTTGACTGGTCTCTGATACCGGTCCCTAGTAGTACTGGTCTCTGATACTGATCTCTTGTGGTACTGGTTTCTAGTTGTACTTGTCTCTGAAACTGGTCTCTAGTGGTACTGGTCTCTGGAACTTGTCTCGAGTAGTACTAGTGTCTGATACTGGTCTCTAGTAGTGCTGGTCTCTAGTAGTACTGGTCTATGAAACTGGTCTTTTTTGGTACTGGGATCTAGTACTACTGGTCTCTGATACTGGTCTGAAGTCGTACTGGTCTCTAGTAATACTGGTCTCTGATTTTGGTCTCTAGTAGTACTGGTCTCTAGTAGTACTGGTCTCTGATACTGATCTCAAGTAGTACTGGTCTCTAGTAGTACTGGTTTTTAATACTTGTCTCTAGTAGTACTGGTCTCCAGTAGTACTGGTCTATGATACTGGTCTTTTTTGGTACTAGTCTCTAGTAGTACTGGTCTCTGATAATAGTCTCTAGTAGTACTGGTCCCTGATACTGGTCTCTAGTTGTACTGGTCTTTGATATTGGTCTCTAGGAGTACTGGTCTCTGATACTGGTCAATGTTACTAATCTCTGATACTGGCCTATAGTAGTGCTGGTCTCTCATAGTGGTTTCTAGTAGTACTGGTCTATGATACTGGTCTCTAGTAGAACTGATCTCTAGTAGTACTGGTCTCTGATACTGGTCTCTAGTAGTACTGGTCTCTGACACTTGCCTCTGTTACTGGTCTCTGATACTGGTCTCTAGTAGTACTGGTGTCTGATGCTGTTCTCTGTTACCAGTTTCTGATCCTGATCTCTAGTTGTCCTGGTCTCTAGTAGTACTGGTCTCTGATACTGGTCTTTAGTCGTACTGGTCTCTGAAACTGGTATCTAGTAGTTCTGGTCTCTAGTAGTACTGGTCTCTAGTAGTACTGGTCTCTGGTACTAGTCTCTAGTAATGCTGGTCTCTAGTAATACTGGTCTCTGATACTGGTCTCTTGTAGTACTGGTCTCTGATACTGGCCTTTAGCAGTACTGGTCTCGAATATTGGTCTGTAGTAGTACTGGTCTCTGATACTGGTCAATGTTACTAATCTCTGATACTGGTCTCTAATAGTACTGGTCTCTCATAGTGGGTTCTAGTAGTACTGGTCTATGATACTGGTCTCTAGTAGAACTGATCTCTAGTAGTACTGGTCTCTGATACTGGTCTCTAGTAGTACTGGTCTCTGACACTGGTCTCTTTTACTGGTCTCTGATACTGGTCTCTAGTAGTACTGGTCTCTGATACTGGTCTCTGTTACTGGTCTCTGATACTGGTCTCTTATACTGGTCTCTAGTTGTACTGGTCTCTAGTAGTACTGGTCTCTTATACTGGTCTCTAGTCGTACTGGTCTCTGATACTGGTCTCTAGTAGTTCTGGTCTCTAATAGTACTGGTCTCTCGTACTACTCTCGAGTAATGCTGGTCTCTAATAGTACTGGTCTCTGATACTGGTCTCTCTTACTGGTCTCTGATATAGGTCTCTAGTAGTACTGGTCTATGATACTGGTCTCTAGTAGAACTGATCTCTAATAGTACTGGTCTCTGATACTGGTCAATGTTACTGGTCTCTGTTACTGGTCTCTGATACTGGTCTCTATTAGTACTGGTCTCTGATACTGGTCTCTGTTACTGGTCTCTGATACTGGTCTCTAATATTTCTGGTCTCTAGTAGTACTGTTCTCTGATGCTGGTCTCTAGTCGTACTGGTCTCTGACACTGGTCTCTAGTCGTACTGGTCTCTGATATTGGTCTCTGTTACTGGTCTCTGATACTGGTCTCTAGTAGTACTGGTCTCTGATACTGGTCTCTAGTCGTACTGGTCTCTGATACTGGTCTCTGTTACTGGTCTCTGATACTGGTCTCTAATATTTCTGGTCTCTAGTAGTACTGTTCTCTGATGCTGGTCTCTAGTCGTACTGGTCTCTGACACTGGTCTCTAGTCGTACTGGTCTCTGATATTGGTCTCTGTTACTGGTCTCTGATACTGGTCTCTAGTAGTACTGGTCTCTGATACTGGTCTCTAGTCGTACTGGTCTATGATACTGGTCTCTAGTAGAACTGATATCTAGTTGTACTGGTCTCTGATACTGGTCTCTAGTAGTACTGGTCTCTGATATTGGTCTCTGTTACTGGTCTCTGATACTGGTCTCTAGTAGTACTGGTCTCTGATACTGGTCTCTAGTCGTACTGGTCTCTGATACTGGTCAATGTTAGTAATCTCTGATACTGGTTTCTAGTAGTGCTGGTCTCTAATAGTACTGGTCTCTCAACGTGGTTTCTAGTAGTACTGCACTCTGATACTGGTCTCTGTTACTGGTCTCTGAATCTGGTCTCGAGTAATACTGGTTTCTGATACTGGTCTCTAGTCGTACTGGTCTCTGATACTGGTCTCTAGTAGTTCTGGTCTCTTTTTGTACTGGTCTCTTGTACTGCTCTCTGTTACTGGTCTCTTATATTGGTCTCCAGTAGTACTGGTCTCTGATACTGGTCTCTAGGAGAACTGATCTCTAGTAGTACTGGTCTCTGATACTGGTCAGTGTTACTAATCTCTAAAACTGGTTTCTAGTAGTGCTGGTCTCTAATAGTACTGGTCTCTCAACGTGGTTTCTAGTAGTACTGGTCTCTGACACTGGTCTCTAGTAGTACTGGTCTCTGATACTGGTCTCTTTTACTGGTCGCTGATACTGGTCTCTAGTAGAATTGGTCTCTGATACTGGTTTCTAGTAGAACTGGTCTCTGATACTGGTCTCTGATACTGGTCGCTAGTATAACTGATCTCTAGTAATACTGGTCTATGATACTGGTCTCGAGTAGAACTGATCTCTAGTAGTAATGGTCTCTGATACTGGTCTCTGTTACTTGTCGCTTATACTGGTCTCTAGTAGAATTGGTCTCTGATACTGGTCTCTGATACTGGTCTCTAGTACAACTGATCTCTAGTAGTACTGTTCTCTGATACTAGTCAATGTTACTTATGTCTTATATTGGTTTCTAGTAGTGCTGGTCTATAATAGTACTGGTCTCTCATAGTGGTTTCTAGTAGTACTGGTCTATGATACTGGTCTCTAGTAGAACTGATCTCTAGTAGTACTGGTCTCTGATACTGGTCTCTAGTAGAACTGATCTCTAGTAGTACTGGTCTCTTATTCTGGTCTCTTGTAGTACTGGTCTCTTATACTAGTCTCTAGTAGTACTGGTCTCTGATTCTGGTCTCTAGTAATACTGATTTCTGACACTGGTCTCTCTTACTGGTCTCTGATATAGGTCTCTAGTAGAACTGATCTCTAGTAGTACTGGTCTCTGATACTGGTCTCTGTTACTTGTCGCTGATACTGGTCTCTAGTAGAACTGGTCTCTGATACTGGTCTCTGTTACTGGTCTCTAGTATAACTGATCTCTAGTAGTACTGGTCTCTGATACTGGTCAATGTTACTAATCTCTTATACAGGTTTCTAGTAGTGCTGGTCTCTAATAGTACTGGTACCTCATAGTGGTTTCTAGTAGTACTGGTCTATGATTCTAGTCTCTAGTAGAACTGATCTCTAGTAGTACTGGTCTTTGATACTGGTCTCTGATACTGGTCTCTGTTACTGGTCTCTAGTATAACTGATCTCTTGTAGTACTGGTCTCTAATACTGGTCTCTAATAGTACTGGTCCCTGATACTGGTCTCTGTAACTGGTCTCTGACGCTGGTCTCTCCTAATACTGGTCTCAGATACTGGTCTCCAATAGTACGTTTCTCCAGTAGTACTGGTCTCTGACACTGGTATTTAGTAGTACTGGTCTCTAATATTTGTCTCTAGTAGTACTGGTCTCTCATACTGGTCAATGTTACTAATCTCTGATACTGGTCTCTAGTAGTGCTGGTCTCTAATAGTACTGGTCTGTCATAGTGGTTTCTAATAGTACTGGTCTATGTTACTGGTCTCTAGTAGAACTGATCTCTAGTAGTACTGGTCTCTGATACTGGTCTCCAGTAGTACTTATCTCCAGAAGTATGGTCTCTGACACTGGTCTCTAGTAGTACTGGTCTCTGACACTGGTCTCTGTTACTGGTCTCTGATACTGGTCTCCAGTAGTACTTATCTCCAGTAGTAATGGTCTCTGATACTGGTCAGTGTTACTAATCTCTAAAACTGGTTTCTAGTTTCTGTTACTGGTCTCTGATACTGGTCTCTGTTACTGGTCTCTGACACATGTCTCCAGAAGTACTGGTCTCTGACACTGGTCTCTAGTAGTACTGGTCTCTGACACTGGTCTCTGTTACTGGTCTCTGATACTGGTCTCTAGTAGTTCTGGTCTCAAGTTGTACTTGTCTCTGGTACTGCTCTCTGATACTGGCCTCCAGTAGTACTGGCCTCTAATATTTGTCTCTAGTTGTACTGGTCTCTGATACTGGTCTCTAGTAGTACTGGTCTCTAATATTTGTCTCTAGTAGTACTGGTCTCTGATACTGGTCTCTAGTAGAACTGGTCTCTGATACTGGTCTCCAGTAGTTCTGGTCTCTAATATTTGTCTCTAGTAGTACTGGTCTCTAATATTTGTCTCTAGTAGTACTGGTCTCTGATACTGGTCTCTAGTAGAACTGGTCTCTGATACTGGTCTCCAGTAGTACTGGTCTCTAATATTTGTCTCTAGTAGTACTGGTCTCTAATATTTGTCTCTAGTAGTACTGGTCTCTGATAGTGGTCTCTAGTAGAACTGATCTCCCCACCTGCTGCATAGCCTCAAACAAAATGAATTCAACTAGGCCACTCCCACATTTAAATAACCTTCCTCTTCCTCCTTATTTACACGTGGCTTTCACAGTCCAAACAACACTGCCACCTTTCCTAGCACATTCACCATACTCTAGTTCACACACTACATAACATAACTACAATATAAGCTAAAGTTAAAGGAGATAAATGAACTCACAGGATCAGCAAACACACTCACCCTGCTGCATGGCCTCAAACAAAATGGATTCAACTAGGCCGCTCCCACACTTAAATAACCTTCCTCTTCCTCCTTACTTACACATGGCTTTCACAGCCCTAATTCACACTCTAATTCACACACTATATAACATAACTACAATATAAACTACAGCTAAAGGAGATAAATGAACTCACAGGATCAGCAAACACTCACCTTGCAGCATGGTCTCAAACAAAATGGATTCAACTAGGCCACTCCCACACTTAAATAGCCTTCCTCTTCCTGGATTTCCTCCTAAGAGGAAGTGGATCTCTCCACCAGATCTCCAGGAGTTATGTGCCCTGCTTCGTAGTTCCCCCTGCTGGCCCCCAACTAACATTGTTTCTTCTGTAGTAAATGAACTTGCTGGTTCTCATGGCTTCATCTGAAATTTCCTTCACTGTCTTCTTCAAACTCTGTCCCCGCACTCCGAGTTCCCCCAGGAGCGAGATAGCTGATCTTGCTATAAATCCCCTACACCCCACGTCCACTGGACAAATCCTAGTCTTCCATCCTTGCTGCTCAACTTCTGCTCCTAAATCTGCATATCTAAGCTTTTTTCTTTCATAGGCTTCTTCCACTGAGTCTTCGAAAGGAACTGTCAGCTCAATGAAATAAACTATCCGTTGACTCAATGACCACAGCACTATGTCAGGCCTCTGCTTAGTACAAACTATTTCCTGGGGAAAAACAAGCTTTCCCCCTAAATCTACCTGCATTTCCCAATCACAAGCACCTACTAGGTGGCCACACCCCTGCCTCCTTACTAACTTATCCCTTCTGTATTTCTCTCCCTCACGGACAAACTGAATTGCTAAATTCCTGTCTTTATAACCTTCTGATTTGACCTCTCTTCGTTTCCCTTCGATTCCTGCAGCAAAACATTTTAACACCTGGTTATGTCGCCATGTATATTGGCCTTGTGACAAACTAACCTTACAGCCTGACAAAACATGCTTTGAGGTTGCTGTACCTGAACACAATGGGCATGATGGGTAGTACTGGTCTGTATTAGTACTGGTCTCTGATCCTGCTCTCTGTTACTGGTCTCTGATGCTGGTCTCTAGTAATGCTGGTCTCTGACACTGGTCTCTAGTAGTACTGGTCTCTGATACTGGTCTGTATTAGTACTGGTCTCTGAACCTGCTCTCTGTTACTGGTCTCTAATACTGGTCTCTAGTAGTACTGGTCTCTGATACTGGTCTCTAGTAGTACTGGTCTCTGATACTGGTCTCTAGTAGTACTGGTCTCTGACACTGGTCTCTGTTACTGGTCTCTGATACTGGTCTCTAGTAGTACTGGTCTCTGATACTGGTCTCTAGTAGTACTGGTCTCTGACACTGGTCTCTGTTACTGGTCTCTAATACTGGTCTCTAGTAGTACTGGTCTCTGATACTGGTCTCTAGTAGTACTGGTCTCTGACACTGGTCTCTGTTACTGGTCTCTGATACTGGTCTCTAGTAGTACTGGTCTCTGACACTGGTCTCTGTTACTGGTCTCTAATACCGGTCTCTAGTAGTACTGGTCTCTGATACTGGTCTCTAGTAGTACTGGTCTCTGACACTGGTCTCTGTTACTGGTCTCTAATACCGGTCTCTAGTAGTACTGGTCTCTGATGCTGGTCTCTAGTAATGCTGGTCTCTGATACTGGTCTCCAGTCGTACTTGTCTCCAGTAGTACTGGTCTCTGATACTGGTATCTAGTCGTACTGGTCTCTGATACTGGTCTCTAGTAGTGCTGGTCTCTGACACTCGTCTCTGTTACTGGTCTCTGATACTGGTCTCTAGTAGTACTGGTCTCTGTTACTGGTCTCTGATACTGGTCTCTTTTAGTGGTCTCTGATATTGGTCTCTGGTAGTACTGGTCTCTGATACTGGTCTCTGACACTGATCTCTTGTGGTACTGTTTTCTAGTTGTACTTGTCTCTGATGCTGGTCTCTAGTAGTTCTGGTCTCTATTAGTACTGGTCTCTGGTACTAGTCTCTAGTAATACTGGTCTGTATTAGTGTTGGTCTCTGATCCTGCTGTCTGTTTCTGTTCTCTGATGCTGGTCTCTAGTAATGCTGGTCTCTGATACTGGTCTCCAGTCGTACTTGTCTCTGATACTGGTCTCTAGTAATGCTGGTCTCTGATACTGGTCTCTAGTAATGCTGGTCTCTGATACTGGTCTCCAGTCGTACTTGTCTCCAGTAGTACTGGTCTGCGATACTGGTCTCCAGTCGTACTTGTCTCCAGTGGTACTGGTCTCTAATATTGGTCTCTATTAGTATTGGTCTCTGATACTGGTCAATGTTACTAATCTCTGATACTGGTCTCTAGTAGTGCTGGTCTCTCATAGTGGCTTCTAGTAGTACTGGTCTATGATACTGGTCTCTGTTACTGGTCTCTGATACTGGTCTCTAGTAGTACTGGTCTCTGACACTGGTCTCTGTTACTGGTCTCTGACACTGGTCTCGAAAAGTACTGGTCTATGATACTGGTCTCCAGTAGAACTGATCTCTAGTAGTACTGGTCTCTGATACTGGTGTCGAGTTGTACTGGTCTCTGAACCTGGTCTCTTTTAGTGGTCTCTGATACTGGTCTCTGGTCGTACTGGTCTCTGATACTGGTCTCTGGTAGTACTTGTCTCTGATACTGGTCTCTAGTAGTACTTGTCTCCAGTAGTACTGGTCTCTGGTAATGGTCTCTGATACTGATCTCTTGTGGAACTCTTTTCTAGTTGTACTTGTCTCTGATACTGGTCTCTAGTAGTACTGGTCTCTGGTACTAGTCTCTAGTAGTACTGGTCTCTATTAGTACTGGTCTCTGATCCCGCTGTCTGTTACTGGTCTCTGATGCTGGTCTCTAGTAGTACTTGTCTCCAGTAATACTGGTCTCTGATACTGGTCTCCAGTAGTACTTGTCTCCAGTAGTACTGGTCTCTGGTACTGGTCTCTGATACTGATACGAAGCCATCAATAAACACAATATTTCCATGCAACAGTAAAGGTAATCAGTATGACAGGTGTCTTTACAATGACAATAACAGTTAAATTCAACGAGCCTATTGAGACGTCTCTCTCCAGTTGACAGGGAAAAACTCTCCAGTACATTAAAAATGAGATTAAATTTAAGTGTTCTGTGGGAAGATAACATTGGAGAGACTTTCTTCCAAGGTGTTTCGGTGTCTTTACAATGACAATAACAGAAATTATGAATGAAATAGTTAAATCCAAAGAGCCTATTGAGACGCCTCTCTCCAGTTGACAGGGTAGATAGCAAAGGAGAGTGCAAGTAACATTTTAGATGTCTACAATTCATTTGCTAGTAGTCACAATTCAAATCTTGATATTAAATTGAAATTCAAATAGTCTGGAAATTGTAAAATAGCCTACATTTCCACTGGTCACAGTCCTTTATCAACACGTGGAAATTTAATTATAGATATTTTTAATCCTTAATCTGGTAGTGCCAAAAGGGATCACCTTTTTTCATAATTAAATTAAGTATATCTTTAAATCAATTTTGGTTGTTGAAATGTCATTTCTTTCAGTGAAAATACGTTTGTAACATGTCAAACTCATCTTGCAGATATTTTAAGTTAACTTAAACTAGTCAAGATAAATCTAGACATGTCAAAATGTAATTTCCACAAGTAAACGGTAAATGACTACTTAATTCATTCATCTTCTAACCGCTTCATGCTCTTGAGGGTCGCGGGGGGGCTGGAGCCTATCCCAGCTGACATCGGGCGAGAGGCAGTGTACACCCTGGACAGGTCGCCAGACTATCGCAGGGCTGACACATAGAGACAGGCAACCATTCACACCCGGAGAGAACCCATGCTGACACAGGGAGAACATGCAAACTCCCACACCCGGGATTGAACTGGCAACCCTCTTGCTGTGACTACTTGACATATTCAAAGGGCTTGCCTAGAAGGACGAGGAGCAGAGTAATTTGGAAAGCAAAACTCAGACCAGTGGCCTTCAGGGCTGACAACATCTCTGAAAAAATCCCAGAGAGCAATCTTGCCCTGCAATACAGTAGCACACACGTCGGTCCCTACCTTTTTGAAGTTATGTGCCGAACTTCCCAGCAAAGCCGTGTATCCACTTTCCAGCACTGACAAGTCTCCAGCAAGCACAGTTGGTGAGCAGAGTTCATGACCATTTTGAAGTGTCTTGAAGTTTCCTCCTGTTTTACTGCTGATAATAAATGACCTAAGAGAGACACAAAATTACAGTAAAGAGACAATACATGACCTCAGAGAGACACTAAATTACCACAAAATGTCTAAAACGGCATCAATTGACCCTTGAAATGACACAAAAAAAACTTTTAAGAGAAACAAAATGACCTCAGAGAGTCAGAAAATAATTGCAATGACACTGAATGACCTCAAACAGACACAGAACCAAAATGACAACAATTCCCCACAGAGACACAAAATTACCTTTGAAACAATAAATAATTATAATGACACAATTTGATCTAAAAGAGACACTAAATTACTAAAAAAAAGACATTAATTGACTTCTAAGAGACACAAAATGACCTACAAGTTACAAAACGATTTAAGGGACAAAACGTCTGAAAAAGACACAAATCCACCTCAAAGAGACACAAGATGACCTCAGAGAGACACAAGATGACCTCAGAGAGACGCAAACAACAAAAAAGAGGCACAACCAGCACAGACTCTGTGTGTCTGACCCTGTGTAGGAGAGGTGGTGGGGCCTTTTGCATATCTGTGCCCAGGGGCCCATTGTGTGTGTTTTGTTTTCCGCTTTTTTTCTGCATTCACGTGGACAGTTTTTCTCAATCAGCAGCCTTATTGACAATCGGTTTACTCAGCCGGCTTTTGGTTCTTCTTGATGAGGATATCATCATGTGAATTAATTAAGGTGTATTCATTAAACGCTTTCTAGTCAGCTCGAGACTGTCATCGTCTGAAACTTATATCACACTGGTTATGTGGCGCATAGACTCTGTCTCTGAACATGGTAAACAAAAAAGCATAAATGCAACTGAGTGAGAACAGTCATGTTGGGGGGAAAAACTTAAATAGAAATAAAAATATGAGTGTTGGGTTCCGCTGGGCGCTCCCTCCCTTTTTCAGCACTTTCCAATAAAGGCGCACTGCGCTTTTACGCACGACTAGTGACACTGTGGAGGAGATCAGAGAGCCATGAAGACCGTCAGTGTGTGAGCGTTGTGCTGCCACCACTGCAAGAATTTGATCCTGGTGCCTGGTCTGTTGTTCTCTGTCTGAGGAGAAGCGGCTCGGTGCTTGGAGGAGGATGGTGGCTTCACTCTTGATGGAGACCTCCGCCACTTTGTCGTGGCCACCAACACGGTTGACGTCACTACAGAGGAGAGGCTGTACCAGCTGAGCCAGCACCTGACTCTGGTCCACAGTCTGACCCAGAGACAGTTTCTGAGATGGATGAGTGAAACGCAGGTTTCAGCGTCAACATATTTTTGCCGTTTGTTGCAACTGAACCTCTGAGCGGCTGCGCTGTGATGCAGGGCCGTAATCACCTATTTAACATTGGGGAGACCATTGTAAATCACCAGTAACCCCCTCAGGTGAGATTTATAGAAACCTAACAGGTAAACTGAACATTTTACAGCAAACTGAAAGCAAAATCTTGGATCAGGAGTTTTCAGACTTTAGATGGCTGAGTGCCATTTTAAGGAGTCAGCGTATGATTGAGGGGCGCACAGGGAAAGTGAACACTGTGACTTTATTATGTTATTTTTAGGCATGATATACTGAACTATGCTTTTTATGAATATGACTTTTTAAAACTACATACCAGCACTTTACAAAAAATGATCAAAATGGACAGTGATATATCCCACAACACTCTTATTACATTTAATTTTTCCACTTAATACATTTGAAAGTAATGACATAGATAGCATAATAGCGTACACTTCACCTCAAGCTGGGGAAAAAACTGAATTTATTGTGAAATAAATTGTTTTAATGAAATCTACTCTCTTGGAAGTTTTTTTGGTTGTCTTTGGTATTTATATGAAAGTATCAAAGGGACCCCGACTAGTTAGACATGTAGGCCTTATATCATCAATATTAGTGTCCGTTCTATTAATTTGATATAAATAACATTGTAGAAGTCTTTGTTTTTTAAAAAAAAAGAAAATATAATTTCACTCGTAAGTCGCCATTGTTGTTTACGTCGCAATGCAGTGTGGGTAGTGACGTCAAATGGTTGCAACAGCTGTTTCTGACAACTGGTAACTACGCGAAAAATGTAAGCTATTCAGTCGTTTCAATTTGAGCCCAAGTAGACGAACAGAGACATGAGGTGCAAGTGGGACAAAACAGCTGGTGTCAGTGCAGAAACTGCATCTCCATGACAACCAAGCAAGAGAGTGTGTGTTGTCAGGAGCTTCAATTTTTCTCAGCAGCTGTTCAAGGTACCGTAAAACGTCATCCAATATCAGTGATCTCAGAGATTAGCATCCACCACTGTCGTATGCTTTATATGTTGAAGATGTCCCGTGCATCACAGCACACGACAACTTGGGGGCAGTTTGTCTTAACCGAGACGTGCTGTGGGCTGCCCTCGTCAGTCTCCATGACCGGGAGAGTGCTGGACTACCGAACTGGAACCGGGTCACCAATCATTAAATGATTAAACATTAAATCCAATTATTACACGGCTCTATTAAATGCTGTATTCTGACTAGCAACGGTCATTACACAGTTGCTATGTAGCCCAGCGTTGCTAGGGACGCTGCCCTGCAACACTGCAGCTGTCAAACAACTTCCGAGGGAAAAAACAAACAGAAGTGGCTGATTTTAACATTTCTTTTAACTTATTTGGAGAGTAGCTACAAGGATTTTGAGGAATGGGATGCCGCTACTATACTGATGGACTTTCTCTGCCAAAAACAAAAGAACACGGATTTGAAAACACACTCGGCAGTCATACTTCATAACATTTTATGTGAGTTTTATGCCTCGGTTCAGTCCGCTAAGCCTGGGTGAATACAAAACTTTCACCAAAAGTTGTCGAATCCGGTCGGTTTTAATGCACTTTACGTGGTGGATGCATGGCTGGCTGGGGAAAAGAATCCGCAGTCATTCCTTCATGTGCCGTGTTGTCTTTCGACTGGAAATTACATCCGAATGCAGCGCAATGTGGCATTTTCTCTAGTGATAGCATCAGGTAGCAGCAGCCGACAGGTAAACAACTCAATTTCTTAAATAGAGCAACCATTCTACGTCATCACCCCGGCATGCATTGCACGAGTAAAATAATGGCGGCCTCCTATGGTAAAAATACGTTGTAAACATTGAACAATTTTAAAGCAATGACAACATTTCATGTCTTTCTAACAACATATTTTAGTACAATAGACAAATTGTGGCTTATTGAGCCCTACATGTCTAACTAGTCGGGGTTCCTTTTGAGTGTGTTGTCACAGTCGCCTCTGCACGTGGGGGCAGGTGTAACATTTGACTTGTTCTGGTTCAATAATGTGACTCTAACATGGCTTGTAAAACACTTGATGGCTGTCAACAAGTAGAGCTCAGATACATGATTGTTTAAAAGGCCCAAATCTACAAATGTATAGTTTAGTAATTCGAGCAATTAACTGAATAACATTCATACACTTTTTAACAACGGGTGTAGCAAGGTGAATTTGTAGTCCATAGATGATCTACGACTATGTTTTACTCCCAACTCTTCAAGTATTGACACTTTGTCAGTGGCCCTCTGTGTCTGATACTGAAACATAGAGGCACCTTCTGGTGCGTTCCAAATCGCATACTTTTTCTTTTTACCTTCAGTATGTACTGCAGCTGCCCCGAAAAAGTGGACACTGTTGCATGCAGTAAGTACACAATCGAGACATACTACTGTCTCATAGTGTTACGTCCTGAACTTTGACCCTCTGACTCATTAATCTTTTACTATATAGATAAAACAAAGTGCTGTTCACTGAGCTCACCAGTGATGGAGGTCATCCTTGAGAGACCTGCTGTTGTTATTTTGCAGTAAGTAATGACTGCATGCATTGTAGATTCTAACATATTATATTCAGCTACACATTTCTCTGTCACTGTCATCTTTATAGTTATGTCCTATTATTGTTTTTAATATTTATGATTATTTTGTTCACTTCAACCATTAATATTCTTGTTATTACAGGTCTTCAGTCACAAAACAACCACAGAAGACACAAATCCACCTCAAAGAGACACAAGATGACCTCAGAGAGACGCAAACAACAAGAAAGAGGCACAACCAGCACAGACTCTGTGTGTCTGACCCTGTGTAGGAGAGGTGGTGGGGCCTTTTGCATATCTGTGCCCAGGGGCCCATTGTCTCATAATCTGCCCATGCATACAGTAGACATAGCTGTCTTTTACAGAGGGACATTTTTGCCAGATATTCAACTATATGCCAATTTGAAGCTCTCTTGCTGAATGAGAAAAAGCCAGCACCACATCAGAAAAATCTCTGTGTGCAGTTGATTCACACCTCGCTGTTGCTCTCACAGTATGATGACATCATAATATTTAAATGAGGCTTTGTGTAAAACACTCATAAATGAACAATATCCTAAATATTAAGAAAATTGTTGAATCATGAGCATATTTAAATGATAAGGCCTCAGTGCTTGTGTCACTGCTTGCAGCACTGATGGTTAAAAATATATAAGCTGGGCTATATTTTTATTAGCATGTTGATGCTGAGCTGTTTGTTGGACAGATAAAACACACAGTTGGTAAACCAAAGACAGTAGCTTTAGATTTACCTATTCAAACTTGGTAACAGTCAAACATCAGTCCAATTTGATTCATGTACACTAACATAGTAGTGATGTGGGCAAAATATTGCCAATATTGCTCATATTTGACCTTCATCAGTGCATTTTTTGTCAAGTCTCAACGGTAAGATACACAGAAAACAACATGGGCTTTAAAAAGTGTCAAAATGTCCCGTCTACCTTGAATGAGTCCGTTTGTCAGTGACAGCAGGTCTTAAGAAGAGGTCCAGGAGCAAAAGGTCTCAGTTTGTAGTCTGTTTTCCAGAAAAATCGTCGAGTGAAAGTTGAGTTGCTGCTTGTCTCTCCGATAGAAAGTTCGTTCTGACTGAAATGTTTAAACGTGTGAAAAGATGCACTTAGAGACCACATAGCAACCATGGAACCATCAGGTCCCTAACAACACGTCTGACCTCACAGCTCTCATTACGTCATCATCAGACAGTCCTCCACTGCAGGAACAATACCACCTGTTAGTTTGTGGCCATTTATTAAACCGGCGATTTATTTATTAAACACGCTGCGGCTTTTTTTTCTTTGTGTGTGTTTAGTTTTCCGCTTTTTTCTGCATTCACGTGGACAGTTTTTCTCAATCAGCAGCCTTATTGACAATCGGTTTACTCAGCCGGCTTTTGGTTCTTCTTGATGAGGATATCGTCATGTGAATTAATTAAGGTGTATTCATTAAACGCTTTCTAGTCAGCTCGAGACTGTCATCGTCTGAAACTTATATCACACTGGTTATGTGGCGCATAGACTCTGTCTCTGAACATGGTAAACAAAAAAGATAAATGCAACTGAGTGAAAACAGCCATGTTGGGGGGAAAACTTAGATAGAAATAAAAATATGAGTGTTGGGTTCCGCTGGGCGCTCCCTCCCTCTTTCAGCACTTTCCAATAAAGGCGCACTGCGCTTTTACGCACGACTAGTGACACTGTGGAGGAGATCAGAGAGCCATGAAGACCGTCAGTGTGTGAGCGTTGTGCTGCCACCACTGCAAGAATTTGATCCTGGTGCCTGGTCTGTTGTTCTCTGTCTGAGGAGAAGCGGCTCGGTGCCTGGAGGAGGATGGTGGCTTCACTCTTGATGGAGAAGTCCGCCACTTTGTCGTGGCCACCAACACGGTTGACATCGCTTCAGAGGAGAGGCTGTACCAGCTGAGCCAGCACCTGACTCATGGTCCACAGTCTGACCCAGAGACAGTTTCTGAGATGGATGAGTGAAACGCAGGTTTCAGCGTCAACATATTTTTGCCGTTTGTTGCGACTGAACCTCTGAGCGGCTGCGCTGTGATGCAGGGCCATAATCACCTATTTAACATTGGGGGGGGGGACCATTGTAAATCACCAGTAACCCCCTCAGGTGAGATTTTTAGAAACCTAACAGGTAAACTGAACATTTTACAGCAAATTGAAAGCAAAATCTTGGATCAGGAGTTTTCACAGTTTAGATGGCTGAGTGCCATTTTAAGGAGCCAGCGTATGATTGAGGCGCACACAGGGAAAGTGAACACTGTGACTTTATTATGTTATTTTTAGGCATGACATACTGAACTATGCTTTTTATGAATATGATTCTTTAAAACTACCAGCACTTTACAAAAAATGATCAAAATGGACAGTGATATATCCCACAACACTCTTATTACATTTAATTTTTCCACTTAATACATTTGAAAGTAATGAAATAGATAGCATAATAGCGTACATTTCACCTCAAGCTGGGAAAAAACTGAATTTATTGTTAAATAAATTGTTTTAATGAAATCTACACTCTTGGAAGTTTTTTGTTGTCTTTGGTATTTATATGAAAGTATTAAGTGTGTTGTCACAGTCGCCTCTGCACGTGGGGGCAGATGTAACATTTGACTTGTACTGGTTCAATAATGTGACTCTAACATGGCTTGTAAAACACTTGATGGCTGTCAACAAGTAGAGCTCAGATACATGATTGTTTAAAAGGCCCAAATCTACAAATGTATAGTTTAGTAATTCGAGCAATTAACTGAACAACATTCATACACTTTTTAACAACGGGTGCAGCAAGGTGAATTTGTAGACCATAGATGATCTACAAATATGTCTTACTCCCAACTCTTCAAGTACTGACGCTCTGTCAGTGGCCCTCTGTGTCTGATACTGAAACATAGAGGCACCTTCGGGTGCGTTCCAAATCGCATACTTTTTCTTTTTACCTTCAGTATGTACTGCAGCTGCCCCGAGGAAGTGGACACTGTTGCATGCAGTAAGTACACAATCGAGACATACTACTGTCTCATAATGTTACGTCCTGAACTTTGACCCTCTGACTCAGGACCCAGTTCTAAACTTGTCCAATAAGGTATTCACTGCACACCATCTTTCGGCCTTAAGCAAGGGACTAAGCTTTGTTCCCACTTACCAGACTAATGCTTTTGACATTAAGACTGACCTTTTTCATTTTTCCAGAAAGATTAAATTAAGACACATGTTTGGGACTGAGAATGAAAACCAAACATCTGCTAAGCCTATATTTAAACCAAAAAGTACTTTTATACCCCATGTGTCTAGTCCATCTATTGAAACTTTCTGTAGAGTTGTGGAACAAGAAATCCTTGAGACATCTCAGTCTATGTTGTACTTTCATCGAAGTAACCTTAGCCAGGAAGAAAGAAATGCTATTAAAGAGCTTGCATGTGATACTGATATTGTTATAAAACCTGCGGATACGGGTGGAGCCATTGTCATTCTTAACAGCACTGACTATAGAGCAGAGGCATATCGCCAGTTGAACGATGACCAATTCTATAGAAAATTAAAGAATAATCCCACTGCTGACTTCCAAAAGATTATCAGTGATCTCACTACTCAAGCCCTAGAACAAAACTGGATAACTAAACATGAATTTGAGTATTTGAATAGAAAACACCCTGTGACCCCTGTCTTTGACATGCTCCCAAAAATTCATAAAAGTCTGACTAACCCCAAGGGTAGACCTACAGCGGCTAGTAATGAGTCATTAGGCTATTGGAACCGTTATCCAATTTTGTTGATCACTACATTAAACCATATGTTCAAAAGCTTCGTGCCTTTGTGAGAGACTCTACTGATGTGATAAATGAAGTCTCTGAACTGCAAGAACTCCCTCCTGATTCTATTTCAGCTACTTTTGATGTGGAAAGTTTATATACAAACATTTCTCATGAGAGGGGTATTGTAGCACTTGAATATTATTTACAAGACCGACATGAAAATTCTTGCCCTCCAAGTGCTTTCATTTGTGATTTAGCATCACTCATTCTCAAACTTATTTTTTTTTTCTTTCCACCAGGGAGAGTATTTCTTGCAAGTCAAAGGTACAAGTATGGGGAGCAATTTTGCTCCCAGTTATGCCAATGTTTAAGTTGGTTTTGTTGAGCAACTGTCTATCTTTAATGAGAACAGAAATCCCTTCTATCACAATATCATAAAATATTTCAGGTACTTTGATGATATTCTATGTATCTTTAAAGGGTCTCAAACAGAGTTTAGAGATTGTTCCACTTACCTCAATACCATGAGCCCTGATCTAAAGTTTTCAGCAGAGTCTGATTCTAAACGTGTGCATTTCCTCGATATGTGGGTCATTTTAGAAGATGGAAAACTTCTCACCTCTCTTTACCAGAAGGAGACTGATCGTAACTCCCTCCTTCTGGCCAGTAGTTCTCATCCTAAAGCACTCATACATGGTCTACCTAAGAGCCAATTTTATAGGCTTAGACGTATTTGCCACTCAACTGAGGACTTTGTTGTTAGTGCTTCTGATATGAAACAACGCTTCTTGGCCAGGGGCTACTCTCCTGAAAGTATTAATGAGGCCTACAGCACTGCACTCTCTACACCACGCTCCGAACTATTAAAAAAGAATATTAAAAAGGATAAACAGTTTTCTGTTTCATGTATCACTACCTATACTCCAAAAGCCTATGTGATTAAAAATACCATCATGAAATACTGGCATTTAATCTCGAATGACCCTTCACTTAGTAATAAATTCAAAGACCCACCTTTGTTTGTGTATAGACGGGGCCCTAACCTCCGTAATAGGGTGGTCAGGGCTAGTATACAAACAGCTCTAAGCCAGACCCTCTTGGCACCTCTGAGAAATGGCAACTATCCATGCGGCAATTGTGCCCAATGTAATAATACTCATAAATCTTTTGACTTTAAACATCCCAGATCTGGAAGAAGTTATCCGGTGAGAGGTTTCATTACATGTAACACTAAACATGTGATCTACATACTCAAATGCCCCTGTGACATGGTGCATGTAGGCAAAACCACACGTAGTCTGAAGCAGAGAATCAGTGAACATAAAAGTTCCATCAGACGTGCCGATCCTAACTATCCTGTTGCCAGTCATTTTAATGCTCTTTCTCATCCCATCTCTTCCCTCCATTTTCAGGGAATCAAGCATGTACAGTTGCCAAGAGGAGGAGACATTGACAAAATATAATGTCAAAAAGACCTCTTTTGGATACACACATTAGACTCTCTACACCCAAAGGGCTTAAATGTGGATTTTGATATGAGTGTTATGCTATAAATATGATGTGTGTAGATCTGCCTTAGACTCATCTCTTAGGGCTTTAGGCACCATAGATATACATAGAAAGGCTAGATGGCTGATGGGACTTTCGCCGGCGACGTCATCGAGCGGCCATCTTACCTAGGGGGACTTTCCCCGCGCACTCTACAGTAGTGGACGGAAGGTGAGCGACCGACACAAACAAAAATACACTTAACTCGCTGAAATCTTGACGGATTTACAAACGGTTTGGTTTATTAAAAACCTTATTAACGTGGCTATGATTCAGGCCGCGCGGACATGCTGAAAGTGCAGCTTTTCTTTTCGAAAATCGATTTCATTTTGCTGCATAGTTGTGTGTCTGTCACAGCCATTTGCAAGGCTGCAATCTGGGAGTTTCAATTATTATATAGGTTTCCGTGAGACCAATAATAATTTTGTGACAACCACATATTTTGTCTAAATGGTGATTTGTGTGGATGTAGTTGTGTTTATTAGCTAGCAAAGAAACAAGAGGTTGTGAATGTGACATAGTGGGCAACTGGGACTATTACAAAGTAGCCTAGACATAATTCTTTACAGGTGGGAAAGGCAGAATTACTCCTTTGTTTTAACATACATAATATGATTTCCAAGCTGTTTCATTAGTAAAATATATCCTTAATTTAGATTCATTGTGATACAGTAAATGCCTGGCTTTGTGTTTACAGAAATACTCAGCACAGTTCAAGATGCCAGACTTTAGTGCGGCACATGGATGCGCAAATGAACGTTCTGTCCACACAAGAGCCCGTGGAATCACCTTTCACTCGTAAGAAATGACTTGAGGGACATATTTAGGATAATTGTTACTAACATAGTTACATTTGTACTTGTACAATACAAGTTATTTTCACCCTGACGTTTTAGAAATGCTTCTACCATTTGTTTACATAATAATCATTGAATATTTCTTTTTCACATTTTTTTTAACATGTTACTGTCATTGACTTATTTAAGTTTACATAATGGCATTCAAGCATAGGCTACATGAATTACCCCAACAATATCATAATTTAGCTCTGTATTTTTGTCTTTACCATTAATGTTAAAGGTACGAAGGGTGTAAAATGTTGTCAATAATTCATATCTCGGTGTCTTCTCATGTTTTTAAGGTTGAGTGACTGTTGATTTGGAGTGAATTTCGCATGGTTTAGTGTGACTGTTGGTTTGGAGTGAATGTTGAATTGTTTTGTAATTGTGCACATCTGGTTAATAAAAGAACCTTTATGTCATGTTACTGAATGTGTTTATTTTAATTTTTATATTAAAATATATGTAGCAGAACGGGTAAGATGAACGAACCATCCCCTTGATCTTTAAAACTATACACATGAGTTGTTATGTGACCCTAAAATAACACAAACATAATTTCCAACAGGCCGTGGAATTTTTTACATTTGTGGTATAATTATTTTTATGTTAAAGCAAATTTAAAAAAAAACAAAACACTGACAATTTAATTTTAACTGTGTGTGTATGCGTGCAGCTATGGCAGGTATTGCTCTACTCTCTACTTTTTTAATTTAATATGAAAGTCCATGGTTATAATTATCCGTAAATATGCAGAAACATAACTACATCTCTGGCGTTTATAACAAACCAATCCGTTTGAAAATCAGTTGAAATTTGAGCAGGATATGGTCATTGAAACAGTACATGCACCATAGACATTAATGTTATCAGTGGGCCAGCAGCCCCGAGGCAAGATGGCCGCCGTGTGACGACGTCAGTCCCCATTGGCTCACAGCGTAGGTAAGCTATCTAGCCTTTCTATGTATATCTATGTTAGGCACTGCATTTTATGACGGTTTTCCTGATGTTTATGCAATGTCCACACCCTTTATTTAGTGGCATGTATTTAGTCAATCTCCTACTTGTTATGTTTTGTATATATATATATTTTTCTCTATTGTCTGGTTGTTTGTGTCTGCATATGGTTCTTGCAGAGTGTTTCTATAATGTTTCCTTTGCTTGAAATCTATTGCTGTGCAGAGAGGACTACACACTCTGCTCTTGAACTACATCTCCCACCTGAGCAGAAGTGGTGCAGCACAGGTGCTACTGATTGCCTTGATGAATCACATTAGACTGTTCATTGAACTCATGTGCTGATTGTCACCCTGATGAAGGTCCTCTGACCGAAAGCTTGGTTGGTTTATTAAAGATACTTGCATTGATCCAAGTGTGCAGATCCTATTTTTACACAAGTTTACACATGGTTTTCTGGCACCTTGGCATACTCAGGTCGTGAGTGCGGTGATTTGCTCCTTGTTTTTACAACCATATAGATAAAACAAAGTGCTGTTCACTGAGCTCACCAGTGATGGAGGTCATCCTTGAGAGACCTGTTGTTGTTATTTTGCAGTAAGTAATGACTGCATGCATTGTAGATTCTAACATATCATATTCAGCTACACATTTCTCTGTCACTGTCATCTTTATAGTTATGTCCTATTATTGTTTTTAATATTTATGATTATTTTGTTCACTTCAACCATGAACATTACAGGTCTTCAGTCACAAAACAACCACAGAAGACACAAATCCACCTCAGAGAGACACAAGATGACCTCAGAGAGATGCAAACAACAAAAAAGAGGCACAACCAGCACAGACTCTGTGTGTCTGACCCTGTGTAGGAGAGGTGGTGGGGCCTTTTGCATATCTGTGCCCAGGGGCCCATTGTCTCATAATCTGCCCATGCATACAGTAGACATAGCTGTCTTTTACAGAGGGACATTTTTGCCAGATATTCAACTATATGCCAATTTGAAGCTCTCTTGCTGAATGAGAAAAAGCCAGCACCACATCAGAAAAATCTCTGTGTGCAGTTGATTCACACCTCTCTGTTGCTCTCACAGTATGATGACATCATAATATTTAAATGAGGCTTTGTGTAAAACACTCATAAATGAACAAAAAAAAATATTAAGAAAATTGTTGAATCATGAGCATATTTAAATGATAAGGCCTCAGTGCTTGTGTCACTGCTTGCAGCACTGATGGTTAAAAATATATAAGCTGGGCTATATTTTTATTAGCATGTTGATGCTGAGCTGTTTGTTGGACAGATAAAACACACAGTTGGTAAACCAAAGACAGTAGCTTTAGATTTACCTATTCAAACTTGGTAACAGTCAAACATCAGTCCAATTTGATTCATGTACACTAACATAGTAGTGATGTGGGCAAAATATTGCCAATATTGCTCATATTTGACCTTCATCAGTGCATTTTTTGTCAAGTCTCAACGGTAAGATACACAGAAAACAACATGGGCTTTAAAAAGTGTCAAAATGTCCCGTCTACCTTGAATGAGTCCGTTTGTCAGTGACAGCAGGTCTTAAGAAGAGGTCCAGGAGCAAAAGGTCTCAGTTTGTAGTCTGTTTTCCAGAAAAATCGTCGAGTGAAAGTTGAGTTGCTGCTTGTCTCTCCGATAGAAAGTTCGTTCTGACTGAAATGTTTAAACGTGTGAAAAGATGCACTTAGAGACCACATAGCAACCATGGAACCATCAGGTCCCTAACAACACGTCTGACCTCACAGCTCTCATTACGTCATCATCAGACAGTCCTCCACTGCAGGAACAATACCACCTGTTAGTTTGTGGCCATTTATTAAACCGGCAATTTATTTATTAAACACGCTGCGGCTTTTTTTTCTTTGTGTGTGTTTAGTTTTCCGCTTTTTTCTGCATTCACGTGGACAGTTTTTCTCAATCAGCAGCCTTATTGACAATCGGTTTACTCAGCCGGCTTTTGGTTCTTCTTGATGAGGATATCATCATGTGAATTAATTAAGTTGTATTCATTAAACGCTTTCTAGTCAGCTCGAGACTGTCATCGTCTGAAACTTATATCACACTGGTTATGTGGCGCATAGACTCTGTCTCTGAACATGGTAAACAAAAAAAGATAAATGCAACTGAGTGAAAACAGCCATGTTGGGGGGAAAAACTTAAATAGAAATAAAAATATGAGTGTTGGGTTCCGCTGGGCGCTCCCTCCCTCTTTCAGCACTTTCCAATAAAGGCGCACTGCGCTTTTACGCACGACTAGTGACACTGTGGAGGAGATCAGAGAGCCATGAAGACCGTCAGTGTGTGAGCGTTGTGCTGCCACCACTGCAAGAATTTGATCCTGGTGCCTGGTCTGTTGTTCTCTGTCTGAGGAGAAGCGGCTCGGTGCCTGGAGGAGGATGGTGGCTTCACTCTTGATGGAGATCTCCGCCACTTTGTCGTGGCCACCAACACGGTTGACATCGCTTCAGAGGAGAGGCTGTACCAGCTGAGCCAGCACCTGACTCTGGTCCACAGTCTGACCCAGAGACAGTTTCTGAGATGGATGAGTGAAACGCAGGTTTCAGCGTCAACATATTTTTGCCGTTTGATGCGACTGAACCTCTGAGCGGCTGCGCTGTGATGCAGGGCCGTAATCACCTATTTAACATTGGGGGGACCATTGTAAATCACCAGTAACCAGAGATGGGGACTCGAGTCATTGTGACTTGGACTCGAGTCCACTCAAGTCGCTGGTTTGAAGACTTGAGACTTGACTCGGACTTGGAGGTTAAAGACTCGAGACTTGACTTCACCTGAGACACAATGACTTGAATGACTTGAGTGTTTGTCGGTTTGGTGGAACTTTTTTTCTAATTTATTTGCTAACTGTCATGGTTCTGTTTTGACCAATATTATGGTTTTGTTTTTCTGCCTGTGGTTGCCCCCCCCCCTCTGCTCTCCTCTCACTCTCCCTCTGCAGAGCTGGATCATGGCAGGGGGCGGGGCTGAACTCGTTGGCTGAGCCTCATTCACCACACCTGAGCCTCATCAGGCTGATTAGCATGTAGCTTTTTAAGCCGGCTTCACCCCTGGTTCGTTGCCAGAAGATTCCTTTGTCTTGTACTGTGTCTCGCCACGCTTCTGCCCTCTGCTCCTGCCACGCATTCGGTCTCGAGTTTTTGCCTGTGATCCTTTTGTTCTCTCATCACGAGTATCTCCCTGAGTAGGTGATTTTCTGTTGTTACTTTGTTCCCTCAAGTATCTCTCTGTTTAAGGTGATTCTCTGTTGATACTTTGTTCCCTCTAGCTTCTCCCTGTTTAAGGTGACTAAGTTGATACTTTGTTTTTCCCTTGTTACTTTTCCCATAACGGTGATTTTGTGTTTTTCTAGTTGTTAAATTTTTCTTGAGCTTTAATTTTTGTTTTGGTTTTTTTTTTGTTCTCATCTAGCCTCCATAGCCTTTTTTCCCCTTGTGGTGATTTTCTGTTTTCTTTGTGTTGATACTTTTGTGTTTAAATAAACTTGTGCTCTTGTTCTCTGCATACTGGGTCCTGGCCTCGCTTTTTGCCTCACGGAGCGTAACAGCTAACATTAACCCCAGAAAGTGTGTAAGTGTGGTGTGTGTGCACATGGGGGTCGTCCCTGCAAAGTAAACATTGCACCTAAAATTTGGTTGAAACTGAGTAACCCGAGTAACTTAGGTTGTAAAGTTGAGTGAATACTGTTTGAGATGGACTAAATGAAGTCATAGTTTTAAATTGAGTAATTATTACATGCTAAAACACGAGTAAACAAAGTAGATATTGCTTAAAAACAGATCATGACAAAAATATGGGTTTAAAACTTAGCAAAGTAAGTAAATATAATTTAAAATGGAATAAATATGTTAAAACAGTACATGAAATAAATAGGATTTTAAAATGAAGCAACTTTTAGTTTAAAAACAGCATATGAAGTTGATTTGGGTTAACAGCTGAGTTAATGAGGTGTGTATATAGCTAAGATCAGATTCTGCAGGTAAAATTACAATAATAAGGTGACTTGACTTGGACTTGCCCAAGAAAAATGACTTGGGACTTACTTGAGACTTGGAGGTAAGCCTTATTTGGGGGAGTACAGGCTCAAGAGTCTCTGCTGCACTGAAGCGTCTCTTCATGTTGCTGTCTCAGAACAAAATGGTGAAGTGCTCCAAGGAAGCTGTACTCGTGAGCTCTGTGTGAGTGATTGTTTTTGTCTTGACCCATGTAGGAAATGACACGTCAAAGATGTGATAAGTACATGTTTTGGAAGGAGGTGGAGTTGCAGGAGGAGGGGGATGGGACTTTGGAGGGATGGGAGTTGTGGATGTTCAAATGTTTTCTAAGTGCTGTTTGAAATGCAAGAAAGGAAGAAGAATGTGTAACATCGATAACACACAATTCTCAAAGACGACTCAGCTCAGTCACAAAGAGGCATGTTATGCAGGCCAGAGGGTTTATGTGTAGCAACATCATCATGCAGAAACCTGCTTCAGGTCATGTGGGAAAGTGATTTTAGAAGGGCTTGAGAAAAAGCATACTGACACTAAAACATACTTTAACCCAAATTTGAATGTTCGAATTTGAATACATCAGGAACACTACTGGGATGCTACAGAGTGAAAATCTTAAAATAAATGAATTGATAAATAATAACGGACTTGCCTTTTAAAAGTTTATCAATATTTAAACTAAAGTAAGTAGTAAGTTTGCGGTTTCATGTGTTTTTAGCAGTGTTTGGCATGGTATTTGATGAAATACAATATCCCTTAATCAGAGAAAACCTACACAAGGCATCTGTGGTCACCTCTCAAACTGTTTGACTGTAAGAAACCTTTTCAGAGCTGCCTCTAAAAGTAGCCTGCTTTAGTAAATATGGAGATGTCCCTGGTGCTGAAATAAACATCTTGCTTTCCGTGACTAGCCAACATGTAAAATAAGAGATTTGTTAAGAAACCATCTGGTTAATGAAGAAACACAAAAAATGTGACATGTTTTTGTGTTTCATTTATCATTCAGACTGGCACTTATCATCAACATGTAACAACCATCACACATCAAATCAAGAGCAGACTAACTACATGGGGTTAGACTTCTAACGTTTCCTCACTGAAGCTTCCAGAATATCATAAGTGCTCTTTTACCTCTGCAGCTCTTGCAGTGGTGGCGTTTAGGGAGACTGTATGGAAGCATTCTTAAATATACTGCTTGAAATTAGGTGTGGACTAATGTAGTGTCTGGAAAACAACTGGCTGCAGTGATGTTTCAATCCAACCATACAGTACCAAAAAAGTTTAGAATATTCAATGCAAACTCTTCTCAGTTTGGAATCAAAATGCTGTATTTATCGGAACAAAGCCTAAAATATACACATCACTAATTACTGTCACGCTATTACAATGTAAAAGCTGCAAAGATACATTGAGCAGCTAGAACCTGGTACGCTGTTCAGCCAGGACACAGCTCATTTTATAGTGCATTTCTTTCTTTACAACATCCATATACTTCCTTTAAGGTCCATGTCTGGAACTTGAATGTTGAACAAGCTCTTGTGCGCTCATGATGCAAAAAGAAAAGAAGCCATCAGCAGTCTGTATAGTCTTAGCCATCCATTCAGATCTGGCCACCAGTAACCTCGGTCTGTCACCTGATGACTGGATCAACTCCTTCCCGCTACCAGAGACAAAAAAGAGACACAGAGGTAAAAGGGACGTTTGGATTCAGCCCTGGTTTACATTTGGCCTTAGTCTTAAAATTATAAGAGCAACAGCTCCCCCTAGAGGCCTAGAGAACTTCCATTGTTTTTACTGAATATGCAGCGTTTTTCTGTTGCAGTCATGTAGTAGAAGGCTAAAACAAATAGTTTGGGCTTTCTACAGCATGTTTTCTCATTTGCAGCAAACTTCCATTGTTGGATTTATTTTGGATTTGGAAAATTTGTTTTGAATTGGCATTGCTACTAATGCTGCAGCACAGTTCTAATGGAAATGTTTTGGGCCTCTGTAGTGTGTTTGCTCCTGTCGGTACCTTTGGTCTTGGCCGAGGCCTGCACCCTCAGAGTGCCCTTCTAGGTAAATATGAGTTGGCTCAGATTTGAATCATTCTTTCCTCTGGTAGTCCAGTTCAAGGAGACTGACCCCATTAACAGCCAGGATCCTTTCTCCTGTTACCAGCTTCTTATACCGAGCTGTAGGAGAGTCTGAGACCACTGCATGGATAAAGATGCCTTTCACGCTCAAGGAAGTGTCCTGGAAGATGAGGTCAAAATGTCCTTACCCAACAAAAATCACTAATGAGGACATTGCAGAGAATCTTTTTGATTTCTTCTTCTGTTTATAGCAGCCTTAAACGAGCACCACTTCCCATAAGCCCTGGACTGTCACAGGATGACAGTTTAACAAAAGAGGAAAGTCCATGAGGGAGTTGAGGGGTCGTGGTGTGCTCAGTTGTGTCTTCAATAACAGCAGAACAGATAACCAAGCTTATACATCTCTTTCACTCACCCTTGTGTCAACTAGAGCAAGACCAAGTCCTCTTTCTCCTCGCTCCAGCTCCAAGCTAAAAACCTCATCATTATTGCTAATGCTTGCTAATTGTTGACTCGGACACAGACACACCCACCTCCTGGAGAGTTTTCTTAATCTGGCCAACTGTTGTGAAGGGGTTTTTCTTGACAAGGGAAAGGATTCGTCTGTCATCCACCACACTTATTTTCAGTGGTCTTCCAGGTCTTTTGGTGTTGCTGAGCTCACCAGTGCGTTCTCTCTTTTTAAGAATGTACCAAACAGTTGATTTGGCCACACCTAATGTTTTTGCTATCTCTCTTATGGGTTTGTTTTGATTTTTCAGCCTAATGATGGCTTGCTTCACTGATAGTGACAGCTCTTTGGACCTCATATTGAGAGATGACCTCACCAGATTCCAAATGAATATACCACACTTGAAATGAACTCTAGGCCTTTTATCTGCTCCTTGTAAGTGAAATAACGAGGGAATAACAGACACTTGGCCATGGAACAGCTGAGTAGCCAATTGTCCAATTACTTTTGGTCCCTTAAAAAGGTGGAAGGCACATATAAAATGTGTTGTAATTCCTACACCGTTCACCTGATTTGGATGTAAATACCCTCAAATTAAAGCTCAGAGTCTGCACTTAAAGCACATCTTGATTGTTTCATTTCAAATCCATTGTGGTGTTGTACAGAGCTGGAATGCTGAAAATTGTTTCAATGTCCAAATATTTATGGATCTGACATATATATATATATATATATATATATATATATATATATATATATATATATATATATATATCATTTATTTATAAATGAGAGGGGAAGCTTTGAAAATCAATAACCACATACAAATGCATTACACAGTCATGCTTACTTCAGGAAAAAGAACACCACATACGAAGTCTACTTCATCGGTAAAGCTGTTGTTGGTGTTTTCCAATGTGCCCTTAAAGGGCCAGTGTGTAAAATGGGTTGAAAACAGTGACATCAGTGGTCAAATTCTAGATTGCAGGGCTCACTCGCTCACCCCTCCCGTCGGGTAAATGACGGTGGCCTCGTAGGGACAAAAAGCCTTGCGCAGACACGAGTTTTTTATTTCAGGAGTAGGTCTATCTAGGACGAGGTGAATATTTATTTAGAAATCTAAACCATGTTACGATATTGTAATGAATCCCTCACGAGCAGGAGACCAGAATAGCGTTCAGGAAAAAGGCCCATTTATTTGAGCACTCTAAAAACTCCGGTAACACTCCAGAGGGTAAAAGACTCCGTCCCAAACTCTGACTCTTCTAGCGTAACACACACAGTTCACACACACATACTCGTTTACAGTACCTAGCAGGGACCCCCCCTCCCCTCTCTGCTCCACCAATCTCCAGCGCGCACACTGACTGCCAGCGTAGCCTGTAAACAGAGCTCAGCTGTTTATTTAGCCTAGCAATATCTCTGGAATATAGCAGCTGCAATGGACGACTTTGAACGTGATTTTGAGGAGTTTCTTGTAGCGGACACAGACCCAGAGCCATACCTGTTTGAGCCGGAGCATACAGATGAGGAACTTGGATGCTGAACGGGCGAGGAGAGAGGCTGAATCCTCCGCTCCCATTTTGCTGCACAGAATGGGATTCGGTGCTACCATCGTTGGGGAGATATATCATCAGGAGAAAAAGCACCGCAGAGAGTGCATCACAAGGAGTGAAGTTGCGTCTTCTTTTCCTCGCAGATGACGGTTCGGGTTCATTCTCTCCTGTTGCGTGGTAAGTGTGGTCCACTCGCAAACTTTATAACAAAAAAAAACTTTTCACTACTCTCTATCAACGAACTACTAACACTCTCTGCTGTTTCCTCCTCCTTCTTCCTTCCTCTTGTGTCTTCGTTTATTTATACACGCAAAACGCGCTCTCTGGCTGGCTGGATTGTCTGCTCGGTCTGCCGTACATACATGGCAGCGCAAGATGGCGACCTCTCTAAAGCAAGGCCCTTGTTATATATATATATATATAAAAAAATCATAATTATAAGACTACGAAAACCAAACAAATTTTATTTTATAGCGATTATACACTTATATAAACATATTAATGGGTAGAATATTCAGATTCAGATTCAGATTTGATTATAAACCATGCCAAATATTACACACTGGCCCTTTAAGGCCCAAAAAGTCAAACTATCATAAAAACATAAACTTATATATAAAGCCTCAAGTGTCCTTTCATTATTCATGGATGAGTTTTATTCTTAATACATGTAAAATGTAAAACAAAACTTAGCTGGGTCGCCAGGTAGTCGTCAACCCTGTTAGTTTTTTTTTTTTTTTTTTTTTTTTCTTCTTCCTACTTGTCTGCATTGGTCTTCATAGCTTAGCGCCACAAAAGGGTGCAAGCTTCTTGTGAAGACTGATGCACTGTTAATCTTGCAGTCGAGTATTTTATACCCATAATGCGTGGTTGTGACCGTCACCCACCCTCCCTGGAGACTAGCCTATCAGCCTTTATTGGAAAAGCTTCCTAATATGAGCCAGAGAGGGCCGTGATACACCAAGGTGTGTTCAGGGGAGAGTAAGGAACAAGCAAGGGGGAGGGGGCAGGTGCAAGTCCTGAGTTACATAGTGACAGTGCATGCGGAGGAGAAGGAGGGAAAACAAACAAACAAACAAACAAAAAAAAGGGAAACAGGCAGTGTAGCTGATGTATTGTGGCCTTGAGGTAGTTGTGCTCCATGCAGATTATCAGAAATAAACATATACATGTCTACTATACTGTACTGAGAAACAGAGACAAAAGAGAAGTCTATACTGAACACCAAAAATGTGAGAGTCTTGGTGGAGGGGGAAAGCCCGACTGTAGAGAAAACCCACCCACCCCGCACCACCCGGGGCGGAAACAGCCCCCGGCCAAGGGAGCACGAGGAGACCCCGCCGCCTCCGGGCACACAGGACGAGCAGTCCAGACGCACCCGCCCCCAGGGGAAACCGCCCGACCCCGCGACCCCACACAGAGCCAGGGAGCAGGCCCGGATTCAAGAGGGAGAAGGTGCGCCTAACACATGCTTAAGACCTCTGATGAGTCTGATGAACCGCTGTGGTATATTGTGGTGTGAGAGATAGAGGGAATAAGGGTTACATCATTAACAGAAACAGAAACAGGTTACATATGACACAACAGTCTTTACAGACTTGTAATATTTATATGTACAGGTGGCATATGCTCACAGGCTGAGTGGCACTCTACAGACATGTTTAGTGAGAGAATAAATGGTGCATGCATTTTTCTGTAAAGTATGTTAATTGATTTCTGTGGCCGGCAGAAATTTTCTCCAGCGAAATATGTTCTACAAGGAGATTCAGCCAATGGTTGATGTTGAGGGTCTGTTTATCTTTCCAATTGACTAGGATTGTTTTCTTGGCGATGGCGAGAGCTACAAGAAGAGAGTTGCAGTGGCTGTTTGGGAGGTCAATTGTCATCAGGTCACCAATTAAGCACAGGTTGGGAGATAATGGGATCCTGCAGTCCAAAATGGAGGAGAGTTTTTGAGTGACTGTTGACCAGAAGTGCTGGACGGGTGAACATAACCAGAGCGCATGAAAGTAGGTGTCTGCAGTGTTCTGAGTACACTGAGTGCATGTGTCAGATTGACTAAAGCCCATTCTATTCATCTTTTGTTGGGTGATGTGTGTTCTGTGGAGTACTTTAAATTGGATAAGCTGTATATTAGTGTGTCTTGTCATCTTAAATGTATTTTTGCATATCTGAGTCCAGGAGTCAGGGTCCGGTGAAGCACCCAGCTCCTTTTCCCATTTTAAAATTGGTAAATGTATAGAGCTGGTCTTTGACAGTAATTTATAAATCTCGGAAAGGTTCTTCTTATTACTCGGAGAAAGCTTTGTAATATGTTTGGCAAATTCTGGTGGCTGCAAAGTGTCCTGAGGCGCTGGAATTCTCTTCTTGATTGTTTTTATCAGTTGTAAATATTGTAGAAAGTTTCCATTTCTTATTTCAAAAGTTTGAAATAAGTTTGTGTATGTCATAAGTATATTGTCTTGGAAAAGGTGATGGAGATGAGTTACTCCCTTCAACTCCCATGTGCTAAAATGGAGAGGTCTTTTGTTGATTTCAAAGTCCGGGTTGTGCCAGATTGGAGAGAGCAAGCAAGGTTCTATCTGAGAGCTTGTGATTTCTAGTGTTTTCCACCAGGCTGACAAGGTGGAAGCAATCATTGGGTTCTTAAAACAGTTATGACGCTTGAGTGTAGTGGTGATAAACGGGAGGTCAGAAAGTTTTATATTGTTGCAGTCCGCCTGTTCTAGTTCGAGCCAGGAGTTGTAGTCTTCATTAGGATATAACCATTTCAATAGGTATTGTAGCTGGTTAGCCAAATAGTAATGTTTAAAGTTAGGAGCGTCCAAACCCCCTTCCAGTTTGTTTTTCTGAAGGGTGCTTAGGCTAATTTTTGCTGTTTTGTTCTTTGAGTAAAATTTTATAATTGCAGAATCTAATGACAGGAACCATTTCGATGTGGGAGTGAATGGAATCATGGAAAAAAAATAGTTAATTTGGGGTAGAATTTTCATTTTAACTGTGGCTATTCGACCCAGGAGGGAGATGGGAAGATTATTCCAGCGCTTCAGGTCACCACAGATCTTATCTAGCAGCGGGCTAAAGTTCAGGTGGACCAAGTCTGATAGTTTAGATGAAATATTTATGCCAAGATATCTTATGTTGCCCACAGGGAGAGAAAATTTTTGGTCTGCAGGATTCCAAGAGTTCTCCGTTATTGGCAGTATTGTCGATTTGGACCAGTTGATGGAGTAGTCCGAGAGTTTAGAAAAATTTGTTATGAGATTAAATACTTCATGTAAAGACGATTTCGGTTCTTGTAGGTAAAGTAAAATGTCGTCGGCATATAGATTAATTTTATGCTCTGAATTGGCGGAATGGATACCTCTGATCTTGCTGTTCTGACGGATTGCCATGGCCAATGGCAATTACACGCACATAAACCCTGTTACTTTTAATGAAAACACCCCTTCTGAGATAATGGACTGCTCCAAAAGTTGCATTATTGTGAACATGCTGGTGAAAAGACAATTCCCAGATAGCACATATACATCTGGCCAAAGTCGGCCCGATGTATCAGGTTTAGATTGTTAAGACGTATCAGGGAGAGCGTTTGCTCATTGCCAAGACGTCGCTGAGACATCGGCCTTTAATTGAAAATGACCACCATGCAACGTTCAAACGATCAATAAAAGAAGCTGCGCTCAGTGGGCGCTCCTTCATTAATATTCATATGCTTCGTTAACTACGACCTTTATTCATTTAGGTCTGATCTTTCAAACTACAAATATTTCACCATTCAATGTGGGAAATCAATGCTAACATTCAAAAATAGCTGACTGTTACCCTATTTCGTGTGTAAGTGTGCACAATACAAAAGTCAATTTGACAAACTTTATTTTCAAATTTCCACAAACAATATTTGATGGCCAGTCTGCTTCTCCTGGCAGCCTGCAAGACACAGAAAAGATGATGAGCACATAACTTCAAGAAACAAAACCCAACTTCACCACTGTATGTTTTTTTAGCATTTCATTTGTCTTTTAGCCAGACTTATGGCTTTGGGTCCGTCACTCTGCTTAATTTAGTGTTTAAACTGTTAAATAACGGGATCTGGCGTTAACTTCGTTAACTGTTAACAGCAGCTCAACAATCAGTCCTTCATCTCGGAAAAACAGTGGTTTCAAAACTGCGCCATTACCTGTAGCCACCGGGGCGGTTTGCTTGAGGAGACCTCGACTGATAAATTGCCCATAAAATCACATTAACAGAATACCGAAGGCATCCTTAAACTTCACTATTTCACCTCCGCGCTCCTCTCCGCTGGTCTCACCGACACTTGAGCACCCTTTCTGGGTTGCACAGTGTCGGTCGCCCCACCTTACCTCCGCGCTCCTCTCCCAGACACTTGAGCACACGTCCAGGGCCCCGGAGGTCAGGCCGGGGGGCCGCGAGACCATGGGTGGCAGCTCCGGGCACTTCCACTTTAGCCCAAAACGAGTGCTCACGATAACCAGATGAGCGCATAACGTCAACTAGGGAAAATAAAATAACACCACAGCTGTAGCCTGTTAGCTAACATCAGCTAAACTAGCTATCAGCTAACTAAAGATAACGTTAGCTGGTGGGGACCTGTGCTATACACCCAGTCGCCACTCACCAGGAACCTCTTTTAACAGTCACAGAAGAAACAGCATAGCTATTTTCTGCCAATTTATTCCAGTTAGCTTACCTGAAACTAACTGCGATGAGATGCTGTGTCCTGCGAGCTCAGTTCCAAACAAACACCGCAGAGATGAAACTCTGCCTCTGTGCCGACTTCTGTATGTGGGCAGACATTCTACGGCACTGGGCCGATCCAAAGCTGACGTAACAGAGACGTTTGAAGAGCTGGGACAAAAGAGTATTAAATTTAAAGATATCTGCCCATGCGGCCGACGCTTGTCAGACGTTATAAATTCAGGGCCGATGTGTCGTCCTCAGGCCGACGTCGGCCAGATGTATGTGTGCTATCTGGGTATGTTGCTAGTGTTAATCATCATGCTGTTTAAAGTTACCTTAGCGAACTTCAACTCTGCATTGATTTTCAGAATGAGGGAGTTTGATGAGACGCACTGCTTGTGAAAGAGCTGGATTCAGGTTGCAAGAGCATTTGGTCATGGTTAAAGTTAGATGCTTCAATCGAGATGAAGTTAGTCAAGCACACATTCCCATTGTCAGACTTTTTCAAGAAAGTGGATAAAAAGGGATGCGCCAGTTGGACACTCTGCACCAAAGAAATGAACTCTTCTAGCAGGGGTGTAGGCCTACATGCCCTGTTAGCACACTGTCAGACAGATGTAGCCTACATAGACAGAAAGTCACCACAATAATCACGACACAAAGTGTTGCACAGCTCCTCAGAAAAGAAGACTCAGCATTGCTCGAAACCCTTAATGCAGCAGAGAAAATCAGGGAGAGTGCTACGCCTAAACTACCAGTCAGGGTTTCCTCTAGGATTTTTTTGAAGCTGTGGTGGTGGGCTGCAGGGGAGGGGTAAAAAAAGGCGAAAAAATGTATGATTATGACAACTAAGAATGTTTATGTATAACTTATTTATTTGTTTTTCAACTGAGTCCACAACAAGCAGAACATGAACAGTGGAAAAAAACAAAACTGCATAACTGTACAGCTGTAAATCTAATGGCCTAGTTTGCAGCCTGGCTGAGAGCATTTTATTTTTCTTGCTTTTTTGAAAAAGAGTTCTAATGCTCTGTGATATGGGAACTCAGCCAGAGGTGGCCCATTGATGCTGAGTAGGAGGCATGCTGCCAGATGGCCCCCCTGCAGCCTATTCCTCAGGTCTGTCTTCACCTACACAAAAATACAATAAAAAAAGTGAGATCTGAGAAATTAAGAGAAAGCAATCCATCTCTGATTTACAGTGTACAGTTGACCAAATGTCTTACTCTGTTCATCGCCGGGAAATCTCTTTCACAGTTCACAGATGATATGGACACTGTCAAAGCAATGGCTGATAGCTGGCTCAAGCATGGGTACAGCTGTCCCCTTTCATCATTCTGGGATGCCATTTTTGACATTATGCTGACCTGGTCCATATTCTGAAACACAATCAATGGATTTACACTGATTAGGAGGATTACACTGCTTCAATATCATCTGTCTTTATAATTCCCTTCTTTATTAAATTCTCATTTTACCTTGAAGGCTCCAGTCAGTAGATGCTTGCTGTTCTTCTTACAGGTGGCCTCTTCTCCCTCACGTTCTTCTTGCCTGGTGCTTTCTCCTGCCTCACCACACATTGCAGTGCTGGAAGATGCTGTTGCACCTTATAGCTATTGTTACCTGGCTCACCTCACAGAGGCATCGCCTCGCTGCAGCGGCCTCGGGTTCGAATCCGGCTCACAGCCCTTTGCTGCATGTCAGTCCCCACTGTCTCTCTGTTTCCCCATTTCACTCTGTCCTGTCAATAAAGGCAAAAAGCCCATAAAAAAAGATGTCTTACAATATAAGTTTTTCTTGTTTAACACATAGAAGTTTTTCTTGTTAGATACATTACCATGCTGTTCAAAGTAAAAGAAATATCCACCAATTGCCAGTACATTTTATCTTTTGAAAAGTGCAATGAATGATCCTGCAACATTTCCTGTGTCATGATAAATGTCAAGGTAAATGTTGCCCCCTTGTGGCACTTCAATTTTCCAATTTGTGGATGTTTTTTTCAGTATTGAGGAGAGGACATTGTACATTTGGGGAGGGTGCTCGAGCACCTGCCCCATTGCCCCTTGATGGGCAAGTGCCCTTTTGTCAAAGCATTTTTAATTTTTAATTTTTTTTTTTTCGGTGCGTGTGTGTGTAGGCCTGCCTGTGCCCTTTAACAATAACATTTAACAATTAATTATAATTAATAATAATCTATTTGAATAAAATGACCTGGCTGCCATCACATAGACATATATACATAGATGCCGCATTGACTGCCTGAGCGCGTCCCAGCCGGCCGCCATCTTGGATGGGTCTCGCTTCGCCTCCACAGTGCATTCACTTCTATTGAGGAAGGAGCTGTTTGCATAAGTAAAATAGAATAACTCACTGAATTTTCAACTGATTTTCACGCGGTTTGGTTTGTTACAAACGGCACACATGTAGTTATGATACAGGATGCTTTCGTACATCAAAAATGCGGGATTTCATGCTTTAATGCTTTCTGCAGATAGCAACAGCATGTTATTTAGGTCACAACACAGTTCTTTTATTCACCTCAACCCCAGAGTGGGATATATATATATATATATATATATATATTTATATATACACATATATACACATACAGTATACTGTGTAAACATACTGTATAAACACAATATACCAATACAAAACATAGTATAGCATATTAATACTAATATATTATTAATATATTAATTTATTAATATATTTTAATGAAGAAAATGCTTGATCGTTGGTTGAGTTTATTTCTCACACTCACTCTATTATACCCACAGCCATCAGACTTCATAATTCTTTGTGAAATAGATGATCTTACAGACTTATTTGAAATTTCCTTTGGGGATTAATAAAGTTCTTCTTATTCTTATTACACTGACTGCTGTGATCCCTCAAAAGTAGTAAAAAAAAACATTTTCAATATTTATATTAACACTGAAATTAATTTTGGTATTGGTATTATAACTATGAAAATGGGACTGTGGTCAAGATAATTTGAAAAAAGATACAGAAGGATGAGCAGCAGGGGATATTTGCAGCACAGCTGGTGGAAAAGTGAATATGTGCACCAAGGTGTGCTATACATAATATGCTATACTATGTTTTGTATTGTGTATATTGTGTTTATACAGTATATACATCTCTCTCTCTCTCTCTCTCTCTCTCTCTCTCTCTATACATATATATATATATATATATATATATATATATATATATGAATATATATATATTCCACTCTGGGGTTGAGGTGAATGAAAGAACTGTGTTGTGACCTAAATAACATGCTGTTGCTATCTGCAGAAAGTATTAAAGCATGAAATCCCGCATGTTTGATGTACAAAAGCATCCTGTATCATAACTACATGTGTGCCGTTTGTAACAAACCAAACCGCATGAAAATCAGTTGAAAATTCAGTGAGTTACTCTATTTTACTTTTGCACTTCCTCAATAGAAGTGAATGCACTGTGGAGGCGACCCATCCAAGATGGCGGCCGGCTGGGACGTCGGCTCCAATCTTGGCTCCAATAGGCAGCGGCAGTTAATGCGGCATGTCATAGTGTGCAGTGTTGTGCAGACTGTAATGTGGCACTGAATATGTTGTAGACTCATAGAAAAAGAACAAGAAACATTGATAAGAACAAGAAACATTGATAACCCTTGGTTATCAATGGGTATTTTCAAGGCAAGCCGAGGGTAACCAGTTGTCTCAGGTCAGCCCAAATCAAAATGTTACCTGGATGCTGACGTAATTTACTAATACCTGAGGAAAGCTGTGCGTTCTGTGAGTCTCAGTGGCTCACACAGGCAGACATGCAGTTTGTGTTATACTGTCTTTTGTTGACGTGAAATCGAGTCCAGCTTGATGCAAATTTTGTATGTCATATTTTCTTTACTTTCTTTTTTTTAATGTCGCTGGTACGTAGTGCTCACTTACAGAAGCATATTCGCTGTGGTAGATGTGGGCTGCGACTTTAAAATCGCCAGTAATATGTTGTGTATGTTTGTGAATTTGTGACAAATCTGCTGACGGAGGCGCAGCACATCTGCAGCTGTTCAGTAAGGAAACCAGTTAAATTGGAAACCAGTAGGGACATAACCCCGGGAGTATTTTGAGGGCTGCCAGTCCTTTCTATTGATTGCAGCTACCCATTGCCGTCTTCTCTCGGCATCAAGAGGTACACGATAAAAAGCTAAATTAGCTTTGTAACCTTGCCTGTTTGCACAGCCCACCGCACAGCAAGAAATCACCGTATTTTCCACCACGAGAGAAGGAAAAATAATGAACTACGGGATTTGCCGGCTTACATGCTTTACTTCCGCCATCCGTCATGGCGCTCTTCATTGGCGCACGCAGAGCGTGACGTCAGACGCTCAGGGTGAATATTTCACTGAGACTATGCAATATGCATATTCACATAATGTTGGACTATTATAATTACAATATTTAAAAAAAACACACTATTTCTATATTTTATAAAGAAAATGCATTCAGAACAGGATTAGAATAGATTTACATTTTAAATATGACAAAATATTGCTTTCACAGCAGCAAAGTTAATGTTTACAACAGCAAAATTATTATATAAACTGAACAATATCTCACTAGGAAGAAATAGGAAAACGTCAGTAAAAAAATGTCATTTTAACTAACTAATATATTGTGTGCACGTATACATCTATACATACAGTACAGGCCAAAAGTTTGGACACACCTTCTCATTCAATGCGTTTTCTTTATTTTCATGACAATTTACATTGTAGATTCTCACTGAAGGCATCAAAACTATGAATGAACACATGTGGAGTTATGTACTTAACAAAAAAAGGTGAAATAACTGAAAACATGTTTTATATTCTAGTTTCTTCAAAATAGCCACCCTTTGCTCTGATTACTGCTTTGCACACTCTTGGCATTCTCTCGATGAGCTTCAAGAGGTAGTCACCTGAAATGGTTTTCCAACAGTCTTGAAGGAGTTCCCAGAGGTGTTTAGCACTTGTTGGCCCCTTTGCCTTCACTCTGCGGTCCAGCTCACCCCAAACCATCTGGATTGGGTTCAGGTCCGGTGACTGTGGAGGCCAGGTCATCTGCCGCAGCACTCCATCACTCTCCTTCTTGGTCAAATAGCCCTTACACAGCCTGGAGGTGTGTTTGGGGTCATTGTCCTGTTGAAAAATAAATGATCGTCCAACTAAACGCAAACTGGATGGGATGGCATGTCGCTGCAGGATGCTGTGGTAGCCATGCTGGTTCAGTGTGCCTTCAATTTTGAATAAATCCCCAACAGTGTCACCAGCAAAACACCCCCACACCATCACACCTCCTCCTCCATGCTTCACAGTGGGAACCAGGCATGTGGAATCCATCCGTTCACCTTTTCTGCGTCTCACAAAGACACGGCGGTTGGAACCAAAGATCTCAAATTTGGACTCATCAGACCAAAGCACAGATTTCCACTGGTCTAATGTCCATTCCTTGTCTTTCTTGGCCCAAACAAATCTCTTCTGCTTGTTGCCTCTCCTTAGCAGTGGTTTCCTAGCAGCTATTTGACCATGAAGGCCTGATTCGCAGTCTCCTCTCAACAGTTGTTCTAGAGATGGGTCTGCTGCTAGAACTCTGTGTGGCATTCATCTGGTCTCTGATCTGAGCTGCTGTTAACTTGCGATTTCTGAGGCTGGTGACTCGGATGAACTTATCCTCAGAAGCAGAGGTGACTCTTGCTCTTCCTTTCCTGGGTCGGTCCTCATGTGTGCCAGTTTCGTTGTAGCGCGTGATGGTTTTTGCGACTCCACTTGGGGACACATTTAAAGTTTTTGCAATTTTCCGGACTGACTGACCTTCATTTCTTAAAGTAATGATGGCCACTCGTTTTTCTTTAGTTAGCTGATTGGTTCTTGCCATAATATGAATTTTAACAGTTGTCCAATAGGGCTGTCGGCTGTGTATTAACCTGACTTCTGCACAACACAACTGATGGTCCCAACCCCATTGATAAAGCAAGAAATTCCACAAATTAACCCTGATAAGGCACACCTGTGAAGTGGAAACCATTTCAGGTGACTACCTCTTGAAGCTCATCGAGAGAATGCCAAGAGTGTGCAAAGCAGTAATCAGAGCAAAGGGTGGCTATTTTGAAGAAACTAGAATATAAAACATGTTTTCAGTTATTTCACCTTTTTTTGTTAAGTACATAACTCCACATGTGTTCATTCATAGTTTTGATGCCTTCAGTGAGAATCTACAATGTAAATAGTCATGAAAATAAAGAAAACACATTGAATGAGAAGGTGGGTCCAAACTTTTGACGAAGACAGCCAGCGTAGGTGGAGAAGTTCCGGGGGTAGCTAGGTTAGTTAAGGATCAGGGAATTAGGAGCGTCCTCCCGCTTTCCAGCTTTGTGTATGGGCGTCTGTCACGCTGTCAGCCGCTCGGTGTGCCAGCCAGGGGCAAAAATCCCATTTCATAGTTGGTGGGGACAATAAACAGTAACATTTTAGAGAATAATTCCAGGGGGGATTACAGCACCACGGACAGCGTGCGTACAAAGGCCTGACAAGCGTCTCCTTTTAGATGTGTTTGCTGCTAGAGAAATTATACATAATAAATGAAGACAGTGACATATTTTAAATAAAAAACAATGAGTTGAACATTCATTTCAAGCTTTTGTAGTACAGCGAATTTCAGAATTGTGCGAGTGACTCCGTGATTCATTTATTCATTCCACTCTTGCGAAGCACACACACACAGACGCCTGTCTGCACATGTAAACTATGGAGACAGACAGTTTGCCAAAAGCTTATTTGACGCGTTCACTAAAAAAAATAAAAATAAAAAAAATGATGTGTACATGCACTATGTGTGTGCGAGATTCACACGCAAGTGTAGTGTTTGTGTGGCGTTTGTAACGCGCTGTGCACGCTTTTACTGGTAAGACGTGTAAGCGCGCCATGTGAGTAGAGCGAACAACGCCTGCTCGTCATGTAGCGGGTGTGTGTGTAACGCTCAGGACACAGATCTGATGTGTCCTGAGTAGGCACAAGTGACGCATTGTAGTGTGGTTGGGTGAAACATTTGACCCCTCATAGTGTGTGTGCATGCGTGTGCGTCTTTGTGTAGGACTGTGGATGTGTGGGTGACATTGGGATGATGAATATTTTTAGGCGGTGAGTGACTTTGGATGTTTTGTTTTTGTTGTTTTTTGTTGTTTTTTAAAAATGCACACACCTCTGTCTTGTATATCTACCTATAGGATCGCAGAGAAAAAAAGTAAATAACAAAAAATTAAATAAGGGGATTTTAATATTTATTAAGTCATTTATTTATTGATTAATTTTCTATTTATTAATCAACAACAGCAACAGTGCCACTCCCATGTTTGGCAAGGCCCCCAGCCAGCACCACTAACACAACAACAGTTTTCGGGGCAAGACCAGAGAACAAATAAATTAAAACATCTAACAAATGAATATAATCATAACAAAAGGGGTAGGTTTCTATGTATTTGTTGGGTGTATGTTTGCAATGTCTGTGTGTGGTGTGTCTGAATGATGGTTTACATGTGTATTGTGGGTGGTGCACAGGCAATAAAGCTGGTAAGTGGGAAGGTGGCATTGGGGTGGGAGTGTTATGGATTGAGGATATTGATGAATAGGTTCCAGGTTATGTCAAAATCAGAAGCTTGTTTTTTGATAGAAGCAGATCATTTTTTCATTGATATGTATTCGATTAGTAGATTTTACCAGCGTGTGATGGAGATTTTGTTCCTTGTTTTCCAGTTTATGAGGGTAGTTTTCTTGGTGATGGTTCGGGCAATGGAGAGTATTCTGATGGATGTATTGTTGAGGTTTATAGAGGACATGTTGCCAAGTAAGCAGAGAGAGGGGGAGAGTGGGATGTGGCAGCCCAGAAAAAGAGAGAGGTTGTCAGTAATGTCCTGCCAGAATTGTTTGATAGGTGTGCAGTTCCATGTGGCATGCACGGTCTGTGGTGTGTTGTGAGCAGTGTGGGCAGATATCTGTGTCTACAAACCCCATTTTAAACATTCTTTCTCCTGTGTAGTGTACGCTATGAATAATTTTGAATTGAATCAGTTGTGTGTTTGTATTAGTGGACATGGAAAATATGTTTTTGCATATTTGGGTTCAGAAGTTGGCACCGGGGGTGATCTGCAGGTCATGTTCTCATTTTTCTGAGGGGGTGGCTATTAAATGATCGGATGTGGATATTATTATTATTATTATGGATATGCATTTTGGACAGTAGTTTGTTTTTTTTAAGTAGAGATGTTGATCAGGTCCGATGTTAGTGGGAGGAGATCTAAGTTGGATGAGGTAATGTTGGTTTTTTTCTTTAACTGAGGATTTAATCTGGAGAAATTCTAGAAAGTGATTCTCCCTGATGCCGTACTTCTGAAGCAAATGAGGAAATGAGACCGAAGTGTTGTTATGGAAAATACTTAAAACACTTGCTGCTGCAAGTGATTCGATAAATATTGCGAACAAAGAAGGAGAGAGTGGGCATCCTTGCTTAGTGCCCCTGTGCAAAGTGAAATGTTGTGATATTATTATACTATTGAATGATGGGTGTGGATATTATTATTATTATTATGGATATAAATTTTGGACAGTAGTTTTTTCTAGTAGAGATGCTGATCAGGTCCGATGTTAGTGGGAGGAGATCTAAGTTGGATGAGGTAATGTTGATTTTCACTTTAACTGAGGATTTAATCTGGAGAAATTCTAGAAAGTGATTCTCCCTGATTATGGAAAATACTTAAAACACTTGCTGCTGCAAGTGATTCGATAAATATTGCGAACAAAGATGGAGAGAGTGGGCATCCTTGTTTAGTGCCCCTGTGCAAAGTGAAATGTTGTGATATTATTCCGTCAGTGGTGATAGAGGCCTTTGGTGATGTATACTGTACAATATCCTTACCCAGTGGATAAATAATTAAACCAAACTAAATTGTTTTAGTGTAGAAAACAAAAATTCCCAGTTTACCTTATCAAATGCCTTTTCGGCGTCGAGTGATAGTATGGCTGTTAATGGGTTTGTGTGTGATGAGTAATGGATAAGGTTAATGAGTCTGTAGGTTATTTGATGAGTGTCTCCCTTTCATAAAGCCAGTTTGGTCTGAGTGGATGATAGATGGAGTGACTGTTTCAATTCGTAATGCTAGGGCTTTGCTGATGATTTTGATATCGGTGTTGAGGAGAGACAGGGGTGTGCTAGCTTGAGGGGGATATGGGGTCTTTGTCTGGTTTTAAGTTTGGATTGTTGTTTAATTTCGGTTGTTACTCTATTAAATATATGGGCTAAAATATTCCAAAAGTGTTTATAGAACTCAGCAGGGAAGCTTTCAGGTCCTGGTGATTTATTGTTGGGCATGGGTTTGAATGCTTGGTGGAGTTCTGTAATTGTAAATGGTTGATCCAGAGTATTAGCTTGGTCTTCTGTGAGCTGAGGCAGATGAATATTGCGTAGGAAGGTGTCTATGTCTTTTTTGGTTTGGTTTGTGTGTTGATGAATATAAATTGGTGTAAATACTTCTTATTTATTTCCTCAGGTGTATGTACAAGTTTCCCTGCTGAGTTCATAATTGTTGTAATTGTTGTTTTTTTTCTTTGTTTCGTTTGATTTGGTTGGCCAAGTATTTTCCAGATTTATTACTGTATGCAAAGTTTTTGTGTCGAATCTTTCTTGGAGGAATTTAGTTTTTTTGTTTAAGTGTTCATTCTGTTGTAGTCTGTATTTCTGTAGATTTTGTATTTATACTGTGGAATTTATTGCGTTGATGTTCTAGTTCATTAATCTTTTGTTCTAAGTATGTTTCCTGTTGGCTGTCCTTCTTTTTCTTGTGTGTGGAGTATGATATGATTTTACCTCTTAACACTGCTTTCCCTGTTTCCCAAAGTAGTGATGGTGCTATTTCAAGTCAGTCATTTATTTTTAGGAAGGATGCCCACTATCTTTTGTTAAAATTGTAAAATTCAGGGTCCTCAAGTAAGTTGCCTGCCTTGACGTTGTACCTGAAGTTTTTGTTTGAAGTGTTCGAATTTTGCCACAATGGGAAGGGTGTGTTTGTTTGCAGGGTTTTTGTTCAATGTTCCCTTTATGCCTTTTGGTTGGACATTTCACCTAAAATAACCTTCTTGTTCTTACCTTATCAAGGTCATAAAAAAGCATTCAACTTCACTGGAGTAATACAAATGCAAAACTTTGATTTCCATATGTTCTGGTGTGTCCCCTTGCATCCATTTCCATGTTCTCATTATTTCCATAACTGTTATTTTGGCCACAAGCCAAACTATCTGCATTTGATGCAAGAAGCTAAAAGGCTGGGGCTCACTCAGGCTGAGTAATTAGTTAACCTGAGAGAGTGTTCATGATCCACGATGGGTCTCAATATACCAGGGATGATAATGATGGTAGCTTTCTATGTGCTGGTGTTGGGAACCGGCATCTGGGCGTCCATGAAATCTAAAATGATAGAGAAAAGCACACTCAGTAGTCATGTAGAAGTTTCCTTTTTGGCTAACCGCAGGGTCAGCTTGCTACTGGGAGTATTTACAATGACAGGTGAGTTGAGGTACACTAGACTGATTATACTATGTACTATATTCTTCACAACAGTCCATGATACTTTGATATTTTATGTCTGTTTCCTTTGAAGAGCATTTACAACATTAGTTATTGCTTCTTTGTGTGTTTATCTCCTGCCACAGCTACTTGGGTTGGAGGTGCCTTTATCATCGGTGTTGCAGAGTCTGTGTATGATCCTACCAAAGGTCTAATCTGGGCTCTTGTTCCTCTGCAGGTGTCTCTTTCCTTTATTATTGGTAAGACTCTCAGTATTTTTTTTACAAGAAAAATGTAATATTCAAACGTTATCCTCAAGTTGTCTTTTTTTTTTTTTTAAAGGTGGATTGTTCTTTGCAAAGCCAATGAGGGAGAATAATTACATAAGTATGATGGATCCCTTTCAGAGGAAATATGGAAAACCACTGACTGCGGTTCTCGCCGTTGTTCCAGTCATAGCTGAAATCATCTGGGTTCCTGGATTACTGATTTCTTTGGGTAAAATTATGCAAACACACTGAATAATACAATTTCAGTTCTCAGTGTTGAGGTCAGGACCACCTAAACCTAGACCAGGTCATGACCAAGACCAGAGTATATTGGCCAAGGCTTAGAGGGTTTGAGACCAAGTCAAGACCCAGACCAAGGCAGGACGAGATTGAGTCATGACCATTACTCTGAGGGATTGAGACTACGTCAAGACCAAGACCAAAACAGGGCAAGACCAATTTAAGACCAAGACCAGAGTGTATTGAGATAGACACAAGACTGTGACTTTGAGGGGTTGAGACCAAGTCAAGACCAAGACCAAGGCAGGGAAAGACTGAGTCAAGACCAAGACCAGATTGTATAGAGACCAAGACAAGACCATGATTTTCAGGGGTTAAGACCAAGTCAAGACCAAGACCTTGAGGGGTTGAGAATGAGTCAAAACCAAGACCAGATTATATTGAGACCAAGACAATACCAAGACTTTCATAAGCTGAGACCAAGCCAAGACCAGGACCAAGTTCACAACTAAAGCCTGATTTATGGTCGTGCGTTGAATCGACGACGTAGCTACGTTGTAGGCTACGGGGCTACGCAGAGGGCTCGCCGTAGCCCCCGGCGTAGCCTGACGTGCACCTCCCCAAAAATGTAACTACGCGTCGAGGCGACGCAGACCCAGCGCAGACCGGCACGGCTGTGATTGGTTTGCTTGGTTGCAAAGCATTTCCGGTTCCGAATTTTCCACCGCCATCCCCGCCGTCTTTAAACATCTTCTATTGCCATGTAGATGTTGTTAAGGCTCATTATATATATGCCATTATGCACAACGTTCAATACGGATACGGCCGGAGCCGTCTGTCCGTGCTCCGCGTTCATTTCTCTGTGACCGAAAAAGCCGGAAGCTAAACGAAGAATCAACTAGAGACGACGATAACCACTCAGCAAAGGAACAAAGCCTCCTACTGCTCTGGTGGTGAATTGCACCGCGACGAAACGGAGTGACGGAGAAGTTCGAAGGGTTCACGACGGCGTCACGGCAACCACGTAGCGACGTCGTCGACTCAACGCACGACCATAAATCAGGCTTAAGACTTTGAGGGGTTGAGAATAAGTCAAGACTAAAACCAAGGCAGGGAGAGACTAAGTCATGACCAAGACTTTGGGGGGTTGAGACCAAGACAAGACCAAGACCAGAGTGTATTGATACCGAGACAAGAACAAAATTTTCCGGGGTTGAGACCAAGACCAAGGCAGGGCAAGAACAAGTCATGACCAAGACAAGCTTGTATAGGCACAAATACAAGACCAAGACTTTTAGGGATTGAGACTGAGTCAAGACCAAGACCAAACCAGTGCAAGTCCCAAACTGCATGGCACTGCATGGCTCTCTTCTGATAACATGAATTTGAAAGATCATCTGGCATATCCATATTCACATAAAAACACCCACAGAAAACAACTGAAGATTTCTCTGCCTTCACTTTTATGTCATATGTGTATGTGTGTGTTTCTATATGTGAAATTTCTTGATGAAATAATCAAGTGGCATTGCAGAGGTGCAGTCTTTGCATTGGGAATTTTCATTTGTCTTCTATGCAGACACAAATACAAGTTTACAAAGGAGCAGAAATCAACCCAGCTATCACTAGAAAAAAATAGGGAATGCTGCTCTGGGTCAAGGCTCTGTGTAGTTGTTAAAAAAAATCAGGTGCTTTTCAAGGATAGGGCAAAGAGTTACTGAAAGATAAAAAATAACACCTGGCCAGCTCACTCAGTGCAAAAGTCCATGATACAGGCAGGCAGTTCAAAAATGCATCCAAGGCACCCTGACTTTATTAATACATAAAACCAACACATTTAGAAGAGTCTAAAGAGTCTTCATCAGGTTGTAAAATGCATTGGAAACTGGTCTGCAATTTAAGAGCTCATGTGAGGGTCATGTGACACAGGTCACAATATATATTGGTGTAGCCCGACTACACAAAAACCACATTCACAGAAAATAGAAAGACATAAATGTAAACTATAAATTAGTAACATATTTAGTAACAAGCCAAAGGATCAATACCAAATAAATAAAAAGAAAACAACGGTGAAATAAAGTAAGAATTCTTACATTTTGCGACAAACCTTGACATTAGTGGCAGAAACTGAAAAATATAAGATATGTATGACAAGGACACAAAACAATATGTGTGAATGGACAACAAACTCATAATGTGTATAAAATTGAATTTTTTATGAAGTGTATCACTCATGATAACTTATTGACAATAGGGGATAAAGATAAACCTAAACATTATATTATAACAAGTCTGTTTCCATTTTTATTTATTTGGCATTGAACCTTTTTTTCTTTTTACTAAATATGTTAATTATTTAATTCTTAATGAATGTTTAATTTTTTATTTATTTTTTATTTTTATTTTATTTTATTTCATTATTTATTTTGTGCACATGCAATTCAGTGATAACCCTGTAGTTGTGATGTTGACTGGTCTTGAAATAAAGAGTCCTCTTTATCTGAGACCAAGACAAGACGAAGTAAAAATGCAGCTGAGTCCAAGATGAGACCGGAACCTTAAAAAGGTGGTCTCAATACCAAAACTGATCTCTGCCTGAGTTATACATCCAATGTATCCTTCATATTTGTTCATGCGTTTGTTGCAGCGGCGACCATGACCGTCATCTTGGATCTGCCCTTTAGTGTTTGCGTCTGGATCTCTGCTGCAGTGGCGATCATCTACACCGTTCTTGGAGGTCTCTACTCAGTTGCATACACTGATGTCATCCAGCTGTTACTTGTGCTTTTTAGCTTGGTGAGTTTTACACAGTGAAAACAAATTTCTCATGCAATGAATGGGGTGTTTGAAAATTTTCTGAAATAAGAACAAGCTCATCTTCTCACAGTGGCTGTGTGTCCCCTTTGCTATGACAAGTGACGTTTATACTGACATCACTAAAACAGCGTTGAACCACACATATCAGGCCGCCTGGCTTGGCCAGCTTCAGTCTCATGACATCGGAAGATGGATTGATGATTTCCTATTGATGGTAAGATGAATAACAGTATATTGGATTGTGTCTTCTCAACCATATTTGTTTGTGGGGAAAAAAGTGCATCATCCTCCTATTTTAAAGAATGTTATTTTGGTTTGTTTAAAAGCTTCGTTTGTCCAGACTGTAGGCAATATGGCCGTTCAGGATTTCCATCAAAGGATTCTCTCCTCCAGCTCCACATCCACAGCCAGAATCATCTGTTTCATAGCAGCAGGTGGAGTCATCATTGCAGGACTTCCATCGGTGTTGATCGCTGCTGTCGCAGCTTCAACTGGTAAATTTATGAGTTCATGGTATCTTTAACTTTCCATATTGGTAAATGCAGCCGTAACTCTTGTTTGTTTTTGTTTCAAGACTGGAACTCCACCACATATGGTTCTCCTTCTCCATATGAGCGAGGGGAGGCGGCCATGGTGTTGCCCATCATCCTTCAGCATTTGACCCCAAGCTACATTTCTGCTTTTGGCGTTGGAGCTGTTGCGGCTGCAGTGATGTCATCCGCTGACTCTTTTCTCTTATCTGCAACCACCATCTTCACCACCAGCATCTACCAGACCATCAGGAGTCAGGTAGCAGAAGCAGGGGGGTGGAAGTAGCAATTTTTAACCTAACATTTGAGTTGTAAATATCTGCTTGTGTATTATTTTCCTCTGCAGGCATCAGATAAAGAGCTGCAGTGGGTGATTCGTCTCTCCATAGTGGCTGCAGGACTTGTTGGAACATCCCTCACCTACCTGGACGGCGGCATCTTAGTGTTCTGGATCCTGGGCTCAGACTTGACCTACACCATTTTATTCCCTCAACTGATCTGCGTCCTCTTTACGGAGGTATCCAACGGTTACGGGGCGATCGCAGGCTACCTTGTTGCAGTGGTAATGAGACTGTTGTGTGGAGAGCCGTTGTTAGGCCTTCCAGTGTTCCTGCAGTTCCCGGGTTGCACTTTAGAGGATGGTGTTTACATTCAGCGCTCTCCTGTCAAGACCATTTGCATGCTGTCTGCTCTGGTCTCCATTCTTATGGTTTCCTATGTGGCCTCACTCCTGTTTAACAAGGGGATTCTTCCTGGGAGGTGGGATGTGTTCAAGGTGAAATCCCAGGGAGCACCAGCAGATGGTGCCAAAGAGGTTGACTTTGAAAATGAAGAGGACACAGTGGCTTCTGCACCGATGCTTGATACAGGATGCTAGATTTTGCATCCCTTTTTTAAAAAAAAAAAAGTTTTTGTGTGTTTCTGACAAGATTGCTAGTTTAGGGTGATGGCAAAGGATTCATTGCAATGACTGTTTTACAGACTTATAATTAAAAAGCTCCCCTCTTCCAAACTTCCTCAAATCTGTCATTTAAATCTAACAATTATAAAATGATGCTCTTAACACTGGAAACTGAAGACTGGCTACAGGTATTATGCACATTTTCACTTTCAAAAGAACTCCCATTGTAAGTCTCTTATTTTGTAGGGAGAATTTAATGTTCTATCTTATGACTCTTAAATGTCTCCATTAATTTTTGACAATGCTTTGATAACGGTTGCATAACAGTCACTGTATGCTGGTTGTTTTCTATGTTCTATGTTCTAAGTCTCTCTCAAATGACAGAGTACCAGGGCCACATTAAGCACAGAAAAATCTGAGATGTTAAAAAAAATAAGGTCATACTTATATTATGTAAATTAAGTTGTAATTAAGAGAATCAAGTTAAACTCTTTAAAGAGAAAAAGTTGTAATATCCCAAGAATGACCTTGTAAATTTGCATAAAAAATAATTAACGCACTATTTCAACCTTTTCTTGTAAGTGTAAACTTTATTTGTGTGACAATAAAACTTTTCCCTCTAAATAGTAGCTATGACTATATTCTCATGAAATTATGACTTTTTTGTTTTTTTTTTAAATCACAACTTAGTACTTGTAATATTATTATTCTTGATCAATATCTTTATGTGTTGAATAAATTATTGTCACGAACCAGCTCTTTGGAAGAAAGGGAAGCAAAGTAAAACCAGATGAAACTGGTTAAAAAAAAAACAAAAAAAAAAACACCGAGGCCGAGGCCGGGTCTATGCAGGGGCGAGAGGGGGCAATGTCCCCTTAAACAAATGTCTTGCCTCCTCAAATCAAATCCTCCGAAAAAGGCACAAAGCTGAAAAGTTTTCTCATCTGTCTCCACTCCATTCCGTGCTGTGTGCCGGCTGTGTGTGATCTACTGTCTGCAGTCGGCAGAGACCCTCCCCCCAGTAAACACCCAATCACTATTTAGTATGCAAATGAGCCAAGATGCATCGACGTCAGGTTTCTCAGTCTCAGTGAGGCAGGATGCAGCAGTGAAGTGAAGCTCCGTTAAACTCTCGTAGCGTCTCGTGTCGTGAGATACTTAATATATAGTGAACAACAAAGTGTGAGCATAGAGAGTGAGCCTGTCAGTGTGAATGTTTCTTCAATCACACAAGTACAGCGAGAGATGAGTTTATGCTGCATGTCACATACTGAGGACAAATGCCCTGTGTGTGCCAGACCCCTACATAAAGCCCCGCCTAGCCTCTAGTTCTGCACGCTGGTTTTTAATAATCACAGCTTTTTTCTTTTCTTTTTTTTTTTTTTTTTACAAAGCTTTTATTAACTTTTCACTCCTGCAGCTTTCAGCAGCTCAGATGAGAGTGGAGTGAAGAGAAATCTGTTAAATTGCTAACAAAAAACAACAAAAAATGACAAAAAACCCCAAAACAAAAAAATCTAAAATGTTCTGCTCTAGCCTATATCTGACCTGTTTATTAGTTCTGTTAGTTTGATACGTTTTTTTTATGACTAGCTTTGGTAAATACTGGCTATAGTGAGGTTATTGTAATTATTAGGTTCAAATTTATTTCATATGCCTAGATGCCTAATGGCTATCCAATAAGATAAATGTTAAGATGTTGGTTGTGCCTGGATGAAGGATATTTTTATTTTATTTTTTGTTTATTTTATTTTTCAGTTTTCCTCCCTGAGGGATTGCCACCTTATTGTGGTCAGGGGGTTTGTGTGCCTCAGTGACCCTAAGAGCTATACCAGCAGGAGTTTAGTCTTCAGGTGGGACACCCAAGTTGGACAGGTCTTTCGGGTAGAGGCCTGACAACGTGCAATCCATTTCTTTAGGTTGGGGGTTGGACACACAGCTAACAACAACCCAATTCCATGTAGAAAACACTGTTATCAACAACACAACAAGCGGTGAGCACATTTGAGACCACGGTGCTTTGACACCCTCTGTAGGGCACTCACACAGCGTCCCCACATCCTGCGAGTGAGTGAGTGACCTTTATTTGTCAGCTCTACCTATGGCAAAAATGTACTGGAGCATGATGCCCCCTTCACATTTATGACTGCCCCCTCATATGTGGCTGCCTAGAACCGGGCTTGCTTGGAGCCCTTGGCTTCCCTTCAAACAGCATCTCGAAGGCGTCTCATGGCAAATAGGACGATGGTAGACCTATTCGAGCCGTCCTGCCGCCTCCGTCCAACGCGATGAACAATGTCGACCCCATCCTCCAGGCTCTGACGGCTCTTTGGGGCAGTTTTGCCCAGGATATCCATGATCTTGCGCCTGATGTCTTCTCCCTCGTCCTCCTTCACTCCGTGTAGCCTATTTTCAGAGACCACCTTCTGCTGTAGCGCTGGCAGTCAGCGACCTCCACTTTCAGAGCCTTATTTTCTTCTTGTAGTTTTTGAACCACCTTTTCCACATTAACCAGCCCTTCTTTTGCTGGTTGATGTCTAAAGTAAGCAGTTGAACAGCAAAAGTGAGCTTCTCCAGCTGCTTTGAGGTAGATTCAGTTGCTTTTTTAATGTCAGAAATGGTGCGAAAAGTATCGTCATGCTTCTCCGACAGCTCCCGGACTGCATCAAGAATTTCCCCGCTTTCTCTGCTGCCGGCATCGGCGCGCTTCACCTTTTTAGCCGGAGGTTTCAGTGGAGTGTCCGGGAGAGGGACCGCCAAGGACTCGAACTCTTCAAATTGAAGATTTGGGTCGGAATCAAACCATACCTTTTTGGTTGAATTTTTGCTAGTTTGTGCTCCGTTTACCTCAACAGCAGTCGTGTCATCAGAGCTTCCCCAGGAAGGAGAGTTTGAGGTAGTTTTGTCAGCTTCCTCCATCATGGTGCTTGTAGTGGACGAGCTTTTCTTGTCTTTCCTCTTCCCCATTAAGTTCAAGAATGTCACCGTCGGTTAGGTTAAAACATTTGTGCTGCCTTCGTGCAAAATTCAAAGTTTATTTCAGTTGTATAACCGCAAAACCTCCGAAGCACCCAACAGAGCGAAGGACACACGCTCACCTACACCGCCGCCATCTTGGCCTCAAACAAGAAATTGTTTAAAAAGTAAAATCACATCAATGACATGATCATCATGGCCGCTGGCATGTGAGCACAGTGCTGCAGGCTCCGCCACTCATCTTTTTAAAATAACCACTTTGCAATGATGAACAAGGTCTGGGTTCCAAACTAAGAAACGATAAAACCTTTTTGGTTAAGCTGAGTATAAGTAAGGAGGAAAAATGGACTTGAATGGTGCTACTTTACAAACATTTCAACCACGTGGATGGCGACCAGCTGACAGAGACTATAATGGCATCTGACCAGATAACTGTGTGGTTGCCACAGCTGCTCGGTGAACAACAGCTCGTCACACCTTTACCTATCGAGAGGGCTTACAGGACTGAGGTCAAGCCGGCCCTCACGTGTTTTTGCGGTGTGTGCATATACTGCACATTACAGCAAGAGCGAGAAAGGAGTGATTTCAAAGTAAAATCAAGCTTTTGAAAACGTCACGTCAATCTGACGTAGCATTTGAAATAAAAGCCCTCTGAACTGTCATATTTCCCTGTGCTCCATCTACAGTAAGATTAATATTGAAAAGAAAAAGAAAAAACTAACCGTTGTTAGTCGACCGTTCCACTTCAGACTGATAGTAGCCTACTCGACCTCAGGGTGTCACCCAGAAAATATAGGGTCAATCTGATGTAGCATTGTTCCAACGTGAGGGCTGGCTTGATCAAATGTTTCAAAGTGAGAGCTGCTTGACTAGCCTGGTTCCAGACCATAGACCCAGCCCACTCAACTGAGTAGGCTTGTCTCACTGGTCTGGTATACTTCATTGAATTTGTGATTTATCTCGTCCAAACGATGGACGGACCAATGAACGCCGGGGGTCTAGCACTTAGCCAATCAGCGACAATGCCGACTGCTGCAGATCCTACAGACCACATTAACGATGCTATCGAGGTATTTCGCCACTACTCGCGTTAATGGAGGACCAAATTAAGGAAGCAAATTCCCTCCCCTTGTAAATCGTCTTCAATGGAGGCGATATCAGACTGAAGGTTCTGGGAGCTTCAGTCTGACACTCAGGCTACTGCTTGACCTCAGTCTTACACGATAGCTTCCAAACAACCTAAGCGAGACACACCGAGGATCATTTTCATACGACTCCAAAGCATGAGAACCAGAGATGAAATTCTTTGTCTGTCCCGTGAGATAAAAACACTTAACTACAATGCATTGAAAACCTTTCTCTTCCCGGATTACAGCCCTGTGCTGAGAAAAAGGAAGGAATACAACCGGGTGAAGCTAAAATTGAGGGAAAAGGGAATAATGTACTCCATACGCCATCCTGCAAGACTTCGAGTTCAATATAAAGGTACTGCAAAAATATTCGAGATGCCAACTGCAGCAGAGGACTTCATCCAAGAGATGGAGTAACCTGCCGAACATAGAAAACCTGTTGAACATTCTTCTGCTGTAAACCTGCTGCAAGCCCCGGCATGAACTGGAAGTGGCGAAGAGACAAAACAGTCTTACAGCAAAAGATAAGTAAACTAACACAGCGTGAGAAACACAGTACTGTATTTACTTGTAAAGTGCTGTAATGATTGAATGAAGAATGATCTGCTTATAAAGCCTGATGAAATTGATTATTATGCTGATCACTCTAACTAAATAGCATCAGCTGAGAGACGCAGTAACTTTTACTCACACGTGATGGGAAATGCACTGAAAAGGGGATAAGAAACAATATTGGGCACGGAAAATATTAATGATGGTGGGAGGATTGAGGGAATGCTCCGTTTTTTTGTTTTGTTTTTCTTGCTGTTGTTTCTGCACATGGGGGTGTGCCCGTGTGGGTGACAGAACTAGATAATTGTTTTGTGTTTCGCTTTCCCCCCCTTTATTTGGCTTTGCCATTAAGACTGTTTAAAAACAACAAAGTTCCAATTCAGTTTTTTTTCTCTTCATTCTTTTTTTTCTAATGATTTCCAAAGTCTAAATTTATATTTAGAAAAGGTATGGAGCCAAGCAGGGCAAAGGGGATTGTTGCCGTAGTAGAGAGAGCTATGGAGTTTTCTACTATTTGCTACTTGTGTGTGTGTGTGTGTGTGTGTGTGTGTGTGTGTGTGTGTGTGTGTGTGTATGTATGTGTGGGGGGGTCCTTTCATTTTTTCTGTTTTGTAAATATATTTTCTCTTTTGTCAAACCAGTGTTAGTGTCAAATCAATCCTCTCTACACAATTGAATATTAAGTATGATTAAATCATTAAATGTGAAGAACCTGCCAAACTTGGAGGTATCAGAAGTAACTGCTGCAAAACTCTTATCTGGATTTTTTGGGATATTTAATGCTGTAAAATATTAAGTCATATGAAATGAGTAATACTTTGACAGTGATTTCATGTAACGTGAAGGGTATTAATAACCCTATTAAAAGAAAAAAAAATTGTAAATGATCTAAAAATGAAAGAATGTGGAGTGGCACTCCTACAGGAAACCCATCTCACAGAAATTGAACATGACAAACTAAGGAACTATATATGAACTCAACTGATAATTTGGGAATCGTTAAAAGCATTTTTGAGAGGACAAATAATCTCATAAACAAAACTACTCAGCTGGCAAATTAAGAAGGAGGAAAATGCTAAAATAATTCACTCAATAAAAAAGAAAGAAGGGGAAATGGTACATGACCCAGTAGAAATTAATAAGTGCTTTGAATCATTTTATCAAGACTTGTATCAATCTAAAGGTAAATTAAATGTAACCATGTGCGATCAGTTTTTGAATAAAGCATCTCTGCCCAGATTATCTGAAGACAAAAGAGAAACTTGAGGGGCCATTTTAAAGCCAATGGACCATTTACAACTAGGGAAAGCCCCGGGCCCAAATGGCTTCACAATAGAGGTTTTAAAGAAATTTCTGGAAAGGCTTCTCAGCCCATATCTAAATATGCTTAATGACTCCCTCCAAAGAGGACAACTACCCCCAACACTGGAAGGGGCAACAATCAATGTTTTCCACAAACCATCTGTAAGGGCCATTTCAAGAGGTTAATATGTGTGTGTAGGACACTGAGTTGTTCAGTAGGTGTCACCTTTGTGTTTGGGTCACATGCCTACTTAGGTAGGAACGTTTCATCAGGTAACAGGTGTTGCTAGACGGTGGGAGCACAAATGGTTTTTTGACCGCAACGCCGGCACGCCAGGCCGGGCGAAGTCTCGTTGTTGTAGTTGTGATTTCTGGATTTTGATGGACACTAATTGTTGGACTCTTGCATGTAACACATTGAAGACCAGAACGGTGAGCAATAAATAATCCATAAAACGAAGAAGAAGACTTCGGATGTGTTTATTTCACAAGATACAACGAAGCGGTGCACGGCAAGCGCGTCAATCAAGTTTAGCCCGTCTATGCAGCCCCTCAGTGGCTTTAAGTTTTAGGCTTAGTCGCTATATTCAAGTCAAAAAACTGTGCTAAAGGACGCTGGAAGAGCTTCATCACACCGGAGATATATGTCGGCAGTTGCGCAGTTTCAGCTGATTGGACGCTGGAAACGGACATTTATTCGCCGGAGTTCAGCTGCAACATCCAGTTAGTGCTATCGGCTACAGGACGCCACGGACGGCTTCCAGCTTGGCGGTGGACAGCACGTTTCTTCCCTCGGATCAAGACCTCTTCCACCAGTGTGAGGACACCGGGAGCTGCTCTTCAATCGCCGGCGGAGGAATCGCTCACCGGGATCATCAGGCGCCCAGCGCGAGGTATGTGTAGCGCTACAAGTTACACGTGGCCATTCTTGTTTGTGTGCACACTTGTCGGGGCGTAAATCCAATGCATTGGTGGTCGAAGATAAATGACAATTGACTTGTTGACTCTGTTGCGATCGAGAGCGCTTGGTCAAATTCTAAATTATGGATGTGCGTGAAGCTGTGGACAGTCCCGTTGAGGCTATTACGCAATCAGCTGATTGAACATTAACGCGAATGGCGCTGATACTCAAAGGGACAAGGAAAAACGTGTTGTGAAATTAACTGCTAAAGCTTATGCTGAAAAGTTGGAAAAGTTGCAGAATGACAGGAAAGCTAAGCTAAATAAGGCTAATAATATGAAAAAAAAGATACAAGAGTTTATGCAAAAAGGTGATAAAAAATCAGAGGTGCAATGTGCTCTTGATGAACTTGTCAATTTGTGTGATGAAGCAAAAGGTGTTCATGGTTCTTTGATGGGTTTGTTACCTGATGATGAAAAAGAAAAGCATGACATATGGTTCAAAGCAAAAATGATTGGTAATGATGAATTAATTTCTGATGTGAAAAGGTGGGTAAAATGTTCCGAACAACATGCATTTAATGGCAATGATGATGGTGATGACGATAATGGTGATGACGATGATGTAAGTCCAGAGGACAGTGTTTCAAATGTTGCAAGCAAACACACAAGCAAAAAAAGTGCATGCAGTGGAAAATCAAGCACTACGTCCTCTGCAAGAGTCAAAGCAGAGGCAGACAGGGCTGCGCTGCTTGCCCGTGTTGCAGCTTTAAAGAAAATGCATGCTTTGGAGGAACAACAGCAACAACTGCAAAGAAAAAGAGAACAACTTGAGCTGGAAGCTCAGCTAGCAGCATCCACAGCTAAATTAGCGGTTTTACAGGCCTCTGATGTTCCAAGTGTTTCAAAAACATCAAATGCAATGAATTCCTACTTGCAAAGGGAAAAAAGGAAGGAAGCAACTACAAACAAGCTAAATCCTTTGGCAAAAGAATACAAACCTGAAAATCAGAACAAACTGCAGCAAAGTAAGGATTGGACATTACCGACAACTTACCCAGCACTGACTGTTACACAGCCTTAGGAGGCTAGTCAGCAGCAAAGGGCTGAATCAAAACAGCGGACTGACTCGCAAATGCAGGGTTACCCTCACAACAAGCAAGTGGGTGCACAGTCTCAATTTTGGGAACCCTCTTTGCATCGCGTTCAACCCGTTCAGGAAAGGCAACGCCCCCTGCTCGCTGCTCAGCCTGTGGATGAAATGCAGCCTCCACTTTTCAGTACTCAGCCAGCAAACGAAAACCAACCCTCTATGTTCAGTGCTCAGTCTATGGATGAAATGCAGCCTCCTCTTTTCAGTTCTCAGCCAGTGGATGAAAGACAGCCTGGAGATATTTATACCATAATGCAAAGGCAAAATGAAATCACAGCAGCTCTTGTCCAACAACAACGTTTAATGGTATTGCCAGCAAGAGACATTCCGATATTTGATGGGGATCCTCTTCAGTATATCTCCTTTAAAAGGGCTTTTGAGCAAGGAGTGGAGGAAAAGGTTAGCAGTGCTGATTGCTTGTATTACTTGGAACAGTTTACGAGAGGACAGCCAAGGGAGTTGGTGCGTAGTTGCCAACACATGCTACCTGGTCAAGGCTATGATCAAGCAAAAAAGCTGCTGCAGGAACACTTTGGCAATGAATATAAAATTGCTACTGCATATATGGAAAAGGCATTGGCTTGGCCCTCAATAAAACCAGAGGACGTGAACGCTCTGCAAGCCTTCTCTCTTTTCCTGTGTTCATGTTGCAACGTCATGGAGAAGCTGCAGTACATGCAAGAGTTGAACATGCCAAGCAACATGAGAGCAGTGATGTCTAAGTTGCCATTTAAGATGAGAGAGCGATGGCGAACTGTTGCATATGACTTAGTGGAGACATCCAAACGCAGAGCTTTGTTCAAGGATTTGGTTGCATTCATCGAAAAACATGTGAGAATTCTATCCGACCCCTTATTTGGTGACATTCGGGACCCATCGTCTGGGACAGCTGGTTCAAAGGTTGTCAACAGATTGAAGCCACAGTCAGGAAACAGAATTAAAGGAAACAGCTTTGCCACCACCATTACTCCTGCACAGTCAGTTGAGAACTTCAGAGACTCAAGGGCAGTCTCACATGCTCATGGCTCTACAATGTCTAGGTGTACGTGTGTGTGTTGTAATCAAGGTCACTCACTGGAAGAATGTCAGCAGTTCAAAAGGAAGAAGCACAGAGACAAAATACGCTTTCTAAAGGAGAAAGAGCTTTGTTTCGGCTGCTTATGTCCAGGTCACAGGAGTCGTGACTGCAATGAGCGTTTGACCTGCAGGAGTTGTGGTCAAAGCCATCCAAGTGTGCTTCATGTTGACAGGAGAGACGAAGCCAACACAAACACTGAACGTGCTAAAGAGCCAGTAGCATGTAACATCACAGCATCTCACACAACTTGTGGTCATACAGGGGCTGGAAAGGATCGTTGTCTTCTTTCCATCCTGCCAGTCCAGGTCAAGTCCATCAAAGGAGACCGGATAATACAAACATATGCCTTTTTGGATCCTGGCAGTACTGCCACCTTCTGTTCAGAGCATCTCATGCAACGGCTCAATCTGACTGGTAGGCAAACCCACATTCTTCTGCAAACCATGGGACAGTAAAGAGTCGTGCCAGCCTATGAATGTACAGGCTTGGAAGTGTCTGGTTTGGAGACCAACCTCTTCTATAAGCTCCCAGAAGTCCTCAACCAGAAGAAAATGCCAGTAAGTACAGACAGCATTGCGGCTGAAGGAGATTTGGCAAAATGGCCATACCTGTCGAAGGTACGAATCCCCAGTATAAAGGCTAGTGTGGACCTGCTGATTGGAAGCAATGCACCCAAGATGTTGGAGCCTTGGGAGGTCATTAATAGCCATGGAGATGGCCCATATGCAATAAAAACAGCACTTGGATGGGTCATTAATGGACCTTTGCAAGGAAAGGGGAGCAGCTGGGAATCAAACGTCCCTTCAGCAGTTGTCAACAGAATTTCTGTGTCTAGGTTGGAAGAAATGTTGAGTGAGCAGTATAATCGTGATTTCAACGAGAGAGCTACAGAGGAGGCCTGTCAAGAGAGGACATCAAGTTCATGGAAACTGTGGAAAATTCTGCAACGCTTGAGGATGGTCACTACAGCCTGAAATTACCCTTTAAGAAGGACAATGTGGCTCTGCCCAACAACTTTTCTGTGGTGAAGCAAAGGGTACTTAGATCTGAAGAGGAATGGCCAGCGAGTGTGGTGGAGACTGCGATAGGAGCAGATGACCTGGAGGTCAAGAAGGAAGCCATGGTGAATGCTATTGATGTGGACAGCTCACCTGATGCCACTAGTCGGCTATTGGCCTACTTTTCGGATTGGAGGAAGCTGAAGGTAGCAGTTGCATGGTTCCTTAAGCTGAGAAAGACTCTTTTGGAGATGAGTCACTGGAGGCGTGCGCCAGAGGCTTCTGATGTCAGCACGCTAAGGCCAGACAATGTCATGCGGCAGGAGAAGCAGTGTCCAAGAGGACAAAGTTTGTCAACAGAGGATCTTTTGGAGGCTGAGTTTGCCATCATTCGATACTGTCAGCATCAAAAATTTGAAGAGGAGATTTCTGTATTGTCATCAGGGAAAACTACAGTGAGCAGGCAGAGTGCCATCTACAGGTTGGATCCGTATTTGGATAATGGGCTCTTGAGAGTTGGTGGACGGTTGACAAAAGGCTCCTTGCCAGGGGAAGTTAAACATCCACTCATCCTCTCAAAGGGTCAACATGTAGCCACTCTCATTCTCAAGCATATTCACCAACAGCTTGGCCATAGTGGTCGCAACCACACGCTGTCCACGCTGAGGAGGAAGTACTGGGTGACAAGTGCCAACTCAGCCGTGAGGAGAATGATAGCTAAATGTAGTATTTGTAGGAGATACAATGGCAGAATGGTGGAGCAAAAGATGGCAGATTTGCCAAAGGAGAGGATCCTTCCCGATCATCCACCGTTCACTAATGTGGGCATTGACTACTTTGGACCGATTGAGGTGAGGAAAGGACGAGGCACCGTCAAGCGCTATGGAGTAATAGTCACCTGTCTGGCAAGCAGAGCAGTCCATTTGGAAGTGGCTAATTCTTTGGACACAGATGCATGCATCAATGCTCTGCGTCGTTTCATCTCGAGGAGAGGTCAAGTGGCTCACATTCAATCCGACAATGCAACCAATTTCATTGGAGCAGAGAGGGAGCTTAGGGAGGCTCTGGCAGTTCTGAATCATACACAGATTCAGGGAGTGTTGCAGCAAAGTTCAATCCTCCAGCTGGCTCACATCATGGTGGCGTTTGGGAGCGTGTAATCCGCATGGTGAGAAGGATTCTCAGTTCGGTTCTTCGACAGCAGATTTTGGATGATGACGGGCTTCATACTGTCATGTGTGAAGCTGAAGCCATTTTAAATGATCGGCCTATCACTACGCTGTCAGATGATCCAAAGGATTTTGAGCCACTCACTCCCAACCATATCCTCCTCATGAAAGGAAAACCATCATTGCACCCGGGATTGTTTCAACCACATGACCTGTATCTCAAGCGAAGATGGAAGCAAGCTCAGTACATCTCTGATCTCTTCTGGAAACGCTGGATACGAAAATACCTACCCTTGCTGCAGGAAAGGCAAAAATGGAACCAAAGGAGGAGAAATCTGAAATCTGGAGACGTTGTCATCATAATGGATCCCACTGCCCCAAGAGGCTCCTGGCCACTCGGAAGAGTCTTGGAGGCTTTCCACGATAAAAAGGGATGCGTGCGCTCAGTGCGTTTGCAGACGAAGTCTAGTGTCATTGAAAGGCCTGTGACTAAACTTTGTCTGTTACATGAGAATGAGGGTTAGTAGGTCATTCGAAGTATTCTGTGTATTTGGAATGTGTGACTAAAAATGTGGTAAATCATGTTCATCATTGTGTCAGTTTGGTTATGGCTCCTTACTTTACCACACTTTATGTGTGTGTGTAGGACACTGAGTTGTTCACTAGGTGTCACCTTTGTGTTTGGGTCACATGCCTACTTAGGTAGGAACGTTTCATCAGGTAACAGGTGTTGCTAGACGGTGGGAGCACAAATAGTTTTTTGACCGCAACGCCGGCACGCCAGGCCAGGCGAAGTCTCGTTGTTGTAGTTGTGATTTCAGGATTTTGATGGACACTAATTGTTGGACTCTTGCATGTAACACATTGAAGACCAGAACGGTGAGCAATAAATAATCCATAAAACGAAGAAGAAGACTTCGGATGTGTTTATTTCACAAGATACAACGAAGCGGTGCACGGCAAGCGCGTCAATCAAGTTTAGCCCGTCTATGCAGCCCCTCAGTGGCTTTAAGTTTTAGGCTTAGTCGCTATACCATCCAAAGATGAAAACTTATGTGGATCACATAGACCACTATGATTGCTTAATGCTGATTTCAAATTGCACTCTAAAATGTTGTCACTCAGATTGGAATGAGTCATAAACTCACTGATCATAAGGACCAGACAGGTTTTATCCAACATAGACAAGGAGCAGATAACATCCACAAATTATTTCATATAATAGAGAGATCCAAAAGTGTAATGGATCCCAGATTTGTAATGGCGATGGATGCAGAAAAAGCATATGACACTATTGAATGGGACTTTTTATGTAGGACTATGCAGCACATGAATTTTGGTGAAACATTTGTAAATTATATAAAATTAATATACAGAACCCCCAAAGCGCAAATTCTTACAAATGGAATTTTATCAAAACCCTTCTCCCTAGGAAGAGGCACCAGGCAAGGGTGTCCCTTATCACCATTATTATTTGCCCTTGCATTAGAGCCTCTGGCAGCAGTAATTACAACTAACACAAAAATGAATGGAATAAAACTTGGTACAGAAGAGGTGAAAACTTCACTATACGCGGATGATTTATTGCTGTATATTAGAAAACCAGACCAGTTGTTACCAGAATTATTTACAATATTACAGGAATACACCAAATTTGTGGGTTACAAACTTAACTATGAAAAACAGAAGTAATGCCTCTAAATGACCACACACAGGTTAACGCTCACCAACTGCTGTCTCAATTCAAATGGCAAACAAAAGTACTAAAACATTTAGGGATATTTATTACAAACGATTTGAGCAAAGTCTACCAAGCAAACTCTGTACCATTACTGGAGAAGGTTAAAGGGCCAGTGTCTAAAATGGGTTGAAAACAGTGACATCAGTGGTCAAATTCTAGATTGCAGGGCTCACTCGCTCACCCCTGTTGTCCGGTAAATGACGATGGCCTCTTAGGGACAAAAAGCCTTGCACAGACACAAGTTTTTCAGGAGTAGTTCTATCTAGCCACGAGGTAAATGTTTATTTAGAAATCTAAACCATGTTACGATATGGTAATGAATCCCTCACGTTTGGGAAAAAGGCCCATTTATTTGAGCACTCCAAAACTCTAGTAACACTCCAAGGGGTAAAAGACTCCGACCCAAACTCTGACTCTTCTAGTGTAATACACACACTTCATACACACATACTCGTTCAATTCATCAATTCAATCAATTTTATTTATAAAGCCCAATATCAAATACAATTTGCCTCACAGGGCTTTACAGCATACGACATCCCTCTGTCCTTTAGACCCTCACAGCGGAAAAGGAAAAACTCCCCCAAAAAAAACCTTTACCGGGGGAAAAAATGGTAGAAACCTCAGGAAGAGCAACTGAGGAAGGATCCCTCTTCCATACGTGCAATAGATGTCGTACAGAACAGATCAGCATAATAAATTAACAGTAATCTGTATGACACAATAAGAGAGAGAGAGAGAGAGAGAGATGCAGGACATCCTCGGTAATGACAGTAGCTTACAACAACATTCATGAAAGTAATAATATTGTTGTTATAGTTCTGGCTACTGTGATACAATATGTTGAAAGTATATATTAGTATCTGGCAGTATACATGTATGGTAATAATCATATGTGTATAATAAGAGTAGAAGTATGACTAATGACTAATGATGGCAGCAGCAGCAGCAGGAGGCATCTGGCAGGACCACGGCAGCAGCACAACCACACACGTCACACTATCCAGGCACCGCTGCAATATGAGTTAACCTGAGAGACAGTGGAGCACAAAGGCTCCGGAGAAGAAGCCGAGTTAGCAAGATGCAGTAATAGGATATGAGACAGAGAGAGAGAGAGAGAGAGAGAAGGTGCCCGGTTTATTATAGGGGGACCTCCGCCAGACTAGGCCTAAGTCAGCCTAACTAGGGGCTGGTACAAGGCAAGCCTGAGCCAGCCCTAACTATAAGCTTCATCAAAGAGTAAACTCTTAAGTCTAGTCTTAAATGTGGAGACGGTGTCTGCCTCCCGGACCGTAACAGGAAGATGATTCCACAGGAGAGGAGCCTGATAGCTGAAGGCTCTGGCTCCTGATCTACTTTTGGAGACTTTAGGGACCACGAGTAACCCTGCATTCTCAGAGCGCAGAGTTCTGGTGGGATAATATGGCACTATGAGCTCTCTAAGATATGATGGAGCTTGACCATTTAGAGCTTTATAAGTTAACAGTAGGATTTTAAATTCAATTCTGGATTTTACAGGGAGCCAGTGCAGAGAAGCTAAAACAGGAGAAATATGATCTCGTTTCTTGTTTCCTGTTAGTACACGTGCTGCTGCATTCTGAATTAGCTGAAGAGTTTTTAATGATTTACTAGAGCTACCTGATAATAGAGAGTTACAGTAATCCAGCCTTGAGGTAACAAAAGCATGGACCAATTTTTCTGCATTTTTTCGGGTCAGGATAGGTCTAATTTTTGCAATATTACGCAGATGAAAAAATGCAGTCCGTGAGGTTTGTTTTAAATGAGAATTAAAAGACAAATCTTGATCAAATGTTACTCCGAGGTTTCTTATGGTAGTGGTAGAGGCCAGAGCAATTCCATCGAGAGAAACTATGTCATCAGATAAAGAGTCTCTGAGTTGTTTGGGGCCAAGAACAATAACTTTAGTTTTGTCTGAATTTAACATCAGGAAATTGGTGCTCATCCAGGTTTTTATGTCTTTAAGACAATTATGAAGTTTAGTTAATTGATTACTTTCTTTTGGCTTCATCGATAAATACAGCTGTGTATCATCCGCATAACAATGGAAATTTATAGAGTGATTTCTAATGATGTTGCCTAAAGGAAGCATATATAGAATAAATAGGATTGGTCCGAGCACAGAACCTTGCGGAACTCCAAAACAAACTTTAGTACGTGCGGATGATTCATTATGAACGTCAACAAACTGAAAACGATCAGATAAATAAGATTTAAACCAGCTTAGTGCAGAACCTTTTAGGCCAATTAAGTGTTCCAGTCTCTGTAACAGAATTTCATGGTCAACAGTGTCAAAGGCTGCACTAAGATCTAATAAAACAAGTACAGAGACGAGTCCTTTGTCTGAAGCAATCAGAAGGTCATTTGTGATTTTAACTAGAGCTGTCTCAGTGCTACGATGCGCTCTAAATCCTGACTGTAATTTCTCAAATAAATTATTATCATGGAGAAAATCACACAGCTGGCCTGCGACTACTTTCTCAAGGATCTTTGACATAAAGGTAAGATTAGATATTGGTCTATAGTTGGCTAACACCTCTGGATCCACGGTGGGCTTTTTTAGTAGAGGTTTAATTACAGCTACCTTAAAAGACTGTGGTACATAGCCTGTTAATAAGGATATATTGATCATATCTAATATATGGGTGTTTACTAAAGGTAAGACCTCCTTGAGTAGCCTAGTTGGGATGGGGTCTAAGAGACACGTTGATGATTTAGATGAAGAAATCACTGTGGTCAATTCTTGAAGAGAAATTGGGGAGAAGCAATCTAAATATATATTAGGTCTTACAGCTGTGTTTGAGGTTAGATAGGTACTATCTGAGGACAGGAGGTCATGAATTTTGCCTCTAATAGCTAGAACGCAACAAATAAGCTACACTTGTTACACTTACCACTGTCGCTAAAGGAGGCAGAGGCATAACTGAACATGTGGCACACCGGGCAAGAGAGAGCAGAGGGAGAAGCCATCGCTAGCAGTAAAGCTAATGTAGCTACCAAGGCTAGTAACGTGCAAACAACAGCTAAGAGATTAGCGAGAAAGTCGTAGAAAGGAGGAGAGCTATGAGTGCTTAAACAGAACACGTCTGGGTTAAAACTTGGAGTAGATGTTTTAAGCAACTGAAGTGAGAAAGCAGGCTAATAGAATTCACCAGAGCAGTACAGAGACGCTGTCACAGAAACACCGGAAATGACACAACTTGCTTACTGCCTCGCTTACTTGCTCGTTTACAGTACCTAGCAGGGACCCCCCCTCCCCTCTCTGCTCCACCAATCTCCAGCGCGCACACTGACTGACAGCGTAGCCTGTAAACAGAGCTCAGCTGTTTATTTAGCCTAGCAATATCTCTGGAATATAGCAGCTGCAATGGACGACTTTGAACGCGATTTTGAAGAGTTTCTTGTAGCGGACACAGATCCAGAGCCATACCTGTTTGAGCCGGTGTACACAAATGAGGAACTTGAATGCTGAGCGGGAAAGAAGAGAGGCTGAATCCTCCGCTCCCATTTTGCTGCACAGAATGGGATTCGGTGCTACCATCGTTGGGGAGATATATCATCAGGAGGAAAAGCGTCTTCTTGCGTTTCGTCTTCTTTTCCTCGCAGATGACGGTTCGGGTTCATTCTCTCCTGTTGCGTGGTAAGTGTGGTCCATTCGCAAACTTTATAACGAAAAAAACTTTTCACTACTCTCTATCGACAAACTACTAACACTCTCTGCTGTTTCCTCCTCCTTCTTCCTTCCTCCCGCTGTCTTCGCTGGTTTATTTATACACACGAAACGCGTTCTCTGGCTGGCTGGATTGTCCGCTCGGTCTGCCGTACATACATGGCGGCGCAAGATGGCGACCTCTCTAAAGCAAGACCCTTGCTATATATGTATATAAAAGCAAAATTATATAGCTACGAAAACCAAACAAATTTTATTTTATAGCGATTATACACTTATATAAACATATTAATGGGTAGAATATTCTGATTCAGATTCAGATTCGACAATAAACCATGCCAAATATTACACACTGGCCCTTTAAACATGATTAGCAGAAATGGACAGCTTTATCCATATCATTAATCGGAAGGTTAACATCATTAAAATGAATCAGTTGCCAGAATTCATGTATTTGTTCCAATCAATCCCAGTAAAATGTCCTTTCAAAATTTTCACAGAAATAAATAAAATTATGTCTAAGTTCTTATGGGCTGGAAAAAACGCCAGAGTGAAGACCAAAACATTACAAGCCCCATTACATAAAGGAGGTTTAAACTTACCAAATTTTAAAATATATTATTTGGTATTGCAATTACGGGCTGTATGGTTTTGGCTTCAGAGAGATACTATAAGTCCAACTTGGTTAACCATAGAACATCAGATGGTTGACCCTATCCTTTTGAGTACAATCCCGTTCATAGGCTCATTAAAAAACCTGCACAAGCTTACTAAAAACCAGATTGTGTGCCATACATTTCAATGTTGACAAGAAAGCCACAAATTATTGGGACTACGGAATATTTTATTTAAACATACTACATTATGGAATAATCCATTAGTCCCAGACAATATTATAGATGGTATCACGCTTAGGTGGAAAGAAAAGGGAGTCAAAGAACTAGGCGATCTCTGTGATAATGATATATTTGCCAATTTTTTTGAAAGATCGATATCAACTTCCAGGGACACACTTTTTTAAATTTCTGCAAATAAGGAGTTGGGTCAAATCAAACATCATAATGGACTTTCCCAGTATTCCAGATACTCCAATAGAAGAAACTATGTTAAAAGCAAAGGTACAAAAGGGATTAATGGGGAAGTTCTGTTTTTTACAACGTGGACCTTATTTCTGGCATTAAATACAGTTGTTTACTCACCCAGATAAGTTTGGTGTCATTTGGAGTCATTCGGAAGATATTTAGATCCGCGAGAGCCGCGTACATCCATATAGTGGGAATGATCGGGGCACCGACAACGAGGCTCTAAATAACACATTATCTGCTGCGAAACTCGTTCATTTCACCAATATGTTTTTATGAATCGCTACAGTTGCTTGTCATCATCATCCGGGTCATTTATACTGACTTAGTAACCTCTGCAAAAAAACCGGCAATTCGTAAAGACAATCCTCTTCACCACCGAAACGTTCACCTTTCTGCTTCTCACTTTTTGTCACTGAGCACTATGTAATAATAAATTAACATTTTGCATAAATAATGCCTATGCTTTTTGTGCAGTGTGCGGGCCGTTCTACACAAGCGATGAAAAAAACTAAAGAAATGTAAATTTTCATAGTTATTTACTTATCAAGCAAACAAATTCAAGGAAAATAAACAATTTATGCAGCTGTGTAGGCTACTTACTCAATCGAAAGTTGCCCGTTCTGTCCAGCATGCTTTGGCTGGGTCTTCCAGTTTACTTTCGGGACACGAAAAAACACAGCCCAGTTGATCAAAGAAGTGAAATCCTCTATTGTGAGACAGTCATTTCTGGAGACATCCAGACGTGTAACATTATCTCCTGGCCTCAAATCTCACTCGGAGCAACAAAGGCATTCCTCCTCTGTTGGCATAGTGGAACACTGTCCACAAGAACACCACCAGTTAGAATCTATTCTTGGACGTGCAGCGGTTTGTTGTTCTCTGGCCAGCATCCGCCTTTCAAAGAGCTCCTCATCCGTATACTCTGGCTCAAAACAGTAAGGACGTCCATCATATTCAAAGTCGTCGTCCACAACCCCAAAATCTGACAAATATTCAGCCATGTTTCAAAAAACTATCAGTAGCAAATTCCAGTCCAGGTTGTAAAAAACGGAACTTCCCCTTTAATATCAAGATTGTATAATACTATAAACAATGGAATGAACCATAATTCAGCACGACATAAATACAAGTGGGAAAAAGATGTGGGACACGAATACACGCTTAAGGAATGGAATCTATTGGACAAGTCACAAAAAAGTCACAAAAAAGTTTGGTTAACACCAAACATAGACTTATGCAGTTTAACATATTTCACCGTGTGTATTATACTCCCCACAGGCTACAGAAGTTTAGCCCTAATACACCATCTAAATGCCCAAGAATGCAGATAATGGTGATATGATACACATGTTTTGGAGGTGCACACACTTGGAAGGATTTTGGAATGAAGTTTATAAATATACAGTACAGCCGAAATATTACAGAAAAGAATTATCCTGGACCCCAGAATATCAATTTTGGGTGATGTAGAAATGTGTAAAGAAGTTAATAATGATGAAAACAAAAATATTATTGATAATGACAGCAGCAAAAAATTCATATTAGTTAACTGGAAATCCAAATATGCACCTCCATTAACACAATGGTGGATCTATCTAATCTATGGATATTTCTTGTGTGCATGCAGGTTATGAGAGAATATATTTTTGTATTTGAATTAAGGTTATAATGAAAGAGAGAGAGAATGCTGAATATATACATATGATGGGTGGGGAAGGTATGGGGTAAAGGAATGAGTAAATGTTTTTTAGCTTGGTTTTTTTTTGTAAACTTTGATGATTGGATTGACGCATGCAAAAAAGAAAAACCCAATAAAATGTAATTTAAAAAAAAAGTAAAATCAAACAAAAAAGGAGATGACCTGGAAAAGTGCTTATAATAATACAGTTATAATAAGTCTGCAACATCATTTTAAAATGTACTAATAAGTATTATTATATAGTTATTCCCTAGCTGTTTTCTTTTTTCCCCAGTTATTTTCTAAAGCTATTGGTTTTTGCAATTATTATTTCCCCCATATTTCTGAAAGAAATCGCACCAATTTGCTTGAGTTCAAAGGTTAAAATATTTTCGAAAGGTGTCTGAAAGCAGCACATGAAAAATGATGTTGCTCCAGGTTTCAAAGGGTTAAATAAAAAAAAAAAGAGGACTGTCAAAAATAAGAACTGGTAGACCTAAAGAATCTATAGAAGTAAAACCTCACTACTCAGCACCCCTGCAACAAGAAATTGTTGCCAACAAACAACAGGTGTTTTGTTGGTGAGTCATTGCTTTGTTTTCAGCAGCTTTTTATTCCTCAGACATGGGTCATAATTAGTGACCAATCCCTGTTTTTCCAGTAGGAACAAAGTGGCAATAAAAGTGGTTTTTATTTTTTAACAAGACATCACAGCTCTTTTTTTGGGACGATAGTGGCACAGTATTTCAAGCCAAAATATTATCTCTTCCTATCCATAACCATTGTTTTTTTTTTTAAAGCCTTAAAGGAATACTCCAACGATTTGGGAGTTATGCTCTTTCTCTATCATTTTCATATTGAGACAACATGATCGATATCTTTTTTGTGTCTGTACGTCCAGTGGCTGGGTCTCAGCGGTTAGCATTGTGGCTTAGCTTAGCGAATACAATTGAAGTCTATAGGGGGTCAGTAGCCTACTCGTAAAAGTGAACAAATAAACGTTACAGAAACCCTGAAGCTGGTATTTCTGCATGTGCATTTAAAATAAACATGTTTAAACATTAATTTGAAAAACGTGAGTCCTTTTTAGTTGTTTTAGAAGAAGTCTGATACACGGAAGTATAATGTTTTTACGCCCTGCGCGGAGGGATACACCAGTGAGCAACAGCTGCAGCTGGCTCTGGGACAGGTACGCTAGGTCACTTGGTAAAAACAAACAAAGAGACGACACAGACGATATTACTCACCCGACTGAAAGCTGTCCATCAGCTCCTGCAGGCCTGGGGCGTTTTTTTACAGTTTATCTTAGGAACATGAAAAAAAGTTTCAATCACGCCAGGATTAGTGATTGCTGCAAAGTTTTCACTGCTTGTGATGCACTCTCCTGATGATATATCTCTAGCCTCCCCAATGATGGTAACACCGAATCCCATTCTGTGCAGCAAAATGATTCCACCTCCATAGGCACAGGTTGGAAAGCCCCCCAGCTTCACCACCAATCCTCCCCTCAGCACCTTGTTTTTCCGCTGCCTCGGAGAATTCAGCCTCTCTTCTCGCCTGCTCAGCATTCAACACATGGAGTTCCTTATCTGTGTGCTCCGGCTCAAACAGGTTTGGCTCTGGATCTGTGTCCGCTACAAGAAACTCTTCAAAATCGTGTTCAAAATCGTCCATTGCAGCTACTATAGTCCGGAGATATCGCTAGGCTAAATAAACAGCTGAGTTTTGTTTACAAGCTATGTCTGTGCCTGCTCACTGGTGTATCCCTCTGCAGATCACAGCGCAGGACATAAACACACTATACTTCCCTGTATCAAACTTCTTCTAAAATGACTAAAAATGACTCATTTTTCGAGTTAATGTTTAAAAATGTTTATTTTAAATGCACGTGCAGAAATGCCAGCTTCAGGGTTTGTTCACTTTTACTGAGTAGGCTACTGACCCCCTATAGACTTCAATTGTATTCGCTAAGCTAAGCTGCAATGCTAAACGCTGAGACCCAGCCACTGGACGTACAGACACAAAAAAGATATCGATCATGTTGTCTCAATATGAAAATGATAGAGAAAGGGCATAACTCCCAAATCGTCAGCGTATTCTTTTAACTTTACCACAAAGTTTCAGCCTATAAGCTTCATAATAATGTGTAAACGTTCAGGTTCCATACATGTACAATGCCAATATTAATCCTGGACACCGGGCTGAAACACAACAGTCATTAATTATAATAAAGAGTTAGTATCATTGTAAATTGTTAATTTTTTTTTGCTGTTTTGGATGCATTTTGTTGTTTAGTTGTAGAGTTTAAAGATCCAATTGTAGAGGCATTGCCTTACCTTTGGTTAGACATGCTGAACAGTTCATGTGATGTATTTGTGTGTGCTTATAAAATAAACAAAACATAAAAGATAGTTTGGGATAGCCAATTATTATTAGTATTATTCTGAATCTCTTGTTATTATAGAAAGTTGTATCACAACACAAATATAAAGTGGTTAAATATTAAAGACAATTCAGCTTTTTAAATGTCATTTTCTCAGAGCTGATATACATCTGTCACATTTCACCACATGGGGAACTCCATCTCCCAAAGGATTAAATGATGAGATACAATGCCATGCAGTGCTATAATGAATCTGGGGATCTCAAAAGACCAATTTATGATACACGGCATAAGAGTATACAATGTTGAACATTTTGAATGATCTATGAAAACTGCAATGCCATTGCATTCATTCATAAGATCAACTGGTTTTTTTTGTAAATAATCTTGTAAATAGCCTTTATTGTGTAAGGGGCCAGAGGTTTGGCTTTTCTCTGTTTTCCTTGTTTCCTTGTTCTTTGGTTTGTGGGATATGTGACATATGGTGCACAGGCTGCAGTTATTGAAGAACACACCCACAGCTGATTAATTCCCCCACACCTGTGCACACCTGTGAAATGGGTGGGGCAGTTTCTATTTAAGCTCAGTGTCGGAAATAATGGTGTTGAACACTCTTGACAAAGGTCCAGGATGACCGAACCTTTGGCATTACTCATGAGTTGTGAAGCTGAGCAAGAGCAGTGTGCAGGATTTTCTGTTCAAAGATTCAAGTGATATTTTCCAACGCACCTGCATCTGAGATGGTTAAGTGTGCGAATACCTTTCTTCAAGCCACACAGGGAATAATAGGACATCATTTGTGAAATTATATTCATGAAGGACAAAATAAAACAAGGAAACATTCAGACTGCTTTTTGTTGTGGTTTAGTTAAAGCCAGGACCCAAAAGCACGACTCAGGAAACAGGTACACAGTAAATAACAAGTCTTTTATGTTTAAATGTGCAGGTAGGTGCAAGGGGGAGGGGTGGAGCGTGGTCACAGGATCCCGAAGTGTTCCGTGAAGGCACCGGTGAGGAGGAGAGTGAGAGTGTCTGTGGCGTGGCGTCCGCCATGTGGTAATGGCGGCGGTGCTGCGGCACGGCGCAGTAGGTTCCGTCTTCTCGAGTGTACTCACTCCGAGGGGAAACACAGGAGAGCAGACGGCGGCAGGAAGGTCCACAGGCAGGCAGTGAAGAAGCACATACGACATCACGAGGCAAGCACAGCAATCTGAGTTGAGGCGGAAGAAACACAGAGGCATTAGCTACACAAGCTAATAAGGCACGAGGGCAAAAACACAGAGGACAGTCGCTAAAAAAGAGAGCCATGACTTTAACACACGGAAAACCAAACATTATAATCAGTTTATAAAAAAACCCCGGACACCCCAGACGGGACGTGAAAAGTGGACATGTCCGGGCAAAAGAGGACGTTTGGTCAGCCTAAGTAACGTTACTACTGATAGTTCAATCAGAGTTTGACGATCCGGTGTAGGTACCAGATCGGCTGAAAAAGGCACAAAGCTGAAAAGTTTTCTCATCTGTCTCCACTCCATTCCGTGCTGTGTGCCGGCTGTGTGTGATCTACTGTCTGCAGTCGGCAGAGACCCTCCCCCCAGTAAACACCCAATCACTATTTAGTATGCAAATGAGCCAAGATGCATCGACGTCAGGTTTCTCAGTCTCAGTGAGGCAGAATGCAGCAGTGAAGCTCCGTTAAACTCTCGTAGCGTCTTGTGTCGTGAGATACTTAATATATAGTTAAGAGTTTATGCTGCATGTCACATACTGAGGACAAATGCCCTGTGTGTGCCAGACCCCTACATAAAGCCCCGCCTAGCCTCCAGTTCTGCACGCTGGTTTTTAATAATCACAGCTTTTTTTTTTTTTGTTTGGTCTAGTCACAGACACACTTACATCCTGTCTGGAATGATGTCAATTCATTAAAAAAGTGATCAGACCCATATATCAGTTTGTTTTCACCATCAGTCACACAACATGTTTTCTGTTCACAGAATAAACCTTAAAATCAGACAAATACAATCTTAATCTCTAAAATTCAACAAAAATGAGTAGTTTATCTAAAACGTCATATTGTTGAGTCGACATCTGAACCAATCAGGTGAGAGCCAGGCGGTGCAGTCGGTGGAGAGCAACTGCAGCACCTGGCTCTACAAACTGCGGCCGCCTCGCTCTCGCGGCTTTATCGCCGTCCACTTTTGTAATACGTCAGAGCAAGTCGGGATGAAGTCGGACACAAAACTAACCGGCATGCATTGTGCGCCACTCGCTGGTGATCGAATCTGCGCAGGACTGGCTCATCTCAAACGAACCTATTAACTTTTCACTCCTGCAGCTTTCAGCAGCTCAAATGAGAGTGGAGTGAAGAGAAATCTGTTAAATTGCTAACAAAAAACAACAAAAAATGACAAAAAAAAAACCCAAAACAAAACAAAAAAATCTAAAATGTTCTGCTCTAGCCTATATCTGTCGTGTTTGTTAGTTCTGTTAGTTTGATAAGTTTTTTTTTTTTTTTTTAAGACTAGCTTTGGTAAATACTGGCTATAGTGAGGTTATTGTAATTATTAGGTTCAAATTTATTTCATATGCCTAGATGCCTAATGGCTATCCAATAAGATAAATGTTAAGATGATGGTTGTGCCTGGATGAAGGATATTTTTATTTTATTTTTTGTTTATTTTATTTTTCAGTTTTCCTCCCTGAGGGATTGCCACCTTATTGTGGTCAGGGGGTTTGTGTGCCTCAGTGACCCTAAGAGCTATACCAGCAGGAGTCTTCAGGTGGGACACCCAAGTTGGACAGGTCTTAGGGTAGAGGCCTGACAACGTGCAATCCATTTCTTTAGGTTGGGGGTTGGACACACAGCTAACAACAACCCAATTCCATGTAGAAAACACTGGGTCTCATTCATGAAAAGTGAGTAAATCTGTGTGTAGATTTGCACATAAAAGCCTACTCTACTCAAAACCTACTCCGGATTCAGGAACGCCGCGGGAAACTCAGATTTGATCGTAAACACGTGTGTATGATCATGAATGCCAATCCATCGTAAAGTGACTGCGCGCTCCCGGTAATGAGCAATGAGCATAAATCCCCGCCCATGAATAGCCAATGACCACCATATAAGGAGGTGTAGGTGCATCCTGTCAACCTGTCAGTCATGGCGCAGAGAAAGAAAGAGAGATTTTTTTCCGAAGCGGAGATCGAAATAATTTTGGGTGAAGTGGACAACATGTGGAAAACATTTTATTTTCTTCAGTTAGTGGTGGTGTGACAGGGACAGGCAAAACAAAGGCCTGGAGGGAGGTAACCGATGCTGTTAATGTTGTCTCCGTAGTACAAAGAACCAGAGGCGTCAGAGGTGAAGCGTAAATGGCTTGATATGAAACTGGAGGCAAAGAAAGGCATAAGCACACACACAAAAATACAGCAGTCACCAAACAAACATAAGATTCATTTGTGGGGTTTTGAATGAAGTGGGAACGGGAACCACAGATGTTATGTGCGTAATGGATAAACTCTAAATCAGTGATGGCTGTCGGAATGTAGAGCTATTTAACATTTATTTTAACAAACGATAGGCTACGGATAACATATAGCCTACAGCAGTCTGTATGCATCGTCCTCAAATTATTTGAATCTTAATAGCCTAAAGCTCTGTTTGATACAACGTAAATTAATCATTATCAAATCAGATTTATTCATTCAAACGATCGTCCTCCTTCCACCTGCTGCCCCTGCTGAACCCAGGCACCGAGGCCGAAGAGGCTGTGATCCGGCTGTCCTTACGGATATTTTTATTATCATCATTCAACGTGTAGAAAGAACGTGTAATCTATTGAGTCGATTTACGTAGATAATTCACAATCATGAACCTAATCTGGATCTCAAACCTGCTAATTGCCAAATAATTTAACTAAATGTGTTATATTTTTAATATTTTGTCATGTTTAGATTATGTGTTTCAAAGGCATCTGTGTATTGTGTACATAACAGAGCGCAATACGAATTAAAATTGTCATTTCCAATAGTAAAAAGCAATATTTATGTGCTTTACTAAATTTACACAAGCACTACGAGTGGTCAGGAGCAGGAGTAGATTTTGTTAGTAGCTACGAAAAGATCGAAGCTACTAAAATATTGATGAATGCGGACATGCACGTAAATTTCCTTCTGCGAACAGTTTACACACAAATTCCTTCTGCTCACGTTTCATGAATGAGACCCACTGTTATCAACAACAAAACAAGCGGTGAGCACATTTGAGACCACTGTGCTTTGACACCCTCTATAGGGCACTCACACAGCGTCCCCACATCCTGCGAGTGAGTGAGTGAGTGAGTGACCTTTATTTGTCAGCTCTACCTATGGCAAAAATGTACTGGAGCATGATGCCCCCTTCACATTTATGACTGCCCCCTCATATGTGCCTGCCTAGAACCGGGCTTGGTGTACGCACCTTCTAATGGGTACTTCCAGCAGGATAACGCACCATGTCACAAAGCTCAAGTCACCTCAAACTGGTTTCTTGAACATGACAATGAGTTCACTGTACTCCAATGGCCTCCATAGTCACCAGATCTCAATAGATAGAGCACCTTTGGGATGTGGTGGAACAGGAGAGTCACATCATGGATATGCAGCCGACAAATCTGCAGCAACTGTGTGATGCTATCATGTCAATATGGACCAAAATCTCTGAGGAATGTTTCTGGCACCTTGTTGAATATATGCCACAAAAACTTAAGGCAGTTCTTTAGTCAATAGGGGATCCACCCAGTATTTGCAAGGTGTAATAAAGTGGCCAGTGAGTGTATATGCAAAGTACCTTACGTGTACATCACATGACATATAGTGATTTGAAGAACAGTCAATACATGTTTACTTTAGCAAAAAGATTGGGATTAATTAACAGCAAACTGAGAGTGTGCTGTGATTGTACTGCACCTGACTCCTGATGGTCTGGTAGATGTTGGTGGTGAAGATGGTGGTTGCAGACAAAATATTAGAGTCAGCAGATGACATCACTGCAGCAGCAATGGCTCCCACGCCAAAAGCAGAAATGTAGCTTGGGGTTAAATGCCAAAGGATGATGGGCAACACCATGGCCGCCTCTCCTCGCTCATATGGAGAAGGAGAACCATATGAAGTGGAGTTCCAGTCTGAAATATAGGAGCCAGAACAGACAACAATAAAACAATTTCAAATAATTCTGAACAATATGAACAATTTTAAATAATTTTGAACAATATGAACAATTTTAAATAATTCTGAACAATGTGAACAATTTTAAATAATTCTGAACAATATGAACAATTTTAAATAATTTTGAAAAATATGAACAATTTTAAATAATTCTGAACAATGTGAACATTCATCAGCCAACTGGGAACTTTGTACAACTGAAAAGAAAAAACAAAAAAACAAAAACACTAAACACACACTAAACACAAACTAAATCTTTGTGAGCATGACCAGGGCCCTCCTCGCCTTGGTCATCTTCCTGGGTGAGAGGCCGACCTTTTCTTTGACCTTTTGGGCCAGTGCTCGGGCAGTGACCATCGGCTTCTTTGGTGTTGAGACCTTCGGAAAAGAGGACAGGCATACAATGAGCTCAGTGAATTTGGACTGTTGTGTGATAGTGATTACATGGTTTTCACTTACTCTGCCCTCAGCAGCGGAGGTGGAGGCTGCAGCGGAGGGCACAGATGAGGAGGATGCTGCAGCAGAGGTGAAGGCGGCAGCAGCAGAAGAGGAGGAGGCAGCAGCAGTGGAGGAGGACGCTGCAGCAGAGGTGAAGGCGGCAGCAGCAGAAGAGGAGGAGGCAGCAGCAGTGGAGGAGGAGGCAACAGAGGGGGAGGAGGCCGCAGCGGAGGAAGGACCTCCCTCTTCTTCCCTCAGCACGAGCCAAAAGAACATGTTTCTGATTTCTTTTGCCCTCTGCACTGTTTTGTGGAGGGCATAAAACCTCTCCTGGGTCTCTTGGCTATGACACATGAACTGAGAAAGTTTTTTTCTCAAATCATCGTCGTTCTGCTCAAAGTTCTAGAAAAGACAAATTCATGCTTGGGTGAGTATGGATTAAATATACCCCGTGAAAATCAAAGGTCAGGTCTCTGTCATATTCACATATGTGGAGACAGCCGTCCTGAGATCAAGGAGGCTGGGCCCGGCGAACGTACCTCACCAAATCCTTTGCTTCTGCACGGCCAAGGAAGGTGAAAAAGTAGTTGTTCAGCGCGACACAGCGGTTTTGGAGTCGGAGCCATCGCGTGAACCACCCGTACTCTTCGGGCTCCAGGTATATCTGCGCAGTTCCGTACTTCCGGACAGTTTTGTGGTCCATGACCGGCAACAGACAGAGATGACAGAAAACAGAGAGAGCAGTCAATTGGACAAAGCTGTGGAAACAAAATTTAACCTGATCACACTGTGAAAGGGTTTGAAATTAAACTGAAATTTACATTGATGAGGTAGTCTGTTTCCTGGTTCCCCACAGCCTCCCTGACCTCAGCCACTTTCATTCGGGTTAGGACCCCCGCCCTGTGCCCATAAATGCTACATATGTAGGCCGCAAGGTACCCAAAGAAGCGGTATCATGATTTTGGGTCCTTGGGGCGGGCCTGTTCGATGTCATCTGAAATGAGAGTTAAAGAGAGAAGAGAATAATGAATAATGATGTATATCAGAAAAGTACAGTCTCTGTGTGTGTGTGTGTGTGTGTGTGTGTGTGTGTGTGGGAGTGAGACAGAGAGAAAGAGAGACGCATTACAGACTTACCAAGGAGTGATGGGATTTTGGCCTTGGCCATGGCCTGACATGTGGCCAGGTCAGATTTGGCCACCAGCCGTTGCCCCTTTTGTTGTTTGACGAGGTGCTGGTGGCCAAGCACCGTGCGGCCCAGGTCTCTGTAGAGCTTCTTCAGCTCCTTGAAAATCAGTGTGATTTTCTGTGGGGACATCCGAGAGTATTTGGGTGGGATATCCCTCACATACTCAACAAAAGAAATGGCCTGGCCCACGTACAGTATGACTGTTGGCGGGGCCAGGCCAAACGATTGCAGTAGAGCAGGGTAGCTGTGGAAAGACCAGTCTGGATTTAGTCTCTGTCATTCATTTGTTTTCAGTACTTAATAAGGTTACATCTTTCAAGGTTCACTACTTATTTCTAATATTGTCCAGAAATTCCCATGTCCAGTATTTTATTGAAGGCCACCCGAGCGTCATATATTTAACAAAAACTTTAGCTCCTGTGGTCTTCGATGTTGCGTTCTCTTTCATTTTTTTCGTGCCCTCTGGGCATGACACAAAGTCAGCATAGGATGCCATATATTTGTCTGTGAAAATGAAACACGTGTGATGATGAATGTAGCATGAAAACACTTTGCACACCTGCACAAATATAGAATGTGTAATTTCTTACCAATTGAGGTGCCAAAAGAGATATTCCTCAAGCTAGAGGCCCTGCTCTTTTCAGCAAAATATGGCTTAAGGGCAGTTTTAACATGACCGCATGCTCTCCTTGGTTCAAACCTTGGTAAAGATTTGTGAAATTATTTATGTCCTAAACACTCACTTCAGAGAGGCCCTCCTCTTCTGAGGAACCTTCTCCTCCTCCTCCTCCTCCTCACTGCTGTCTTGGCCAGATGTTGCCGCCTGCTGTTGCTGCTGCTGCTGCTGG